>JAKJMR010000635.1:419835-446787 GCA_024449315.1 Daboia siamensis
CTGTTATCGTGAGCCTGCTGTCTCTGAGTGGTCTGTAGCCACTTCAGCCCCCCTGCCAACACCAACTGCAAACGTCCCAGGAGATAGGAGGAGAACCACTGAAGAACCGTGTCTCCCACTCCCAATCCCCTGAGACGCCGCAGCAGGATACCATGGTCGATGGTATCAAAAGCCGCTGTGAGGTCTAATAGGACTAGGACAGAGGAATATCCCCTGTCCCGAGCCCTCCAGAGATCATTCACCAGAGCGACCAATGCCATCTCCGTGCTGTACCCAGGCCTGAAACCCGATTGGTGCGGGTCTAGATAATCAGCTTCATCCAGGACCAGAGGGAGCTGATGCGCCACCACGGTCTCAACAACCTTCGCAAGAAAGCGAAGGTTGGAGACTGGACCAAAGTTGTTTAACACAGCTGGGTCCAAGGCAGGCTTCATGAGGAGAGGTCTCACCACCGCCTCCTTCAAGACAGCGGGGAAACTACCCTCACTCAAAGATGCAGATATCACCACCTGGAGCCAGCCTCGTGTCCCCTCCCGAGCCGCGTAAACCAGCCAGGAAGGGCACAGGTCCAATAAACACGTGGTGGAGCTCAGCTTCCCCATAATCCTGTCCACTTCCTCGGGAGTCACAGGATCGAATTCCTCCCAGATAACATTGACAAGACCACCCATGTCCTGATTGTCAGACTCTGCCCAGTCAGAGTCCAAATCGGTCCGAATCCAAGCGATTTTGTCTGACAGATGTTGGCTAAACTCCTTGGCACGACCCTGCAAGGATTCCTCTCTCACCTCCTGATTAAGGAGGGAGCGGGTCACCCTAAAAAGGACGGCCGGGCGGTTATCTGCAGACGCGATGAGGGTAGCGAAGTAGTTAGACCTCGCCACCCTCATCGCCGCAAGATAAGACCTAGTACAGGATCTTAGTCGCAATCGGTCGGATTCAGACCGGCTGGATCTCCAACAGCTCTCTAGGCCCCGTCTCCGACGCTTCATCTCCCGGAGTTCCACAGAAAACCATGGAGCCCACTGGGATCTGCACCGGGTCAGGGGCTGCAAGGGTACAACTCGGTCAAGTGCCTCCATGGCTACCTTTTCCCAGACTTCCACTAAGGCATCTGCCGAGCTGTGAGCAAAGGAGGCAGGTGGGGACTCCAGCGCTGCCTGGAACCTCTCAGGGTCCATTAAGCGACTGGGGTGGAACCATCTAGTTGGTTCAACAGGCCCATGGCGGGGAGTGGCAAAACGGAAGACCAGCCGCAGGAGATGATGATCAGTCCATGACAGGGGCAAAACAATTGGGGAACCCCCACCAAGATCATCTAGCCACCGTCCAGATAGAAAAACCAAATCAAGGGTGTGGCCCCCCACATGAGTCGGTCCCTGAATTACTTGGGTCAGGTCCATGGCCGTCATGGAAGCCATGAACTCCCGAGCTAATTCAGATGATCCTCCCAGGGATGGTAGATTGAAGTCACCCAAAACCATAAGTTTGGGGAACTCAATCACCAGCCCCGAGAGGATATCGAGAAGCTCAGGCAGGGCTGCTGCTGCGCGACTAGGCGAAAGGTACACCAGTAGCAAGCCCAACTGCGCTCTGGGACCACATCTCAGGAGGAGGGACTCACACCCAGCTACTTGGACAACGGTGGCCTCCTGTGGACACAAGTTCTCCCTCATAACTACCGCCACTCCCCTGCCCCTACCCTGAGCCCGAGGCTGGTGCAACACCCGGAAACCTGGTCGGCAGAGATCAATCAGAGGGATACCACCCTCTGGACCCAACCAGGTCTCCGTAATGCAAGCCAGGTCTGCATGCTCCCCCTCAACCAGATCCCGGATGAGAGGGCCTTATTGGCAACAGACCTGGCATTCAAGTACACCAGCCGGAGCTCAGGTGGCTGCACATCCTCGCTCCCGGAACCTCGGGGCAAAAGCTCCCCCCCTACGTGATCAATCCCAGACCTGGCCTGAACAATAGTTGGTGGACTCCCCCCCATTTCCATCCAACCACGAAATCCCTCCCCCCTCCCTAACCCCACAAAAAATTTAACTAAAAAAGTAACCAGGGACCTCTTATTAAATTTGTACCGGAGGCCCCTGTCCCTGCCCAGCCATCTCTCAGGGTCCCAACAATCGGGCCCTTTATCAAGAGGCGGAGTGGAAAATAAGGCGGGTCGCACCCAGGATGGGGGGGCACCCCTGAGGGCGAACAAAACCGTGCTGAATAACTAAGGCGCATAATGATTATTAAATAAGTCCGGCAAAGAAGGCAGACCCTAGATCAAACAGGAAGATCTTAAGACAGAAGGTAGGTGTCCAGACTGCAAACCCAGCTCCACTGCCACTTGAGCTGGGTAAACTTTGCTTGTGAGAAGGTTGCAAAAGCTGATCACATGACCCCAGGACACTGCAACCATCGTAAGTAGGAGTCAGTGGCCAAGCATCTGAATTGTGATCACATGATCATGGGGACCATTTTTCACACAACTGTCGCTGTATACCCGTGGTCACGTGCAGTGGTGGGATTCAAATATGTGAACAATCAGTTCTCTGTGTGGATGCCGCTTCCAGAAGTCCATTCTGGGCCTGGGCAACAAAAAATTAGCTACCGGTTCTGCCGAACTGGTGTGAACTGGCTGAATCCCACCACTGGTCACGTGATCAAAATTCAGACACTTGGCAACTGATTCCCATATATGACATCTGCCGTGTTGCAAGGACAGGTGATCACCTTTTGCAACCTTCTGACAAAGAAAGACAATGGGGAAGCCAGATTCACTTAACACCTGTGTTACTAACTTAACAACTGCAATGATTCTCTTAACAACTGTGGCAAGAAAGGTCGTTAAAAACAGCAAGACTCACTTAAGAACTATCTCAACAGCAATTTTGGGCTCAGTTGTAGTTGTAAATTGAGGACTACCTGTAGTAGATATCCTGCTCTCTGCTCCAACACTGGAAGTTTTTAAGAAGAGACTGGACAGCCATTTGTCTGAAATGGTATAGGGTTTCCTGTTTCCAGTCCCTTCCAATTTTACTATTATGATTATGATACATTTTCAGGTTGCAGAACTTGCTGGTAAGAAATAAATACCCAAATCACTGACCAATAGACAATGCTCTAATGATAGAAATGTAGCTGGGTTGGAGAAATTTATTATTATTTTTATTACTGGTATTATTACCATTATTATTTTGCTTTTACTCACTCTCAGAACTTCCTCCTGTTTTCCTGGAACCCTAGGATTCCATAAGTCAGTTTAAAAAAATCCCACCCTAGGCAATAAACTTTGCTGTGAAAATATGATCCCAAATCAATTTACAACCCTTGGAAGTAAAAACTCAACCCTCTTTCCATTTTGCAAAATTCAAGATTCTATACCTATCAAATATCTTCATGGCTTCTTCCTCAATTTCTCTCAACCACACCAAGTGCTTATGCTCAGCATTGAACAGGAATTCTGAGAATTTTTGATTGCACACATCTAGAAGGTGAATGGGTTGTCTTGCTTCAGCCATGATGCTGCATAAAACAAAGGAAAAGGAGATGCTAATCAATTAGGCTTACACTGAAATTGGCTCCAACAAAATAAAAAAACATCTAAACTACTCTGATGGGAAAAGAAATGGCATGCCATTCATACAACATGAAAGGTTTGTTGTGAGTATATATTATTATAGAAGAGAACGTTAAAAAAATATTTTGTTTTCAGAGGGGGAAGTGAGTTGTGCAGTTACACAGCCACACTCTCAGATTTTTAGTGAAGAAGTGAAACATGATTTTTTTTGTTTATCTTGACTTTATTTCTATAGTAAATAAGTAACTAAATAATACTACGATTTTTCTATAGGAGAGCACAAGTGAACAGTGTCACCATTTTTAAGAAGCCCACAATCACACTTGCAGATAACCATCCTCAGAAGACTTAAATTAAATTCTAGCTAGTTGTTTGGGGGGGGGGGGGAGCATGTTCATTTTCTTGACAATTTCTCGCTTGTCTGAAAAACTAACAAAAAGAACCACAGAGGAACCAAATGCAGAGCCAACTAAAAAGTAACTAATGTATCCTGTAAACTAAAAAAACCTTCACTTTTCATTCCTTCCATCTATAAATAAGTACTATTTTCCCCTTTCCATTAATAACAATAAAGGCAGTTTTCAGATAATAGAAAAGAGGCAACTCATCCGCAAGAGACAGCACGCATACCCCACTTCAACAACAGCAAACACCTGAGCCAAACACAAAAGGCGCCTCGGGCGAAATGTAAGCGTGCGCACGTTGCGCCGCTGCAAACCATCTCAGGCCGCGTCGCATCTCCGGATGCTCCTTTGGATTTTTTTTTAAGATTTTTTTTCTAAATTAAAGCGCCCCGACTAGCTCCGCTCCCTTTCACGTTTAAACCCAAGGGCTGAAAGGGAAAAGAGTCACTGAATTAGTCTGTCAGGCTGCAATCGCAGAGGAGCGGGGAGGGGGTCGCGGCTTCGTGTCAGATGCCTTGGAGGGGCTTTGAAGTCCGGTTAAAGCAACAACTGGCCTCGGCGGAGGAAGGAAAAGCAGCAGATGTTATAAAATCTGCCCTGGAAGAAGTTGCAACTGGCGACCCACACTCTAGACCGGGGGGGGGGGGGGTCTTCAAATTTGGCCCTTTTATGACTTGTGGACTTCAGGGGTGTCAAACTCGCCGCGTCACGTGTCGCGACTATTTTTGCATTGAATTTTGAATTCTGGGAGTTGAAGTCCACGAGTCATAAAAGAGCCAAGGTTGCCTACCGCTGCACTAGGTAAACATACCTTGGAAGTATTTCCCATTGTGTTCAAAATGGGTATCTATTGGATAGCACTTCTTCCGAGTCATAGTGCAAATGTTTTAATATTTCTGCCTTTGCCTTTTCTGTTTCTTAATTAGAAATGCCATTTTTAAATCAGTCTGTTAAAATATTTCTTCACCTTTTGATTTCTGCGCTATCAGCTACAACCATGTCATGCGCGTTGTATATGTAACCAGAAATCTGACAGTAGTGCCTTTTCGGACTAACAGATATTACTTTTCACGAAAAGCGTTTGCCTTTTAATAAGATTTATTAGTCGGAAAAGATGCAACAAGAGTCTTGATATTATTATTATTTATTTGCTGCTGTAGACTAACAAACTAAATCTTGCCAAGAAAACTGTAGGAATTAGTCCAGGCAATCGCCAGGAGCCAACGCTGACTCGGAGGCACGCACACGACTTCCCTGCAACGATTTTATACTGCAATTAATGAGATTGCACTGGCTACTTTTTCCTCTGCGTCCAGAAAGCGCCCTCCTAGCTCCTTTTCCTCCAGCTGTCGGAAGCCTCTCCCCCGGAACTGCGCGGATCTGCCGCTGCGGCTTTCTTCTTTTCCTCACTCAGCGAATAGCAATCCTCGCCTTTAAAAGCTCCGCTTCTGATTGGACTTCTGGCAGCGTGACGCTCTTTGAAATTTGTAGCGGGCGCCGCAACTGTGGCTGTTGTAGCCGTGTTCCTGCCGCGCGTTGCTAGAAGAAAGGCTGGAGGTTCACTCGGGATCTGTGCCGGGTCTGGAGCAAGCGGGCTGTCGCTCCGCGGGAGCGGTTGAGTGAGTGAGTGAGCGAGCGACCTTTCATGAAAGTAGGAGGATCGGTGTCTGATGCTTGATCGTCAGATGCCGCGGGGACGGTGGTGGGCTTTACAGCCTTAGAGGCTTCATTTTACTCTCGGTGGATTCATTGGCAAGCAACGGTCATTGTGGAGTGCGGTTCCCATTGTTCCTTCCCAACATGGATTTGGTTAGGAATAATGAGGATTATAGTCAGATATCGCTATGGGATTTGAAAGACGGCTCTTTAAAGGAGGCTGATCTCTGAAGTCTGGATTTGCACAGCGTGCTTAACTTGGTTGACAAAATAATTCATTTTGCATTTGCATGATGCTCTGAATCGTAAATTCTTAAAAGCTACGCGAACGGCTATTGGACCCCATCCTGAATTGCAGATATAAGGTATAACCGAAGTTATACTGAACCAAGTTTGCATGTGCAAATGTTGTAGCTAGATCTAGCCTGGTTGATTTTGTGCAGTTACAGTCTCCGTACCGTTGTTATTCCACCCTAAATTTCTTCGTTCCAAATGATCTGTAACGTGGAAAAGAATATGGTGCCTGCTTTTGATGCGGACATTAGCCCTGAAGGATGTTTTGATGGGTTCAGTTTTTGGCAAGATTGTTTTGTCAAGATGGACATCTTGCAAACACCACAGTATTATTTTTAAAATTTCAGCTCCTGATAATTAGGGTTCCATACCAGTTATCAGCTCAGCTAAGTAAGTCATATTCTGCTTTATTCAGGCCACTTGATCAACTAGTACTTGCTGAAACCCCAAATCTGTGTTTTAAATATTGTATTGCAAAAGTTAATTTGTACTGTTTTTGAAGGCTATGGACAGGCTTCTGGCTAATAATCTGTTCCTGTTTGAGTTGTTTGTAGTGCTGTGCTCTGGAAGTGATTTGTAATATTACAGTAAATGCCACACTGTATAAGTAAATGGTTAATGTCTTGTAAACCAAGTTTTGCAGCAAGATTAAATAATGAGTTACAGCAGATTTTCCAGCTGCAGGTTGAGTTGTATCCTTGGGGGTTACAGTAAACTTAGAAAGGTGGTGGGGACACTTGGGGAAAAAAAGACCTTCCATGTGCAGCAAGAGGGAGCACTGTCAAAATTTATTCTGGAAAATGGAATATTTGTTTTTTTGGCCAACCATAACATCAATGAAAATAATAGTTTTATTTATTGGGGAGGCACTCAACCTGTTTTAACATTTTAAGTTGAAATTCCACAGCATTTGAAAACCAGAGTAAATTATATATTTTATAGTAAATAATCTTAAATATTAATATAAAATTACAGCGGTACCTTAGTACTCAATTGCTTTGAAACTCATCAGATTTGGTACTCAGTACATATTGACATGAAAATTTTGTTCTGATATTCATTTTTTGTTTGGTACGCAATGCACAAGCTAGAACTTGTTGTCAAGCTAGAACTTGTTGCTCTCTGCTGCCTTGTGACTCACTACATTATTCCTTATGGGAAAAATGTTTGGTATGCATTGTTTTTTTAGTACTCCTGAAATGAATTAACAGTGTGTACCAAGGAACCACTATACATTTAAAATTGATAAATGTATTTGTAGAAAGATTTTGATTTTAAGGTTATTATGGCTTGGATGTTTATGGGGAAAAAATATCATAGATGATTAAGTATTTTAGAATTATTAGAATTTATTTAAACATTTATATGGCTGCTTAACTAAGACTGGATTCTGGATAGTGAACACAAGGGAAACAAAGAATATTACGTAATTAACCAAAATAACACAAGCCATTCAATGCTACTAAACAATAACATGGTGATAAGAATTATAAGTTTATATGGAGTTTGAGAAAAGGTTACTTTTTGCAGCTTTACATTGAAAAGTGCAATTTACAGCATGTTAAAATGGTGATCTTACTTTTCTGTGACTTTATCCAACAGATGTTATTCTTTGTGCTTTGCAGGCTAAACCATGTTGAATATGCTGAACCCTGTGACATTGGAAGAAGAGACAAACAAAAAGCTCACAGCATTTACCCAAAATGTTTGTAATAGAGATTTTGTATGGATGGATGAGATTCTTGAAGAGGCTATCAAGATGTTTAAGAAGTAAGAACTAACAAATTGCTAGAAATGGTACTAAAAATTTTGGGTTTTTTTTACCTATACATCCAAACAATAATAGCTCCTGGAAACTCTTCAGTCTTAAATTCTTAATGTAAATCTTTATAAACAATAGGTGAAAAAGATTAAATACAGGAAATGATTTTATCTATATTCAACTTAAATATATATAAAAGTAAGTAGATTTGACCCTGGCCTTTTGTCCCAGCTCCTAGTTATTGTATTTGGTCCTTGCTTTTTCAAAAGAGATGCTAATACTCCAAACCACCATCAAACAGCAGCCTTTATGGAAATGGATTTCCAAATGGATCTGATTTTTTAACCATTATAGTATGAATTGGGTTTTAATTTATTTTTTTAAAGAAAATGACTAGTCCTCCCATGTTGAACAAAACTGTGAATCTGAACAATTAAATATCCTAGGAAAAATTGACAGAATTTTTAATAAAGGCACCTGTCAAGTATGTTAAATTGTTATTTCTTTTGTATCAAAGCTGTAGCTTTGATGGAGAACCACAGTTGATGCCAAAAACCCCATCTCAGAGAAATCGTAGAAAGAAACGTCTCTCTTCTATTAAGAATGATCAGTTTGCCATAAGAAGGTAGGATTTCTGTTTCATGTTTGAATGTATGCAAATATTTGGGTTATAGGTACAATTCCAATTGATATTTGGATCCAGGCTACTTGAGGAAATGTCTCACCCTGATGTTTTAATGTTTTTTTTAATATAGATGTAATGCTTGGGATATGAAACAACTTGCCACAAGCTCTGAAGACAGATTTAGCAAACTTGTGTAGGCTAGTTTAGATCTTTGGAATCTTGAGTTTGCTTGAGATGCATCAGTTTGTGTTCTTGCATGTCTGTATTTTCTTTTAATTGTAAGGAGCTTGAAACTATGCACTCCCACATTAGTACAAAAATATGTGCAGTCTCTCTACAGTGTAGAAAAGGAAAAAACCTGAGAAGATGGCATAACTACTTAGGTAAGATAACCGGCATACAGTGTAGAAAAGGAAAAAACCTGAGAAGATGGCATAACTACTTAGGTAAGATAACTGGCATACAAGTCTAATAAATAAATAGCACAACTTGTGTGTCCTTACTGTTCTGTTTTAATTATATGAAATTATTTCTTCAATGTCAATGGATTAAAACATGCAAAATAAGGTAATTTAATGATGCATTCAATTTTTTTATGAAAGCATATGAAATACAATGTCACTAATGAGCAAGATTTGCTGTATATAGAGTAACAGCTTATTATTGGATATTTTTAGATGCAATCATTTGGAGGAAACCTAAACTGATTCTAGGGACTTCAACATTCACAGAGGAGCTTTTAAAATATTTCATTTCCTGCTGCACTTACAAAAATCAAACCTAACCCTCCCCATCCCCAATAAGTGTTTTCATTATCATTTAGGCCAGACCTCCCCAGCCTTTCTGGGTTGGTGGCCCGGAGGGAAAGGGAGGAACAGGGAAATTGTATGTGCGCATGAGCAAAATGGGCGTTTGCACAGCAGTGGCTCTAGCACCTGCGCACATGCACCAGCAGCCCACATGCTCCCATGGTGGCGCTGGTGGCGGCGCTGAAGCCAGCGATCAAACAGGCCACTATGCCCACGTGCATGTGCAAAAGGCACAAGTGCCCGCACACATGCACAAACAGCTGCTAGCACCCGCGTGACGATGCTAGCACGAGTGGGGGGGTGCTTGCACATGTGCATGCACTCATCAGCCATTCTTGTGGCCAACAAGCCACAGACTGGGCCATGGGCCACAGGTTGGGGACCCCTGCTTCAGGCAACCAGATTTTAAAAGTCGTGTGCATTGGACAAAGGGCCATTTCAAAATGATGCTCCAATTGTGATCCATCCAGCCAATTTTTGATTTTTTTTCCCCTGGCTCCTCCCTCTCCCTCCTTCCCTCCCTCCCTCTCTCTCTCTCTCTCTCTCTCTCTCTCTCTCTCTCCCCCTTCCCCCCTCCCAAATTTGGTTCAGTTGTGTCCTATTTCAAGAGACTTGTCCTGCTGACGACAGAAAGATGGCCAGAGTACCAAGACTCTACATATTTTTTCCTAACATATTTGGATTTTTAGTGCTACCAGATATGGGCTGCAAAAATATGGATCACCACTTAGATGGAAACAAAGACATACAGAAAATACTTAGCCTGGTAGTCATCTGGGTGTTTGCAGTTCTAGTTACTTGATTGTATGTGTTGGCTATATTGTTAAGGACTTAAGAGTCTATGATAGTTTGATATTACGTAACATTAGATAAGTGGGTGAATTTTGGAAGGAGTGATCAGCTGACAAATAATTTAAAATTTCTTCAAAATGTTGGGAATGCTTCTGAAGACAATTCAGAAACTGCAAATGTCACACAGTGCTGGTGCTAGATTACTAGTCAAAGACATTTCAAAATTAATGCCCATCTCGAAGTTGTTACACTGATTACCAGGCTTCAGTACTCCATTCAAAATGCTGGTTGTCACTTAGAGAGCCCTATATGGCATAGTATTCAGATATATCAGGAGTGCCTTATGAAATATGAGTCTATCTGACAAGTCCGAACACTGAAGATTTTGCAAGGATTTTACCCTCACCTGAAATCTGGAGTAGAAAAAAGGGATTCTTGGTAGTAGTCTTTACATTCTGGAAGACAACGTTTTTGGATCCTGCTCCCTTGTTCAGAAAGATTCTTAAACCTTTTAGTGTACCCTTCATGCCCAGATGATTTGCCATTACTTTATTTATTATAACATTGATTAGGTAGAGTCTGCCTATTAAATAACTCGTAATAAGTGCTGATTTTGGCATTGTGCACTTGACAATATGTTTCTTTTACCAGATCATCTAAAAGAATCAGTGCCCGGATAAGGGCTTCAAAGAGGATTTCCCAAAATGCTCAGCGCAAAAAAGAATTAGAAATTCAGAAAGCTGGACTAGAGAACACCTCTCCTTGTGTACGTGTAACTAGATCACAGGCTGCCAAGTCTTCCATGTCTCTCTCAGTTTCTGCTGTTAAGAATCCAGTTATTGATTTAGCCAAAGGGAGGATACCACTGGTAGGAATTAGTGGCAATGAGAGGCGCAATGCAGAATTGCAGATAGAAAAAACGCCACCCCAAATAGAAAAGGTTGCCTTAAGCCATACTTTGTCTTCTTCACCTGTTAAGAGATCAAAACCCTTGTCTGAAACATCAATGATCACAATCCAAGACACTCCTGAGGAAAAAATAAAAAAAGAGGCCGGACGGGCAGCATGTAAGTTGAAGATAGCAAATGTCTCTCTCTCCAAAACTATTGAAAATGAAAAGCCCAGGGCTGGAAAGTTATGTCCACAGCAACAAGAAGATAAGCCACTATCTGAACCCAAAGCCATTTTGAACTTAAATGAAGCTCCACAAACACCTACTGTCCCTAGAAGAAGCCGTCGCTCTGTGCGCCGAAGCCTGATGGGCAGGGCCTCCACAAGCTCTAGGGCCTCACTGGCCCAGAGATACTCGCTAAGCAAGAAAAGGGAACAAATTGTGTTGAAACGCAGTAGCAGGACTGCATCCAAAGAAGAATCTATCCGGCAGTCATCTGTGCATAGGCATGTAAACAGTAAGTGTTCTTTTTTCTTTTCAGTTTTATAACTTTCTTGGCCATCATTCCAAGCGTGGTGCTTTCAGTGGACATAATTCAAAATAAATTTCCATACCATACTATGAAAACACTGTACTTTTAAAGAAGTTCAATTTTTTTTAAAAAAAAAATCATATGCAGTTTCAAATTAGATACAAATCAGTTTGAGGTAGTGGTTAAGGTATCAGGCTAGCAGCTAGGGGACCGTGAGTTCTAGTCCCACCTTAGCTAGGTGCCTGGGGTTAGTCACACTCTCAGCCCTAGGAAGCAGGCAATGGCAAGGCGGTTCTGAAATCTTGCCAAGGAAACTGCAGGAACTAGTCCAAGCAGTTAACCTGGAGTCGAGGCTAAGTTGAAGGCACATTTCCTTCCCGCCAACCCCAAATTAGATATAGTTATACTTCAAGAGTGAAAGTGTTTAATGCAGTGTGGTTTATTTAAAGTCTAAGATGTTTTCAAAACTCCCTTAAAGTGTCCCTAAGTGGAACTGATTTAATCAGATTGGGGCTACTACAAAGAGGAGTCTGATACCTCTCTGCCTTACTGACCTTCATGAGTGCCTAGTAAGTGAGCAATCTGAAAATTTCTTGTTTTAAACTTTTTAAAAATGTTTTTAATAATGATAATTGTTTAAGTATTTATTATTTTATCTTTTTGTATGCTACCAGAGTCACATGTTTGTGAGATGGATATCTATATATACACTGTGGGCACAATTATTAGGCAACTGAGTATTTTGACCATACCATCATTTTCATGCATCGTTTCTACTTCCAAGCTGTACAAACTGGAATGCTTAATGGATGTAAGCGTATCAGGTGATGTGTATTTGTGTAATGAGGGAGGGTGTGGCCTAAGGATATCAACACCCTATATCAAGGTGTGCATAATTATTAGGCAGCTTTTTTTGTCAGGCAAAAATGGACCCAAAAAGAGATTTCATTGACTCTGGAAAGTCAAACATTGTAAAAAGTCTTTCAGAGGGATGCAGCACTCTTGAAATTGCTAAGATATTGGGGAGTGAAAACAGAACCATCAAATGTTTAGTTGCAATAGTCCAGGGCTTTTCAGCCAGTGGTACGCATACCACTGGTGGTACGGGGCTTCGCCTTCCTCCTCCCCCCCTGCTCCTTCCTAGCTTACTTGCTGCCAAAAAACATGCTGCTGCAGGAACCTATCAGGACGCACGAAGAGCACAGGCTCAGAGTGAGGCCCTGCCCTCCCCTGGGACTCATTGTGCAGCAATCATGTTGACCTTCCCCCAGAAACAAGCACGAGCCTGAAGGGGGCAGAGCCATCTACTCCCTCGGCAGGTAGGTGTTTGCGTCCTCTCATATCCATCTTCTCTTCCCCCCCCGCCCCGCAAGCTTGCGACACCCCTCACAGCCCTCACATTGCCTCCCTCCCGGGGCTCGAGAGATTTCCCCCTCTTCCCGATGTGCAATGCAAAGGGGAAAGCAAAGCAGCCAGGTGGCGCACGCCCTCCCCAAGGATTCATCCTGCTGCAGCAGGTGGGAATCAAGGCCCATGTTTGTTTTCCTGATGCGCACCAGGGCAGGCAAAGCCATCAGAACGCAGGTGTGGAGGGAAAAAAGTGCCCGACTCCCTCCCCCCCACTGTTGGCAACTCCATACAGCTGGCCCTGACCTCCGTCGACTGGAGCCCATTGGCAGAGGTCAGGGCCAGCTGTACAGAATTGCCAGCTGATCCTTATGGCTAGCCCCAACCTCTGCAAGTGGAAAGTGAGGGAGATTGCCAGGAGCACGAATCGGCACGTGCTGAGAAACGCCGATCTCCCGCTGCTGCAGTCTCCCTCGCTCGGTTTCAGCTTGCCTTGCTGCAAGAGAAAGCAAGCTGAAACGGAGCGAGGGAGATTGCCAGGAACGTGAATCAGCCAATCTCATGCTGCTGCAATCTCCCTCGCTCCGTTTTAGCTTTCTCTTGTAAGAGAAAGCCGGGCCGCATGGCTGCCTCCGCAGGTGCTGCTCTAGCACGGAGATGGAGAGGCCGCTCCCCATTTGGCCCGCCAGCCCTGGGAGAGCCCTGCGCAAGCGCGTTGCCGGCCGCCCAACCCTGGCTTTCAAGCAGGAGCGTCCTTGCCCTATTTGCCGGGAGCAGCCACACGCCCCTCTTTTCGCAAGCCCTGCTATGCCGCTGCCGCAGATTTCCAGCAGCAGGAGGCTCCGGGACGAGGGCCTGTCAGGGGAGGAGTTGCGGCTTCTCTTCTGTGGCAGTGGGGCATGCTGGTGCCCTGCGTTGTGCTCTGCTGCGGGGGCTGCCCTGGGATAGGTAGAAGCGGAGCTGCAGTCTGGGACAGTCAGTCAATCCGAGCTCTGTCTGGCCAGCTTTGCCTCCGTCCCCCAAGAGCAGCTGGTTGTGAGTTGCTAGCGTGTGCTTCCCTGAGTGCCGGATCTCCCCCCACCCAGGACTCCGGCCACGTTTGCAGAAGGCGTGCCAGGTGAAGGGCGCTTTGGTACATCTTCCATCCCTCCCATGTGAGGGGCGCCCTTCCTGCCCTGCGATCCACAGCAGCGTTGTTGGCGTGCGTGGATTGACTGAGTGAATACGAGGTTTTTCTGTTGCTGGAATAAAGCTTATTAAATGAGCTAGCAACTCCAAGTATCATTGATAGATCTTCCCCAACTTTCCTCCGGTGCTTCATAAAGAGTTAAGTGGGTGTCAGGTTTCTTGGTAAAAATGGATTTGGAAGGAAGGAAGGAAAGAAATGACAATGGGAGGGAGGGAAGGAGGAAAGGACAAAGAGGGAGGGAAGGAAGAAAGGAAAGAAGGAAGGGACAATGGGAGAGGGAGGGAGAGAGAAATAGAGAGAGGGAGAGAGAGAAATAGAGGGAGAGAAGGAGAAAGAAATAGGGAGGGCGAAAAAGGGAGAGAGAAATAAAGAGAAAGAGGTAGAGAGAGAGAAGGAGAAAGAAATAGGGAGGGAGAAAAAGGGAGAGAAGGAGAAAGAAAGGGAGGGAAATAGAGGGAGAAATAGAGAAAGGGAGAGAGACAAGGAGAAAGAAAGAGGGAGGGAAATGGAGAGAGAGGGAAAGAAAAAATGGAGAGAGACGGAGAGAAATTAGTACCATGACTGTTAAATGAATTTGGTTTCCCCACTAACTGCTTGTCAGAAGGTTGCATGACCCTGGAACAATGTGACCATCATAAATATGAATCGATTGCAAAGCATCCAAATGTAAATCACATGAACCTGGGGATGCTGCAACGGTCATAAGTGTGAAAAATGTTCATGTCACTTTTCAGTGCCGTTGTAACTTTGAACAGTCACTAAGTGAATTGTTGTAAGTCAAGGACTACCTGTACTTTATCTCTTTTTTTTTATCAAGTTTTTGACACCTTGCTGGGCGACTGGTGGTACTTGGACATTGCCTTGTCCTAAAAGTGGTACAATGGATGAAAAGGTTGAAAAGTCCTGCAATAGTCAACAGGGTTGCAAGAAACATGTTGAGAAAAAAAGACGCATAAAGATTTGAGAAGAATCAAACATGAAGCTACCAGGAACCCATTATCCTTCAGTGCTGTCATATTCCAGAACTGCAGCCTACCTGGAGTGCTCAGAAGTACAAGGTGCTCAGTGCTCAGAGACATGGCCAAGGTAAGGAAGTCTGAAACCTGACCACTACTGAACAAGACTCATAAGTTGAAATGGCAAGACTAGGCCAAGAAATAGCTGAAGAAATTTTCCAACGGTTTTATGAATGAGATGAGAGTGACTCTTGACGGACCAGGTGGATGGGTCTGTGGCTGGATCAGTAATGGGCACAGAGCTCCACTTCGACTCAGATGCCAGCAAGGTGGAAGCAGTATTGGTGTGAGCTGCTATTATTAAAGAAGAGCTAGTTGGACCTTTTCAGGTTGAAGAGGGACTCAAAATCAACTCCCAAACCTACTACCAGCCTTCCTTACCTTGGCCATGTCTCTGAGCACTCCAGGTAGGAGTTAGCAATTTCAAGAGCACTGCATCCCTCTGAAAGACTTTACAATTTTTGACTTTTCAAAGTCGGTTGAATCTCTTTTTTGGCCCATTTTGCCTGATGAAAATAAACTGCCTAATAATTATGCACACCTTCATCTAGGGCAGGGGTATCAAACTGCCGGCCCGTGGGCCAGATGCATCATCCGGAAGCTGTGCCCACCCCATTGCTGGCAATGGCAAAACCGTCCCGATACGTTGCCCGACATCACGTGACATCGCGAGCTTGACATGTCTGATCTAGGGTGTTGATCTCCTTAGGCCACACCCTCCTTCATTACACAAATACACATGACAAGATAGGCTTATATCCACTAAGCCAGCGGTCCACAACATTTTGGGCATTGGACTGTGGAGAGGTTTTTCCACGGACTGGAGGAGGCATGGTTTGGTGTATTGTATGTATCCCATGGATGGGGCTTCACTTGTTTGCACGGCCCTGTTTCTGACATGCCGTGAACCAGTGCTGTTCCACAGACCAGGGGTTGGGAACCCCTGCACTAAGCCTTCGAGTTTATACAGCTTGGAGGTGAACAATATGCATGAAAATGATGATATGGTCAACATACTCAGTTGCCTAATAATTGTGCACACAGCATATATAGGACAAGTAAATAAAAGCACAGATGAGCTAGAGTAATATAGCTGTAGCAGGTATTCTCAATGGAGAGGCATCTTAATGGGAGAAAGTTCATTCTTATAAACCACTTTTCTTTTAATATACAGATAGTCCTCAACTTACAATCACAATTGGGACTGGAATTTCTATCATAAGTCATTGTCCTAAATCAAGTCCGACCCGATTTTAGGACAATTTTTACAACAGTTGAGAAGTGAATTATAAGGTTGTTAAGCAAATCCAGATTCTCAAATGGGTGGATTTTTTAATCATTATTTTTTCTGGAAAGCAGCAAAACAAAAGTTTGCAAATTGTAATCATATGACGGCAGAATACTGCAACCGGTGTGAATATGAGCCAAATGCTAAGTACCTGAATTGTAATCATGTGATAGTGAGGCTGATGCGATGGTCGTAACTGCAAGTAATTTTCTCCAAGTCCATCATAAGTCTGAACCATTGTTAAATGGTTGTAAGTCAAGGACAACTTTTAAAGTTGATCCTTAAAAAATATTGACAAAACTAACTGACAAAACTGAAACTTTAAAAAGCCAGTAAAGGATACTGTAACAAATGAAAGAACATTGATAATGGGAATTAAAGTTCATTCAATAAACAGAACTCAAATTTCTGGTTTGTGAAAATAACATCTAGTCTCGGACAGAATAATCTAAAGTTTCTTAAACAAGTTTCATGTGCTTCAAACCCAGATTAATTCAGTTATCTTTTGGCCTGGGTGCTGTTAAAAGTGCAATAGAAAAAAAGGTTTATTTGTAGTTGCTGTGTTTGATTGTAATGATCTAGCTTATGTTGGGCCTAAAATGTTATTTGTGTTTTCAGCTGAGGGTATTTTGGAAACGGTTCAGGATAAAGAAAGTACTGAATCCAGGTGAGCTGGATTTCACAGGTTTGTGAAAGTAATAAATTCTTGACTTAAGACAGCTACTGTAGTCTAATGTGGAATGTCTTTGGTGAGCAGTTAATTTTATTTAATCATGTTGATTCATTCATTTATATGGTCTCAAAGAAATGCTCTGGCATGAACAAAAGTAAATTAAATACTAGATCAAACAACAAAAGAAAGAATTGGTGGAAACTATCTCTTGCACAAAAGCAAATCGCTTTTATTTTCCTTATGTAGAGTGACTGGAAGAAAGGAACAAGACATTTGAAAACTGCCGGTGGTAATTAGAGGTTGCTTTTCACACACAGCAGTTTTTCAAATTCTTTCACAAGAGTTTCTTAACTTTTCTACAATAAAATCTACTTATCAAAGTAGATTTTTCTGCATTCTTGTGTGGCAATTTAATTACTCTCCATGAAGCCTGACATACAGTGATGTATGACCCTACTTATGTCACTTTGGACTGCTTCTGGTTTGGAATCTTAATTCCAAAAACTGCCAACCTCTGAAAAACACAATCTAGATAGAGGAAGTTTTCACGCAGACTAGAGAGTAACAGAACTCTCTAGAATCTGTGAGCTTTGCGCAGTCTTTATTAAAATCTTACTATTCAAAACAAATCTAGTTAATTAATGTTATATTTTATCTCTGTGTTCTTTTTTTTCCCCTCCCGTAGAGCAATGTTAGATTCTGTGCCTCATTCTCAGGAGGTAAGTTAAAGTAGATGTTTATAAAAGCATGTTGGTGTAAGCAGAGCACTCCTTCATAGAGTATTGTATTGCTCAGCTGTTTCCTTTGATAAGAGTGTATAACTACTTCTAAGGCTGACTAACTGTGTATCCTGCCAAAGAAGTCTTTTGAATGGGAGGGATTTGCTGTCATTAACAAATGTTGCAAAGGATCTCTTTTGAATGCTTTGCTCTGTCCTTCTGTCTACTGAACTGCATTTTGGAACTTTGACTGGATAATTTCTAACTGATCAGATTGCATATATATAACAATAATAAAGACGCATCTGTCATACTACTGGGACTATTCACTGTCCCATATAGAGCACATGTTAAATTTCAGGTAGCCAGCTATAAATGTATTTTCTTAGTATTTCCAAAGGAAACAATTGCTTCCTTGTTAAATAGCAGAAGTTTGGCTTTTTTCTGGTTGGTACCAGATAATTGCTTATTAAATTTATACTCATACAATATATATTCATACAACTTTTGTGAGCTTTTACTAGGGGATGAGAAAATTCGTAAGTAGCTTACTCTTGGCCAAATGTAATACTTCCTTACCTAAAGTGACTGACACTATGAAGCAGAGTCTGGCAGCTACTGTAGATAAGAGCATATAGCTTTTCTGGCCAAGCCTTGAACATTTTGGTTCTCAGAAGTAGGAATCTATGAGTGTGTGTTGTAGTATTCATAATTGGTTATGTTGATCTAATAATAAAGAATAAATAATAAAGTTGTATAATCTCTTATTTGAACTGTCCTGGAGGTGACTGGTACAATAAAAACAACTGTTCCTGTTTGGAGCTTCACATTCCTATTTTTTATTGCTTTAAACCAGTTTGTATTAAAGTGACATGAACATTATATTTGTGACTGTCTATAACTAAAAAGATTTTTATTTATTAATCTTTATTGTCACAAAGGTCTTTCAGACAGAAAGAGATCCTGAAAGAATATACAAATTATATCTTGGGAGTCTTATGATCCCTGCTACTGTCAGATCATCTGGAAAGCAAATATAACAATTCTGAATCTGCCAAACTTACCTGCAGTGAAAAATTTCTGGCCCACTTCAGTGCTTGATATTTCTCAACCAGGCACTGGACTTTGATTTAATTCTACGTATAAAGCAGGAATTCTCTGCCATTTAAGCCTCATTGATTTCAGCGGGTGAAATGTAAATTTCAATTCAGTCGGGAGCCTTAAATTTAAATTGAACCATTAAAGCAATATCTCAGTCAACTAATAATTCTATGTGATTTGCTTGGAAACCAATTCAAAATATGATTACCTTTGTTATAGATTGATGAAAATCTCAACAAATCTCTTCATTCAAAGAAGATTGCTATGCCAGAGACTCCCAAGTCTGAAGATAAACAGCATAAAGGAGACAGGGAAGGTCAGTAGATTGGCTAAGTAGCAAAAATAGCCAGCTTTGAAGCAGATGGGACATGCCTAAGAAATACAAAACCTTAATCATATATATTCAGTACCAATCCAGTTATATAATTTTAATAAGGGTTTTCTTTCGGGAAGAGGAGAATCAGCCATCTTCCATTGATAGTCAAATTAGATATATATCCTGCATTTTTGCTCTTTGAAGTAAAGCACCTAATAAAAAATTAAAGCCAAAACAATATAAAAAGCCAATATAAATTAAAATGTCACTCATGCCTTAGTTGCTTTTTCTGGAATACTGCTGCGTATTCTACATCACGGGTGTAAAACTCAATGTATTGTGACATATCGTGATGTTTTTTGCCTTTGCGTAGCTGGGGTAGGCATGGCCTGCTTGTGATGCATCCAGCCCGTGGGCTACCAGTTTGATACCCCTGTTCTACATGAAGCGGCGCTTGAAGACTGCTCAAGCTATAATTGTTCCAGAATGTAGTTGCATATGCAGCATGCACTGTATCAGTCGCATTGCTACTGTGTCAATTGCACTTGTTACCATATGCTTTGGATTGCAATACAAAATATTGATGGCTGCCTGTAATGCCTTTCATGGTGCGTCATCTGGATATTTGCAAGACTGTCTGTTTATAATTATCTTTGCCATACTTTAAAACTAGAGTTTCTGTGGTACAGGTGGGGTCAGTTAAACATTGCTACCTTATGGGACCCAGGAAGCATGCTTTCTGTGTCTGCCCTATCAAACAGCCTTCCCCTTGAAATGTGTTTTGCCCTACTGGCCTTTAAGAAGGTCTAGACCAGGAGTCTTCAAATTGGCCCTTTTATGACTTGCAAACTTCAACTCCCAGGATTCCTCAGCCAGGCATGCTGGCTGAGGAATTCTGGGAGTTGAAGTTCACAAGTCATAAAAGGACCAAGTTTGAAGACCCCTGGTCTAGACTATACAGCAGACATGTCAAACTCACGATGTCATGTGACGTTACACGGTGTATCGCGACTTTTTCCTCATTGCTGGCAATGGGGTGGGCGCAATTTTAGTATGATGCATCCGGCCCGTAGGCTGGCAGTTTGACATGCCTGCTCTAGAGCACCTAATTCACCTCCAAGAGCTAGCCCAGGTATGTATGTATGTATTTATTTATTTATTTATTTATTTATTTATTTATTTTGTTGATTTTATATACCACCCTATTCCCGAAGGACTCAGGGCAGTTTACAGGGCGAATTAAACAATACAAATAAATACAAATAAAATAGAATTAAATTAAAACTAGCCTACAATTAACAATTTAAAATTTAAAGTTAAATTAAAACCCCCTCAGTCCAGGCCAGAAAGATTAAATAACCAAGGTCCCGGCGAAACAAGCGAAGGTCCGGGGCAGTCCGAAGTTCCACCGGCAGTTCATTCCATAGGGCAGGCGCGCCCACAGAGAATGCCCTCCCCCTTGGAATCACCCGCCGTAACCGGCGGAACCCTAAGGAGGCCCTTCCTGTCAGAGCGCACAGGATGATGGGAGGCTGATGCTGGCAGCAGGTGCTCCCTGAGATAATCTGGACCCATGCCATTTAGGGCTTTATAGATCATCGCCAGCACCTTGAATCTCACCTGGAGGGGAACTGGAAGCCAATGCAGCTCACGGAGAAGAGGTGTTACCTGAGAGTATCGGGAAACTCCCATTACTACTCACGCGGCTGCATTTTGCACTAGCTGAAGCCTCAGAGTGGTCCTCAAGGGCAGCCCCATGTAAAGAGCGTTGCAGTAGTCTAACCGGGAGATCACGAGCGTATGAGTGACTGTGCGTAGGGCATCTCAGTCCAGATAGGGTCGCAACTGGCGCACCAGGTGAACGTGGGCAAAAGCCCCCCTGGTCACAGCTCCTATATGATCTTATCTAGGTATAACTAGATGAGTTGTGCATCTACACCTCAATGCAGTATGCTTTAGTATGTTATGTTTTATATTATATTTTTTCCTTTTTATTTTAAGGAAATATTTTAAATTTTTAACCCCTGTTAGCTGCTCAGAGTTACCTGATAATTGGGTAGCCATATATATTGAATATACTTGATTGTATTTAATAGCACAATAGCCAGATTGAAGCAGGGAAAATAAGGGTGGAAATGTGATCGGTTTCTGGAAGATGACACAATCTTTTTTCTCTTAAACTCCCCCTCCTTACCCCCAAGTATTTCTCACTAGATCAAACATGTTGTCAATGTTGCTTCTGCGATATTAATAGGCTAGTTAGGAGGCTGAGTTGTGTGTCCTTGAGTTAAAAACATGTGCGTCTCTTACATTAGAGTGTCAACCTTTTACTTAAAGAATTTTTATTCAGTCTTTTTTTTTTTTTTTTTTTTTTTTTGTCAAGAAGCTGACTAACCAAACCTGAGTTGGTACTCTTTTGGGTTAATTATGCCAATCGTAGTGGGGTTGCAACAATCCTGGATAAAATCTAAAACATTGCTATCTAGTGATCATCTGGATTTTTGCTGCTTAGATAAATTGAGGCCCAGGCCTCGACTTCAGTTTTAGTGCCACCCTTGTCACTCAAAATTGCTCCATGGCTAATCACTCACTCCCCAGGATCTGCCATGCATTGCTTGTTTTCAGGTGATTTTGTCTTTCTGTTAACTAGCCTCTGCAACCTACTCAGGGCTGCTCCTGGTCACATAAAATCTTTGTTCTTGAGGTGGCGAATGGTGAATGCTCTTCTGTGACCACTGCTATCTGAAACCATGCAAAGTATCCCTCACTTCCCCTGTCACCCTTTCCCTGATTATGGAAGCATCCAAGGCCATTTGAGTGCACACCCCATTATTGTGCAGTCTCCAGAAATCACACAAGAGTGGGCATGTGTTTGAGAATAGCTATTGAGTGTTGGTGAATGCTGGTGTTTCACTCAAAACTTTGTGGTATGTCGCTTTTTGACAGCATGTCATGAGTTTGCCATCATTAATTTAGTTTACACTAAATAGCTTGTATTTTCTATAAAAAGAATTTGTACACATATGAATATTCTGCCTGGACAATTGACTACTTACTTATATGCTGATGAAACAACTTTGCCTCTGCCTAGCTTGGCCAAACCTTTGAATGCTCATCCTCTATTTTCCTTTATATGCAGAAGACAGCTCTGAAGTGAGTGATGAGTTACAAAAGCAGCCTCAGAGTGCCCGGTATGTTTCTTTGCCTCTTTTTGACAAAAGCTGTAAAACACTGATCTTGGGAGATAGAGGAAAATAATAAAGGAATCCTCTTTACTTTGCTCTTTGAGTATAGTCAGGTTAAGTAAGGATAGCTGAAAATGCAAAGAATCTGCAAATCTTAATACTAAAAGTCAAAGAGCAAACTGAAAAAAATGGGATTAAAATTTTTAAAAAAAGAAGACAAAAGTAATTACAACAGGTAGAGCAACCAACCTTTTCATGATCAACCTTCTGCAGTAAAGGCACAAGCATTCAAGAAATAACATTGTAGACTAGCACTTGGTAGAGTTAGCCATAAAGACTTTGAAAAAGATATTCAAATCTTTGTGTGTGTATGTGTGTGTTTATCTCAATATTATAAAGATCAAAATCATACAAGCCGTTCCCTGTGACATTTTATGGAAGTCAAAGCTGGACTTTAAAAAAAAAAAAAACAGGATAGGAAGAATATTGACACCTTTGAACTTTGGTGTTAGAGAAGACTTCCAAGAATACCATGGACAGCCAAGGAAAACTGTTGCATCATTGAACAAATCAGCCCAGAGTTCTCATCTCTCTGGGAAAAGGTTGTAAGGCTAAGAATGGTAGAAGAGGATGGCCACCAGCAAGAAGGATGGATTCAGTTACAGTGGTGATGAGTGGCCCATTGGGACATTTGAAAGGACAGGCCAGAGATAGATTGTCATGAAGAGAAATATCACTGTGGTTGCTAGGAGACAAAAAACATCTTGATGATAATCAGGATAAGGTTTAAATCTTTGTAGCTAATTACAAGGAACCATCTGATTTCATATCAAAGGCTATATTCCTTCCCAGTTCTTCTGTGTGCTCAAAACAGATGCGATCCTCTTCCCCAAACCTCTCATTTCAAGGATTTTTGAAACTTCTCTGCTTTCAGAGCGTTGTGATCTTAAGTTCTATAGGAAAAAAGGCTGCACAGTTTCTTTCTGTTTTCCTTGCCTCTGTTTCCCACAGCACCCCCAGTGAAGTGTGTGATGTAGCAAACTCACAAAGAAGAAAGCTCAGCAGGTCCAAGTTACAGGACAAAAAGGAGTCATTGGTTTCAGGCCAAGCTATTGAGGGAATCCTGCTGCTAGTCTTCCCAGCCATCTGTGCAAATACTAACTAAGAAATGCTTGGCAGAAGTCTCCCACAGAGCAGTCCCTCCAGAAATTCAATGGAATCTTCTGCCAGCTTCCTGCCAAAGTAATCCAGTGGTGCCTCTATGTACCCCCTGCCAGAGGTGGGCTGCATGTAGTTCTTCAGATGTCGGTGCTCCACATCTCCCAGTATGCATTATCTTTGCTTAATGCTGATAATAGTTAGTATTTAATAAACTGCAGGTTATTCTGAGTCCCAGACATATGGAAACTACTCTCAGAAGCCACCAATGGGAGAAAAGAACAATAGATGCAACATTTCCAGATGGCTAAAGCCAATGGGGTGGGGGTGGGTTTCTTTTCTTTGGAAACATCAAGATAATCTTCTTGGGGTTGGGGGGAATCCCTAGAGCCTTAGCATTTAATTTTTCCTTAATATATGGGAGGCAATTACTGATCAGCTGCTAAAGTGATAATAATTTTACAAAGACTCTGTATCCTTTCCCTATCTGAGATTTTAGGTTAAGGTTTAAATTCATTCTTAAGTCCTAAGTAGCTAATGTTGGACTCCTACCTCGTTAAATAGTTACCAAGCAGCTATTTTGCCCCGAGTCCTTTGTGAGTTTAAAAGCCACAGGATATAAGATTTTATGTTTCCCGCCTGTATCTGAGATGAGGTGTCAGGGCTGAATCGTGATATTAAATGAGCCTTTAAAATCTTGCAGGAGAAAGCCAAGCTATAAGAGAGCAATTAGGGATAGAGATGACGGACAGCACACAGAAGATGAGCTCTCTCCACCAAGAAAAAAGACTCTCTCTCCTCAGTGTCCTGCCAGCAAGGTAAGGCAAGCATTATGTCCCTGAGAGCATGCCCAGGACAAGGCGTTGACTTCCGTGGATTGATAATGTTCTGGGTTTTTCAGGTTGTGCGCCCTTTCAAAACATTCTTGCACACAGTGCAGAAGAACCAGATGCTAATGACTCCTGCCTCTGTAAATCGGAACAGCACAATAAAATCATTCCTCAGGCAGAACACTCCCCTCCGCTTCACTCCCAAGGTAATTTAAAGTACTTTGTATTTAATATCAAAAAAAGAGGGGGGGGGGCTTCTTAATTGGTGATAGAAGTTGCTCCTCTTCAAAAGTTGTAAATATCAAAAGGTTCAAGTTCTAGTCTTGTTATTTAGCTAAGGACATAGTCTCATGTTGCATATATTCCGCTGTTAACTGGTGAGTTTACACAAATGTTCAGTTTGAAAGTCCCTGGTTGGAGCTCTTTGGGTTCAAATAGCGAAAAGCTCTGAAGTACTGTATGATTATATTCAGCTGAGTTGAGCTAGTAAAAGAGAGCAAAGTTGAAAACCAAGAATGTGAGCAAATGATGAAGGTAATAAGATTTAGGAAGGACCAGGATAAGCAACTTCTGGATAGGTAAAATCGTGCATAAGTGGCACAAGAAAATAGAAAGGCAAAGGGACCAAAGAGACTGAAAGGCAAACATGGGGTTTGTGAGATGCATTGTTTTGAAATTCTGAGAGATGTCTCTAGATTTAGCTTTTTGTTAAATCTGAAAACTTAAATAATTTTGCCTCAGTATTCTTCCATATGAGTTTCTGGCAGATAGTTTAGCCCTTTGTTGCTTCTTGGGTTGAATATCCCAACAGGTTGCTCTTATGCTCTTATGATTCTAATTAACAAAATATGTAATAGGGCAGTATCCTGTATGAGGCCATATTTCAGTCCTGTTGTAGGAAAAGAGCCATGGTAGCACAATGGTTAGAATGCATTATTACAGGCTAATTCTGCTGCTTGCTATTTGCTAGCAATTTTCTAGCAGTTCAGCAGTTTGAATCTAACTGGCTCAAGATTGACTCAGCCTTCCATTCTTCCGAGGTCAGTAAAATGGACCCAGATTGTTGGAGGCAGTAAACAGCTTAGGGAGGGCTGTAAAGCACTGCGAAGTGGCATACAAGTCTTAAGTGTTATTGCTATATAGATATTGAAAAGATTTTCTAACACCCAAAAATATATTTATTAACTATGTCTCAATCTTTTCTTTACACAGGGAGGGTTTGTTGTAAGTAACAAGAATGAACTTACTTACATAGTAGGTGCATTTGTGCATAATTAACCCAGTGTGTGTTGCTCAAAGCTGTCCTAACTTGCATAGAGATCTCTTTAACAGAAGCCCAGCATATATGTAGTGTTTTTCAACTAAATTCTAGAAAGTAGATAGTGCATGTACAGTTATTATTAGAATTGTACTGTTTATTGAGTTAGCCTTCAATATTTCAAAATATGGTATATTAATCCATCTAATTCATCTCTCAGATCCATTTTTGCAAGCTAACAGTGCAACAAAAGGCTATTTAAGCTACCTTTGGATTACTTCATGTATATTGTTAATAAAGTTGCTTTAGTGCGTGCAATGTGAAGTATAAATAAAATACAAAATTCATGCTGACATGCTCAGTTGTAACTAGCTGTATGTTTGTACAAGTAGACCTTAGCAACTGGCTTGTTTAGCAACTGTCTGCAGCTGCAAAGGTGACAAAAAAAAAGATCAGTCCTCACATTTACAACGTTGGCAGGTCTGTAAAGCAAAGGAAAGCTTAAGTAAAAAGGTAATGAGAGCTGTGGTTTCACTTAGCAAACTCTTTGCCTAACTGCCTAGTTGTTTCCAAAAGCAAAAGGGCTGCCTGTGAGGGGAGGAGTTATCCTCTGAAGCACAGTGAAAACAGATCTCAGGTCCCAAAGACCACCTTGAATGGAAGAGAACTGCTCCAGCAAGCAAAAGCTACTTGTACAGAGTGCTAAAACCTGTCATATGTTTCAGGTTTTATCAAAATAGTTTTGGTTTAAATCCCCACTTCTGATTCTTTTTTATGCCAGTTGCTTGAAAATTTCAGGAATTTGTAGTGGCAGAGCGCACGACTTACAGGAGCAAAGCTGAGCTTGCAAAGAACTACTTAAGCCATTGCCTTTATCGTACTTTGAAAATTATGAGTAATTGGCACTATTTTGTATCCACAGAAAACATTCTGTTCCTGAAATAAGACTGAGCAGAATTCTGGACATCCCACTTTTCCCCCAGGCCTCTCTAATCCAGTTGTCTGGTGTTGATTCAAAAATATTTAAGAATACCTATTTCTGCTAGTCTAATTCAGAAAGCTTTTAACAACCCAAATAAATGGCTGGAACTTTATGTTCCAGGAAAAAAAAAATCTTAATGCCCTCAGAAACTTTTCATCTTCCAAACAGGGTGGTTTATTTATATTGCAGGTTTACTGTGAAATGTGTTCATTAGAATAGAGAGGTTACGCTTTTTTTTTTCTTTTTGCTAAAACCACAATTCTGCTTTTGACCTTTCACCTCAGGGTGGACTTTTACAGTCACAATAAAAATGGATGCAACTTTTCATAAGACCTTAAGATGAGCTGCTTCCCTCTCTTCTGTCTAGGAAAAAGAGAGGCAGCGGTTAGAGAATCTGAGGAAAAAAGAAGAGGCCGAGCAACAAAGAAAAAGGAAAGTGGAAGAGGAAAAGAAACGACAATTAGAGGAGATGAAACGGTGTGGATTTGAGTCCTTCTGGCTGCTCCTTTTGTAATCATTCCTGATCTTTTTGGCTTCCTTCTAACTG
>JAKJMR010000635.1:447187-458530 GCA_024449315.1 Daboia siamensis
GAGAAGATTTTCATGCGTTAAAAAGTCGTCTTATACACCGGAAAATACGGTATATTTAACTTTTATTTTTTTTTAAAAAAACTTGCTTCTTAATCTGTAACAAAAGAGAAAAAAATAATTCAATACAGTAATAAATGATAATGTAAAAAACAAAAGAAACTAGAATAAAACTAAAGCTTAGAAAGAAGATAATGGTAATAACAACAAAATGATATATACATATTAGAATGATGAAATATGATCATAATAAACTCTTAAATAACAAATTAAACCTTGGCCACACGGAACCATGTTTATCAGATTTCTCACAGCATTGATGGAAAGTAAATTAATCTGTACAAATGTCATCCAAACTTTTAACCTGGATACAGCAGAATATCTGAACTGCTGCTATTCCCATGCAGGATAAATTCATGTTTTTCATACTTTACTAGGTACCAATTTTTTCAAAATATAATTCCACATCACATTCATGTTTTGGATTCTTACTTCTTTCCTAACCACTGCTTTACAACCCTAGGGGTTCCCTTCCATATATAGACCATAAGACCCTTTTTTGGTTAGTACAATCATTTTCTAATAATCTGAGGTGAGTAATTCATTAAAACTGTAGCAAACAAAGCACCCTCTTTCTTATTTTTTCTCAAAGCTGGAAACAAAACTCCCATGTGTGTAACATGGTCCTATGCACCGCAGCCCTCCATGATGGAAATACTGCTTGCCCAGTTGGCATAATGTATTGTCCGCTCACTGTGTGTTTCGAACAGAATATGTTCTATACCAGGCAAAATGTGTATTTTAGGTCCGAGAGGAAAAAATGGCAGAAGGCAAAATTAAGAAAAGGGCAGCAGCTAAGAAGCTGGAAGAACTTGAAGCCCGGCGCAAGAAAGAGGAAGATGCCCGCAAACAGAGAGCACTGCAACTGGTAAAGTAGAGGGTTGATGAGCAAAAAGCAGGGCAGTGGTGGATGTAGGAGACTAAAGAAGGGGGAATTAATACATTCCTATTTGTTGTTTTTCACACAATTCTTTTAATTTCTGTTGATTTGGGGAGGTAATCTTAAGAAACAACATCTTTAGATTAACCAGATTAAATGTGCTTTATATCATGAGCATCAAGGTAAACCTCGATAAAACAGATTATAACTAATCTGATCCAATGCAGAATTGAATCAGGCCAAAATCATAGCAATGGAAAAAACATTTGCATGGGTCATTTGCCCAATAGCACTCACATTACTACAGTGGTTGCAAAAATGCACTAGGAAGGTCAAGTTCAATTCTTGGTTTAGACCAGGGGTAGGCAACCTTGGCTCTTTTATGACTCGTGGACTTCAACTCCCAGAATTCCTCAGCCAGCCATGCTGAGGGGAAAGGGAGAGGTTTCCAAGCTGAGCCATGCTAGCTCAAATTCTGGGAGCTGAAGTCCACGAGTCATAAAAGAGCTAAGGATGTCTACCCCTGGTTTAGACTTTCTTCCTATATAGAACTTCTTTCTGACAGACTGTTCCCCACATAGTCAAGATAAGCTTCAAAATGTCACTGTGTATAATTGGAAAAATTATTTTGCCTCTTTTTTCTTTACAATCTTACATATTAAGAGCTGAGCAGGAAAAAAACCCAGATGTTTCAGGTCCACAATCTTATGAGATTATGGAAGAGATGTAGTTAGTGTCATGTATGATTTTTCCCGAACTCTGATTTTCTTATTAGCTGGCTTTAGTTATCTAAGGAGTGAAACTCACTTGGAAAATAACAAGATCTTTTCTTAGGAGGAAGAAGAACGTAGACATAAGGAATTGATGCAGAAGAAAAAAGAGGAGGAACAAGAAAGAGCAAGGAAGATTGCAGAACAACAACAGGCTGAGCTGGAAAGAGAAAAAGAACTGTTTGCTAAGAAAGAACTGGAGAAGAAGCGAGAGCAGGAAAAGATCCAGGCCCAGCGGTAAGAACAGAGTAACTGAGCTTCCTTCCATTACCTGAATTCCCCATAAAAGTAGGCATGGGAAGGTTTCTGGGATGCATAAATATATGATATGGGTACCTGTCAGCATAACTAGGACTACCATGGGGTTTGAGTTAATGATGAAAAGATTGATTACTGGTGGTAAATGTAGTATGTTTGCTTGCAGGAAGCACGAACAACAAGAAAGAGAAAAGGCTGCTCGTTTGCAAAGAGAGGTTTTACAAGCAGCTAAAGAAAAAGAGAGGCTCAGGAAAGAAATGGAGGAGAAAGAGAGGAAAATGGTAAGGGATTCTTCATCTCTCTGAGTGTCTTCAGTCATGTTTGCCCTCCATCCACCTCATCTGGATCCTGTTGTGGGGCAACATCAGTGACCTTTCTCAATATTGTATGGCCTCTTTTTAGCTGGAGCAACAGAAGCAAGAAGAGGAACTACAGAAAATAACTTCAGAGGCTCAGGCAAAGGTTGCTAATAAGCAACTGAATGTGACCGTGACTATTGAGGTAACCTCGGAATTACCCTGAATAATTAGCAAAAAGTAACATTAACAATAATAAATAATATATGGTCTTAAATTTAAGATTATATTGGAAAGCAGGTTACCTCTAGCAGTGTTTTAAGATTTAATTTATAGAACCATTTTTAGTAATGCCAATAAAGTGGAATTGCAGCTTTTCCGTTGTGGAATAAGAACATCTCTTCGTATACACCTTTTCTGCTGGGAATGGTAGCTTGGCAGCTACAAGCTGGAGAGTCACAGTCAAATTTTTTAATTATTTATGTATTTAAAAGGTATAACCACCCATCTTATAACAAACTGAGTGGCTTCCAATTAATTATTCTACAATAAACACAATTTGATACTGAATAAACCAGAATAAGATAGCCTTGGCCTTAAAAACAACAAATAAGAATGTTGGCCTATTTTATTGCTCTATGTCATTTAATATCAAATCTGCTTCTCCCATCGCTCCTCCCTCTGTGTGTGCATTGTTGGGGGGGGGGGGGGGGGAGATAATTTTTAGTGTGCTTTGGAAAAACCAGAAAGTATCAGAAGTTAAAATCTAAGAGAAAATAAATTTGCTAGAAGGAAATATCTAGATTTATACATTGTATTAAAAAACAACCGGCTACCTCCTAAAGCTTATTGTTGGAAAAATAAGGCTATTCTAATAGAATTGTTTTTTTTCTTGAAATAGAAAGGAACTTCGGATCCTCAGGATATGCTTTACCACAAATGTCCAAAGCTGCTTTAAAGGGAGGGAGGGTGCAGCCCAGATGATTACTTCTTACTGCTGCCATTGTTGGAAGAACTAGGCAGATTATTTGGGAATGAGGATGAATAAATTATGTGGGTTACTCTTCTGCGAAATGGCAGGAGACTACTAGTAGGTATCCTCTAGCATGTGCTGCGACTCTTTTAGTAGTTCCAGTGACTTGATTTTGCTTCTGGCCTTCTTTTTTCTAGAACTTGTCTATCTGTAATTCATATCAAATGACACCTCAAGGCCCCAAACAACCCAAAATTGATATAAATAATTATGGAATGGATTTGAACAGTGATGATTCAACAGATGATGAGAATCAGCCTCGCAAAACCGTCCCTGCTTGGGCTTCTGGTACGTTGAAACCCATCTGTGTTCTTTGCTTCACATTATAACTGACCGGTCTCTTAGATCTGCTTTACCTAACCCAGTGTTCTGTAGATGTAGGGAAAGTGCAGCTTGTAGAATTGCTAAGAATTCAGAGGGAGAAAATAGTAACATGACAGGAGGGTGCTAGGTTGTGGAAGGCTTCCCAGTATTTTGTGGAAACTGTTACCACAGAATATGATAGTTCACCTTACATGCGTTTAAAAATTAGCAGACAGGGTTAAAGAAAAAAATCTTTATCCTGCAATTAGCTTTGAGTACTGAACAGAAGATCTGTGCTCAGAAGCTGTGTAAGGAACCATTAGTATTTTGGAAGAGTGAATGTGATGCTAGGCTATATAAGCTCTGATTTAGAAGATGCTTAGTCTAATAAGATTTTCAAGCATCTTCTAAACATACTTGCTTAAAAACAAATCAGAGCTTAATGCAACATGAAATGGGCTATTAAAAATGTGAAAGTTCTGTATAATGTGACAGTACGGTATTCATGATGTACTTGAAGACTTGACACAAAGTCTTTTAAAGGTGGTTTAGTAGCTTAGTCTCTTTTGCACACTTTGTGAATATAGTTTTAAAATGTGCTACGAAGCAGAATTTCTATTTCCTGCTGTTTGACAATGTTGACTTTTATTTTTAATATAGACAAAATATTTACAAAGATTGCATAAATGTATTTCAAAAAAATTAAAAGTTGTATATAGGACAGTGGTGGCGAACCTAAGGCATGTGTGAAAGAGGCGGCACTCAGAGCCCTCTCTGGGCACGCGCACCATCACCCCAGCAGCCCCCCCTCCCGGGGAGGAGAGTCACCCCCGGGTGCAGCCCGTGTGGAGCAGCACAGCCAAGGACATGGCAGCCGGGCTGCAGGGACAAGACTCCACCCTTGTGTCCCGTCACGTGCAGATGATGTTGCGGGCACAGGCGGAGGGCGTGGCTGCCATGGCACTGCAGGATCACCTGGGTGATGTGCTGCAGCGGGCCATGGAGGCGATACGTGGCCATGTGGGTGTGTAGGATGGGGGCAGAGCAGGCGGGGTGGTTTTGGGCACTCGGTGTCTAAAAGGCTCACCATCACTGATATAGGATATCCATCTCTTATGGGTCAGATCTGTTAAGTATATTTTGACAGGCAGATTTCACTGCTTCTAGCTAGAATCTATAATGGTTCAAAAATATTTCGGGAAGGAAATGCTTTGCTAACAAAATCAAGATCAATTCTAATTTCAGTCTGGGGTTGTTGTTTTTTTTCAATTTAAAATGTTCTTAATTGTTGCTGCTGTCTTTTATATGAATTGGATTATGAGGGGAAAAGATAATTTCCTCTGTGAGATTGGGGAAAATTTATCCCTTGTTCCTTGAGAATACTTGCTGTCCGTTTTAAGAACTGAAACCTCTCAATGCAAACCACCATGACAGTCAATATGTCGGTTCTTCCCTCCCTTAGGAAATCAACTAAGCCAAGCAATCCTGCATCAATATCATAACCCACCAAACATCAATGCACTCTTTGGCGTGGTGAAGAGTCCTAGGTTGGAAGAAATCTTCGATAAGAGCAAGCCACGTTATTTCAAGCGCACAAGCTCTGCAGTATGGAATTCCCCACCTTTCCCAGGGGCCAAATCTCTGTCTTCTGCTTTCAAGAGGTGCTGATGCCTGTTCAGTGTAATGTGTGTCTGGTTAGGTTTGTCAAAGGAGAAAATGTGTTGCTTTTTAATAGAGTTTTGCACTCTGTTTTCTTTTATCAATATTAATAAATATTATCCTCTTATAATGAAGTTGCTGTCTTTACTCACAGTGCCTAAGTGACCTGCTAGGATTGGCAACAATATTATAATAAACCTAGTGTTATGTATGACAGCTATTGGAAACCTATGTGCAGAGACAGGGAGTTGACCTTGATAGAAGTATATAAGAACCATTACCAAGGCCAGGGGTAGGCAACCTCGGCTCTTTTATGACTCGTGGACTTCAACTCCCAGAATTCCTGAGTCAGCATAGCTGACTCAGTCCATGAGTCATAAAAGAGCCAAGATTGCCTACCCCTGACCTAGGCAAAGAGGGTTGAAACATCATTTAAGTGTTGGGAAGGAAGAAAATGTTTGGAAGCAGCTCAGCCAAATGTTTGCCTGATTCATTGAGGTATAACAAGAGCGGTGGGTACAGTACAATCAGACATGCAAGATTCTGATTCTATAGCCTACCTCAATAAAGTATATTCTTATTTAGTCTGTTATATCTAGTGGGGTTGACATGTAGGTTCAAGAATAAGGATATGTCGTTACTTGGCATTGAGTGGCCTTGGGTAATTGCTCATTCTAACCTATCATTAGATTACTGTGAATATATGAATTGGGACAGATCAAGCCCTTGAGGGGGAAGAGGGGATAGAAATGCACCATGAAGCATGCCTATGGTCATCTTATGTATTTTTGAGCTTTATCTTTAGACATGATAGAGCAGGGGTTCCAAGGCCACGGCCCACTACTGGGCCGTGGCCTATTTGCAACCAGGCCATGCGAGCAGCTGGCTGGCACTTGCACGTGTGCAGCTCCACTTGAAGTCAATTTGCACACAGATGCACGCCAACCCACCACTCACATCACCTGGTTCCTCTCCCCCACCCCACCCCAGCCACCAAGCTGCAAAAGCTGGGGACCCCAGTGATAGAGAATGCAATTGTTGATAAAGGGGCTTAGTTTTCAATATAGCTGCACATAGGATTGGCTGCTATTAATCTCTAGTTTCCTCAGTAAATTGCATCAGTGTTTTGATTACTTTGTCCTATAATATATTTCCCTAGCAGAGTTGCCCCTTTTGTACCATCATTCTAAGGCACAAACCCTAATTAAAAATAAAAAATGTGTTTCATGCAACAAGTTATATTTTTATACCATACTATTATGAGCTAGCACAATGCATGAATTCTGCCATTTAAATTGTTCTGGAATGGTGCAAAAATTCCATCTGACAATTTTGAGGGGAAAAATATCAGCCAGTAATGCAATATTTTGCAATGTTATGATATCACTGTTAGAAACAAACTTGATTTAGAAACAAATCTACTTATTAGCCTTTTTATTGTATAGAGAATATATGATAATATGTTTATATATGTAGTTGGAACTTGTGGGTGTAAAATTGGATTTGTGTATTTGCTTCTATTTTGTAATACCCAGGAGAAATATGCTAAGAACCTCAAAATAGCTTTTTTTTAAAAAAAAAAATCCCCACACTAGCAATTTAAAATTTCATTATATATATATATTTATTTTTTTACTGTCTTAGAAATTCTTGGGCTATGCTTTGTTTAGCTTTGTAGTCCACAATAAAGGTTGATCCAAGAAACTGGAACTAACACTCATTGTTTCCATTCTAAAATCCAACCAAATGTAGTTGAGTAATCAGGGTTCATCATTCTTAAGGTGCATTTACACTTCATCTTTGAAGAATTGCCTTCTGAGATTCTGGCTAAGGGGAGAGCTAGCTTTGTTAGGAACCCACAAACTATACAGGACTCCAACAGAAGAGTCCACTAATATGGACAACTATGATGAATTGGATGGAGATTTAGAACCCATTCACACAGTCCCCTAATCTTGGTGTTGAAATCTGTTTGATATGAAGCATATTTCCTCACAGGCACAGCCTTTCTCTCATCCCATCCCCAGCTAAGACCACCTAACTTCAGGTTTATCTGATCTGGAGTTATAGTGATGTTTTCATTACTTTTGACAAAAGCTTGTTATATATGGCACTGATGCAGTTTTAACAGCAACCGGGGTGATAATTGGCAACAGCCAAAAGCATCTCAAACCAGATTGGAATATTTGTAGGGGTGGGAGAGGCTGGGGAGTAATATGCTTGCAGGGCCTCTTGTGAGGTTTTGGGGTTGTTTTTCCCTTTTGGTTACTATTTTAGTCCAGGCTGTTAAGTCTTGTTTCATTGGTTTTTAAACTTTAAATTAAACATTTAAGCAAGGCTAGATGAATCAAAAGTTAGAATTAAGATTGTCGGGAGAAATATCAACAACTGTCCTAAGATATACAGATGATACCACTCTAATGGCAGAAAGGGAAGAGGAACTAAAGAGCCTCTTGTTGCGGGTGAAGAAGGAGAGTGCAAAAGTTGGGTTGAAACTTAATATTAAGAAAACCAAGATCATGGCATCCGGCCCTCTCAATTCCTGATAAATAGATGGGGAACAAATGAAGGTAGTGACAGATTTTATTTTCCTGGGCTCCAAGATCACCACAGACAGGGACTGCAGCCAAGAAATTAAAAGATGCTTGCTCCTGGGAAGGAAAGCCATGGCAAATCTAGACAGCACACTAAAAAGCAGAGACATCACCCTGCCAACAAAAGTGCATATAGTCAAGGCTATGGTCTTCCCAGTTGCAACATATGGCTGAATGCTGGACCATAAGAAAGGCTGAGGGCCAAAGAATTGAGGCCTTTGAGCTATGGTGCTGGAGAAGACTCCTACAAGTCCCTTGGACTGCAAGCCGATCAGATTTGTCAGTCCTAGAGATCAACCCTGACTGCTCTTTAGAAGGCCAGAAGATGATAGAGGACAGGAAGGCCTGGAGGAACGTCCATGGGGTCACGATGTGTCAGACACAACTTCGCAACTAACAACAATAGGCTTCACAAGTGTGCTACTATCATGGGTGGGTGAGGGAAATTTTCCCTTCAACTCACCAGTCAGATGTTTCCTAGATATACAAATGAAACCGAACTCAACAACAACCCTCATTCTCCCTACAACTAAGGCTTTAAATATTTTGCACTTTGCATTGCAAATACAGTATAATAGTACAGTAATCAATATATATTTTAGGCACTTTTGATCCTACAGTGTTGAAGTTATATTTTATACCAACTGGCATATTCAGACCTCTAAAAAATATGCAAAGCAAAAAAACCCAGCAATTTAGCTTGGATTATAATTAGGATATCAAAAAGATCATCAAAATGAAATCCATCTTCTGGGACAGAGCTAATCTTATTGTAGAGTAGGAAGTAGCAACAATAATCTCAGGATTGGCTAGGTTTTCTCAGTTAATACCAATTATTTTCAAATTATGTACTTTCTCTTTTACAAAGTGCAACCTCCTGACTCACAACTGACCTCCAAGTTTCTGTCCAGAGTCCTTAGTTTCTATATTTAGTGCATCTCCATCTTGTTAAGTATTAATAATCAATGTCATGATTTTCTGGGAAACTTGTAAGTTTGTTAACTACAACGGTATAGAAAACTTGTTTTTGTACGCAGTAGCCTAATTCATGCTTTAGGAAGAACAAATAATAATTTGGGTTCTATGACTATTTGTGAAGCTGAAATAAAAAAAACCCTCCAACCGAAAGAAAGGGAAAAAACCTTGGTGTGTCTAATATCAAAAGTCAGGCATTTGTATGTACCAAAAGATTCATCAAATTGGCAATGCTGTATATCCATTCTTTATTCGGAAAGCCTCTTATAAATGAAGAGATTCCATTGGCAGTGGCTTGTTTAAGCCCCCTCTCCACATTAGTCATCAATATATATTATGCATTTCAAGCACTATGTTTTGCTGTATCTCAGGAATGTTCTCAGGCAAATTTTACATGGGAATTAAAATCAATACACTCTACTCTGAAGGTTTAGCTCTGTGGAACAGCAACCTCATCCTCTTTGCCTCTTCAGAGATGCCAATAGTGGCAAGAGATGACAACGATGATGCTAGCAGGGATAGTTCTTTAAAATGGAGAGCCCTGGTGAAGGCAAGTTACCCCAGAGTCCAACCATATTCAAAGGTAGTACTATTGTGGTAGCACAGTGGTTACAATGCACTCTGCCCACAATCAGGAGTTCGATCTTGATCGGCTCAAGATTGTCAGTTTTCTACCCTTCTGAGGTAAGTAAAATGAGGACCCAGATTGTTGGGGCAATATGTTGACTCTAAACCTCTGGGAGACTGCTGTAAAACACTACGAAGTGGTATATAAATCTAAGTGCTATTACTATCAGTCTTACTGCTTAAACCCTGGAGCTGCTGATCCTTTTAATAAATCTTAAGAGGGATTATATCAACACCACAAAAGCTAGTTTGAATATGCATAAAACCTCATATGCAGAACTTGAACTCTTGCTTAAAGCCTCCACTGAAAAGCATTGCATATTTAAACTACAGTGATTTGTTTACACATGCATTTCACTAAGAATTAGCCTTAAAATCATGATGATTAGTCACAATTAGCTAATAATTAACCATGGGCAAGAAGAAGGGAAGTATACCAAAGACCTGGACCTTCTCTTCCATGTTTTGCTGGAGACATAAAATTTTCACTTAGAGAGGCCACCAGCACACCTACTAGATCTGGTAGATTTAATTAAGCCAATAGTAGGTTAGCTTACAGAAAATATGGCAACCCTTGTACCACAGAAGTTCTGCCTTCCAAAAAGCCAATAGCATTATGATTTTCAGTTTCTATTACATGAAGCATAAAGCTCATCACTTTACTTAATGGTAGAACTTAACAGATTTAATTTAATTCAATCCCCATCGTCTTCCAAAGTTTTGTTTTGTTGTTTTAACATATTACAGACTGCACAATATTTTTTCTAAAGCAAAGCAAAGTGAGAAGAGTTTACTTTGATGTATCTGAAATGATTTTGCAGTCTAGTCTCAGAATGCTCCTAGCAATTGCATTAAGTTTTTGCTGGAGTATTCTGTTAACAATATGTTCTGTGCTAAAGTATTTTTTTTTTCCTTGAATGCAGAAAATGTCATTTTACTCCAGTGAATACTGCTTTACAACTCACATACTATTGATGTTGGGTGCTTAAGGAGCAGCCTATGCATCTAGAAAAATTCTTGCTCCACTTCACCTTGTGACTACTCTGCTCCTGGTCTTGTAATGCATTCGGACAATTGCTGCTGGGTTGCTGGAATACCAGCATTATAAATTGCAGGGATTTGAAGGGCAAGAAAGTGTTGTTATCATGTTGACCTTTTGAGGATTTTCAATAAACATGTTTAGATTTTTAAACAACTGGTTTTCCTGTTGTATAGGTTCCCTTTGCATTTTCTCTGGTATATTTTGCAGAACAAAAGGCCAATAAACAACACAGTGCTAGGCTGCATTAACAGAGGGATAGAATCAAGATCATGTGAAGTACTAATACCACTTTACAATGCCTTGGTAAGGCCACACCTGGAATACTGCATCCAGTTTTGGTCACCACGATGTAAAAAAGATGTCGAGACTCTAGAAAAAGTACAGAGAAGAGCAACAAAGATGATTGGGAGACTGGAGGCTAAAACATATAGGGAACGGTTGCTGGAATTGGGTATGTGTAGTTTAATGAAGAGAAGGGTGAGGGGTGATATGATAGCAGTGTTCCAATATCTCAGGGGCTGCCACAAAGAAGAGGGAGCCAAGCTATTCTCCAAAGCACCTGAAAGCAGGACAAGAAGCAATGGATAGAAACTAGTCAAGGAGAGAAGCAACCTAGAACTAAGGAGAAATTTCCTGACAGTTAGAACAACTAATCAGTGGAACAACCTGCCTCCAGAAGTGGTGAATTCTCCAACACTGGAAGTTTTTAAGAAGAGGCTGGACAGCCATTTGTCTGAAATGGTATAGGGTTTCCTGCCTTAGCAGGGGGTTGGACTAGATGACCTCCAAGGTCCCTTCCAACTTATTATTATTATTATTATTATTATTATTATTATTATTATTATTATT
>JAKJMR010000635.1:458540-495465 GCA_024449315.1 Daboia siamensis
TTATTATTATTATTATTATTATTATTATTATTATTATTATTATTATTATTATACAGAACTAGCCTTTTTTTATGAAGTGCAGAAGAGATGTTGGTTTAGGTTAGTGCTCAGTGAAATCTAAGGGGACATGTAGGTCACTCTCTTATTGGGCATTTTGACCTGATACCAATTATGCACTGATATGATGACAGCTCTCTCTGCTCAGCCATTGGCCAGAAATGGTAAGTGCTGATTGTCTGACGGTGCTCTGCAAACTCTAGATTCATAAAGATGTAGACTTGTCAATGCAGATAGCATCTTAACATCCAAATAATCCAAAGAGCCCAAATCACTCAAGAGTGTTTTCAACTGAGCTGAGAAGAATTGGCCAATGGAAAATCTGATAGCCTGGAGGACAACATCTTTTCTCACACAGTTCAAGCTAAAGACTGTCTCTTTGTAAGTAATAGTCATTCTCTGCAAATTTTGCTCAGCTTCCAAGGGGAGGAGGCTGTTGATTGTACTGAAGCCATTTCTTATCTTTGGTGCTTTCTATTAAAGATTTGGACATTTCTCTATCCAACCCTCTGTGGGTCAAATGGTTTGGTAAAATTAACTTCAGGCAATTATGTTTCTATGGATGTCTTTCTCCAAACTGTCTTAAAAGTTAAAACTTTCATTATTCTTTTCATATTGAAGTCAACATGGAAAAGAATAAAGTCCTTTCATTTTTAATCCAACCTGGGTGAGCAAATACAGGTAGTCCTCAACTTACAACAGTTTGTTTAGTGATCGTTCAAAGTTATAACAGCACTGACAAAGTGACTTATGACCATTTTTCACACTTAGGACCATTGCAGCATCCCTGTGATCACATGATTAAAATTCAGATGCTTGCAACTGACTCATATTTATGATACTTGCAGTGTCCCAGGGTCATGTGGTCACCTTGTGCAATCTTCTGACAAAGTCAGTGTGGAAGCCAGATTCATTTAACAACTGTGCTACTAACTTAACATCTGCAGTGATTCACTTAACAATAGTGGCAAGAAAGATTCTAAAGTGAGGCAAAACTCACTTAACAAATGTGTCACTTAGCAACAGAAACGTTAGGTTCCATTGTGGCCACAAGTGGAGGACTACCTGTAGGATTAGGATAAGTAAGTTCCCTTTCTTCTCTGTTGCCTGAGACACAGTATTAGGAAAGAAGCAGACTTGGCTGCTCCCAATAGTTATGTGTAGGAATGCAAGAGTAATCTAAGATTAAGTTAGCCTCAGAAAAGTGGGGAGTTCTTCACAATAGACGAGAACAAATTAGCTTCTGAAAATATCTAGATAAAGAGTAATATCAGTTTTAACCGAAATTAACATGATTATTTAGAAGGGAAATATCAAATATCTTATTTATTCCATATGCAGGCTATTCCCTAAATCCTATAGTCATCTTTTGGCAGAAATTAAAAGAAGAAGTGACTGTGACTTCATCTAAAGTAGCATTTTAGATAGGTCCAAAACATGTGCAGAGTCCATCCTTTTTTAAGCCTGGAATTGCAGGCCATCATACTAATTTAAATGCTATAAATGTTGTGAACCTAGCCCTCTGAGCTTCAAAGTAGTTTGTATGAGCTAATCAGTTTCTCCCTGCCGTCCTTTCCTCACTCTATGGTGATGTTGCTTTTAAAAAATCAAATGAACAAATGTACTTATTCAGAAGTGATAAATGTACTTATTCAGAAGTGATGCCAAATGAGTTTTAATTTTTGGGGTCAAAGGCATTATGAAACTTTCCTTTCTTAATGGATTTTCTCTGGGAGAAAGATAAAGAAAGGGTAAGGAAATGCAGAAATAATCTAGATGAAAAACAGTATATTTAGACCCCACACATTTTTTTTTACTAGTGTGAATTATTGCCATCTGTTTTCAGAATTTGTTGGTCTAACAGATTTTCATCTCCAACAGTATTGGGAGAAATTTGACTAGGAAAATATAGGTGTCTATGTATGGGAAGGTCAGTGCCCTCTTCCCATACAGCACAGACTGTCCAAATCTTTCTTTTACAATATAGAAAATTACATTAGGAGACCTATTTATGGATCTCCCACATATATAGATTGACCCTAATTCCTGACACACAGTCCAGACTTTCCTACTTGTTCTTTGGGTTCTAGAACACTAAGTAGTACTATGAAGGGCAATTGTTTGTTTCTATGACACTTTCATGAAGATTCTTCTTATGCCCTCATGGAGGGGAGGGCAAATCCTTGCAAATAGAGATGGGTCCTGACTGGTCAGCATTCCATCTTCTCTTTGACCCATCCATAGCCTGCTGAACAGAAGTAAGGAAAGATATCACTGACAAGAATTATTTATCCAGTTTCCCAAGGCGAAAGGTGAATTAGCGTTTGGTTGTTTAAGAAAATCCTCATATTCCTCATTTCTCTCCCATTCCTTTTTATAGTGTAATTGGTTTCTATGAGCCCTTAGAAATTCATGCCAATTGGAAGCTTGATATGGGTTATAAGGAACTGCAGGATATATCAATTTAAATAATTAACCAAATAAATTACTATATGAACAGAGGGAGACAGATTTCAAACTAGCCTAAATACTGTCTTCAGATTTATCATATATCAGGCTTCATTTTTTAATCCCTTAATTAAGCTTAGGCTTAATCTCTCTTTTCTTTCTAATAAAAGAAGGGCAACTCAAACTCTTCTTTGCATTGCCTTTTTGCTCTTTGGATATCTTCTATAATTACACATCTCTTTGTGCCTCTTAAACTGATAAATCAATACAGCCAAATGATTGGCCTTAAGAAAAACTGCACAATATATTTCAATTGTTAACATTCAGATCTTTTATTTGGAAGCAAGTCTGGTATAATTCTGTCAACCTGTTTATTTCTAGATTAAAGGCCTTTTGTTAAGAGCCAGCTTATGATCTATTTTCTTAGTTTGATCATGCACCTCAGTGCTTAGGCTCTTAATGATATTCCCCTATAACAAATTTATCACCAGTTTTGACTTGGTATCCCTAATTCACATTTAGGACCAAGCTGATCTGTCCTTGTAAATCAGGCATGTCAAACTGCCAACCTGCGGGCCGGATGCATCATGACAAAACCGCACCCTCCCCATTGCCAGCAACGGGGAAAAAGTCACAATACATTGCGCGACGTCATGTGATGTCACGAATTTGAAATGCCTGTTGTAAATCATCCATTGAGTTTTCTACTTTGCCAGTTTAACAGTTGAAATGTGTTAAAACCTGTTGGGTTTGTACTATGATAGCCTGAACCTTTTGATATGTGAGTTGAGTAAGAGACTGTGTACTTCAAAAGATATCAGATTAATTCAGAAGGCCTTAAGCAAACAGACATCCATCTGATGAAATGAGTGTACTTCATGAAAACTTATGCTTTTTTAAATAAAATATGTTAGTCTAAAAAGCTGCTACCAGATTCCTCATTTCTGGCTACCATAGACCAACACATCATTCCTCCTACTAGGTCTGCCAGACCTACAAAATATAACCAAACAACATTCTGGAAAAATAAAATAAGTGCAACCATATTTTATATGTGTATAGGTGAGTTCAATCCAGAAAAATCAATATACATTTTTTAGGGGAAAGTATTTAAGAATCAAGGGACGCAGTGGCTCAGTGGGTTAGGACACAGCTTGTCGATCAGGAGATCGGCAGTTTGGCGGGTCGAATCCCAAGTGCCGCGTAGCAGAGTGAGCGCCTGTTACTCATCCCAGCTTCTGCCAACCTAGCAGTTCGAAAGCACGTAAAAATGCAAGTAGAAAAATAGGGACCACTCTGGTGGGAAGGTAACAGCGTTCCGTGCGCCTCTGGCTTCTAGTCATGCCAGCCATATAACCATGGAGACATCCTCGGACAAGCGTTGGCTCTTCGGCTTTGAAGCGGAGATAAGCACCGGCCCCTAGAGTCGGAAACGACTAGCACGCATGTGCGGGGGAAACTTTACCTTTACCTTTTTATTTAAGAATCAGCACTTAATGACAAATTTATTTTTGCACACTACTGAAAAAGTGGGCAAGGTCCACTTTTTGGACAAAGGCCCAAGAGCTGAAAAATCTTGTTGGGGCCAGATTGTAATGGAGAAATCTATCTACAATATGGGATTGCTAAAAGTCAACAGTTACTTGATGATACACAGTCACTCCCTTACTCAATCAAAATACTTTTCTTCTCACAAGTGTCTACCATTAATCTTCCCATTGCAATTTCTGCTTTTTATGCCTTCTTTGCTTTTAGGGGAGGCCTGGTGATATTTCCACTAAGTGTAGATGTAAAAGGTCAGAACACAAGAAGAAAGGGAATATAGGTAGTCCTCAACTTATGACCACAATTGAGCCTCAAATTTTGGTTGCTAAGCAATATAGTTGTTAAGTGAGTTTTGCTCCATTTTACAATGTTTTTTGCCACAGTTAAGTGAATCATTCCAGATGTAAAGTTAGTTGTTGAGTGAATCTGGTTTCCCCATTCACTTTGCTTGTCAGAAAGTCACAAAAAGTGATCACATAACCCTGCGGCACTGCAACCATCATAAATACATGCCAATTGCCAAGCTTCTGAATTTTGATCACTTGATCACAGGGTCAGTGTGAAAAACAGTCAGAAGTCATATAAGTCATCTTTTTCGTTTCTATTGTAACTTCAAACAGTCATTAAACGAATGGTTGTAAATTGAGGACTACCTTAAAGTGGAGATTAAAGACCAAATATTTTCTTAGCCTTTGAATGCCAATTAAAGCAGAAAAAATGTAACAAGGCTCTATAAAATATAAAAGGAAATATCCACTCTCTCTTTTAAAACATTTGCTCTGTGTTCTTTGTTTCTTAGGTTTTGGAATAAGTATCCACCATGAACCAAGGAGGTTGGATAGGAACATGGACGCCTCATCGTCCAAGAGGCCCAATCATGGCCCAGTATACCAGTCCTGGCCCCAAGTACTCCATACAAGGAGCAACAGGTAAATAAACAGTTATTCAATCAGGATGTTAAAATATAGTCAGTGTTTTGTTTTATATTTATTTATCATTGCCATTTACAGCAGACCCTACCCAAAAATGACTTGGATAACAGTGTGAAACATCCAATAGTAACGATCAGTAGAACTATTTTTTTAAAAAAGAATTCAACATGAAAAGGCATCACAATATGCCCACATGTATTCTCCTTTGGAAATAGTTTTCTGTAATGATTTTCTGCACATTTCAACAGAGTATGTACAGAGTGAACCCTACCAGTTAGTGCCTGACATATCACAATTCTACTTGCTTGATGCTGATATTTTATTTAATGTTATATACTTATTACTTTTATGGCTTTTTGAAAACTGATACTGACTTTGGTGGGTTTTTTCCCCCACTGATTCAAGTAGAATTTAATTGGAGATGTGAAAAATCATCCTCTCAAACCCCAAGTCTTGACATTAAGTCAGGAACACCATGGCTCTTAAAATTTAGACCAGCCACCCCCCACTTTAATGCCCTCCAAAAGTGCTAGGTTGCAACTCCCAGAATTCTCAATCAACAATAGTTGGCAAAAGACAGAATTTTGAATTGGGAATACTTAATCTTGGTTCCAGTTTGGTGATGCTGCTGAGGGCAGATCTACATGTCCAAGTTGTATTAGCATGAATTCAGACCACTGTTTCTCAGGGGCAGCCATGGATGGTGCCATCTCTTTCCTGCCCTCCCACTGGCCACCAGGAAGACAACCTCAGTCATCTTTTCCTGCTGCACATCAAAAAAATTAAATTTGTCCAAAGTTTTAAATAATAACATTTGCAATATTTTTTTTTTAAAAAAATAAATTTGTATCCACACAGGCTATGCTGCCCTGTTTACCCACTGTGCTTCACTTCATTGAAGACAAACATTGCATTCTAACTGGCCATGAAGAGCTATAGGTTACTGCTCCCCACAGCCATCTTGGTTGTGCTGCTTAGCTGCCTCTCCATTTCTGAATTGCTCTTGACGGATCAATCTAATTTCCCCCTTCATTTCACTACTGGACTGTGAAACTCAAAATCATTCCTACCAAGCTCACCAGTGGAATGGTAATAGTATGGGGGATTATTAAATAAAAACAGGATAAATTGACAAAAGTTTTGCCAGTTTGTCCCTCTAGCTCAGGTGATAGGAAGAATAAACAATGGTGCTTTCTCTTTGGATCTCCCCCCCCCCCCACTTCTTTTCATCAATAAAAGCCCCCAATAGGAAGGCATCCATCAATGGAAATTACATGTCCTCAAAGAAATATGCATGGGAATGGAAAAGGTTGCTCCTGCTTTCCCAGCATGTCTGGGAAGGTTTAAAAAGTAGAAGTCCAGTTGGAATACCAAAGATTTCATCCTAGCAAAAGTTGAAGAAGAGGTTGAAATTGGGAAGTGACTTTATTGAGCTATTTTTATTTTTATTTAAGCTATTTTCAGCTGGTTTGTACACAGAAATCAAACAACTTTCCCAAAAATATTTGGGAAAGGCAATGTCTTGGTAAGACTACACTTGGAATACTGAAAAAAGATGTTGAGACTCTAGAAAGAGTACAGAGAAGAGCAACAAAGATGATTGGGGGACTGGAGGCTAAAACATATAAGGAATGGTTGCTGGAACTGGGTATGTCCAGTTTAATTAAAAGAAGGACTAGGGGTGGCATGATAGCAGTGTTGCAATATCTAAGGGGCTGCCACAAAAAAGAGGGGTTCAACTTATTCTCCAAAGCACCTGAAGGCAGGACAAGAAGCAATGGATGGAAACTGATCTTGGAGAAGAGCAAACTAGAATTTCCTGTCAGTTAGAAGAATTAATCAGTGGAACAACCTGCCCCCAGAAATTGCAGATAAATAAATAAATAAATAAATAAATAAATAAATAAATAAATAAATAAATAAATAAACCTTTATTGTCAAAGTACAACATGTGTACATTGAGATTAGCTGAGCCTCCCCCCGTGCTCTCTCCCCCCAACACACAGTGACAACAAACCCTCCATCCTACCACCCATGTGAACCAACTACACCACACACCGGCCTCCCAAGTCAATTCTGCATAAGATTATATCCCATTTAAAAGCCTAACAGCCCACGGATAAAAGCTATTTTTCAGCCTGTTGCTACAGCTGGCTATATTCCTGTATCTCCTACCGGATGGTAGGAGAGTAAAGAGATACCGTCCAGGGTGTGAGTCATCCCTGAGAATCTTCCTCACTCTTCCAAGGCAACGAGCCCTGGCGATGTCATCCAGTGGTGTCAGGCAACAGCCCACAATGTCTTGTGCTGTGCTCACTTCCCTCTGTAATACTCCAATACTGGAAGTTTTTAAGAAGAGATTGGACAACCATTTGTCTGAAATGCTATAGGGTTTCCTGCTTGAGTAGGGAGTTGGACTAGAAGACCTCCAAGCTCCCTTCCAATTCTGTTAATGTCTAGACCAGGTTTCTTGGTTTGACACCCTCCAGATGAATTTCAATCACAATTTCCAGCCATAAGGAAATTTTTGGATGTTGCAGTCTCAGTGCATCCTGACAGTTGCTAGATTGGGGGAAATTAGTTTTTCAGAAGAGAAGATTTGGCTCTCATTTCTGTAATGGATTATAGGATATCAGGAGACAAGGATTACCAATTTTGTTAGTTGTCAACTGAAGCGAAGATGCTAAAACAATACAACTCAATGTGAAATTTCTGGTGACTAACTCTGATTACACCTTTTCTAACAAACACATTTATTATTAAAAGACATTAGCTTTCATGAACTGCAGCACATAAGTGCATTGGATAAGACTTACGCCTTTTAATAAAATTTCTTAGTTAGAAAAGGTGTTATCAAACTCCTGGTTTTTTTGCTACTGTAGCCTAAGACATCTCTCGTCTAAGGGTTTCCCTGACTGTGATTGGGATCTCCTTGCAGAGGGAGGGTGTCACACAAATTAATGTATCATTTTAGGTGTGGTCACACTACTATAAAGTTGACATGATGCAACTCTTTTTTTTCCAGGTTATGTATCGCACATTCCCACCAAAAGGAAAGCACCTGCTTATAGCATGTATGGTGCAAAGCCTCCAAGTAGCAAGAACAATATTCCGGGTCCTTACTATGTGCAGGGTACTGTGACTAATAGAGGAAAGAAGACTGGTCCCTCTTTTTCAATAAGTGGGCGAACTGAATCAAAAGTGGAGACTACCCCAGGTCCTGGTGAGTAATAGACTTCTATCCCAAGTATTTAAATCAAATGGATCACCTCTTCTAGGAATTCTGACGTAACATTTTGAAAGATTCTGTGTGGTTAAATAGAAGCAAAAGCCTGCCATCACCTGTACAAGAAAAGGAATTAATGTTGTCCTATGCATTTTCATCATGCAGAACTATTTTCACTTAACAAGAAGGCTTTGTTTAAAAAATAGATCTTGGTGCTTTAAGAATTGACCTCAACCTTCAGACAATAGTCACCTTTAGATCAGAAGTCGGCAGCACTCAGATCAAATCAAATCAAACAATCAATCAATAAGCAAGCTAGTATACCTGGAATATAAGAATGGGCATAAACAGCCTACTATTTGCTCAAAATCTGAATGGTCAGATGGACAAATAAATCATGTTGATTAGAAGAGAACTTTTTTTTGTGTACACACACACACACACACACACAAAGGCCTTTTCCTCTAGCTTACCACTTTGCATGTTCTTTCTCCTATGTATTAGTTCTAAAATTCTAACCCTATTCCTCTTTGCAAGCAGAATAAATGGTGCAAAGATGATATTTCATCCTGGAACTACATTGACACATGGTGGCCATAGAACAGTTCCATGTCCTAGCAACAATCCAGAAGTGGTTTGCCTTTGCTTCTTCCAGAAGGGTTTGTTTTTCAGGATTCCAGTTTGGCTTATAGCTCTGGGATTTCTTGATGCCTTAAGTACAATTCCCAAAGTCATTCCAAAAATGGCTACTACATTTTTCAGTGGTGGCAGGGGGGAGGGGGGATACTCAATAATTAACCTTACCTGAATTATTTATGATTTTCAGGAAATTTGAAATTAAATGAAATCAATTTTATTTTTTTGCTGCCCCCCCGCCCCCTCAACTTCTTGAGCCAACCTTGCCTACTTTTTAAAGTGCGGTCTCTGATCTAACCATCAAAAAGGAAGAACAAGACCCGGCCCTGAACTGAATGGCTCAGTCCTACTTTAAGACATACAAAGCACAATGAAAATTAAGTTTAAATCCAGTTTTCAGCAATGTTGTTTGTTTCTCCTAGCCTGTTACTCACCTGATAAGGCAAAAAAGGTTATCTATAAAGCTGCCCCCATGCATTCCATGGGATATCGGACTCATGGAGGAAAGGTGGATAGCACGCCAGGTAAGTTCGATTCTTTTTGTTTGTTGTTCGACTTGGCTATTCCTTGAAGGAATCATACCCAGATCCTGTTTAAGTCACAATTCAGAGCAATATCATCTCATAAACTGGAAGGCAGCTTAATTCCATGCAGATTTCCTTGGAGGAAAGCCCAACTGAATTTGATTATGTGTAATTGAACAGAAGAGCATAGAATTGTGATTCTTCCCAACCACAAAAGATTTTTTTCTCACTGAGGTAAGCTTCAGTTATGCCTATCTCTGTTGCACTATGTCTATCCACAATTTATTGGACCAATTGTGCAGCAAGAATAGAGACTTGACGGAAAATTGTTTTAAACAACAACAAAAATGGGCATAGCTGGGAAAGAGCCCTTCATACCTCTTTAAACAATAAAATTCAGACATTGCTTTTGGACATGAGAATATTCAAAAATCATTTGTGATGCCTTGTGATAGTTTGATATTCGAAGAAAAATACTCAACAATTCTCATGAACAATCTTCCATAGTCTGGTACCTCCAAGATAATTCGTGGGTTCAATTTTCAGAATTCCCAGTCAGTTTCTTTTATGAAAATTCTGGGAACTGAAATCCTGGAACATGTCTGGAAAGTGCCAGAAAGTGGAAGGCTGTTATTCCCAAATCCTCTAGACAAACCCAAAATACCACTTTGAAGATCAGCATTTACCTGTCTTTTTCTCCAAGGTTATCAGAATTCTCACTCTTCATTTTGGTAATATTCACATTTTTTTCAGGTCCTAACAATTATATGATTCCAGAGGTCATTGGACCACATTCAGTGGCTACCCCAGGCAGCCCTTCCTATTCTATGACAGGAAAGAGTAAGCTTGGACGTTTTGATGAAGACCTTCACAAGGTAATCTGTGGATTCAATTCCTATTTTGTTGTATCAGACTTTGTTATTTAATAACCACAATGGACAACCTAGAAACACACTTGGCTTTTAAACCCAACTTTTGTAGCCTTCTGCTACTTGTAGTTTGGCAGCATAATGATCACACTGCTGAGTTGCACTTATCCCCTCCCATTGTCTCTACCTTGATAGAGTCAAAGCTCCATCCAGATAACTAACAGAGGAATGATAAAATGCAGCAGTGCTGACCCTGTTGCAACAGAGAAGAACATGAGTTTGGTGGCAAGATGCTAGAGAGCCTTGCTTTTTGACAGAAGAAGCAAACACCTAGGTTCTTGGGGAAGGGCAGCGAGGAAGCTTCCAACATTAATGTGTCCAGCTCTTTTTACAGTGTTTTCCTTGGAACAGAAGCAGAAGTAATGAATTAGGTTGGCATCCCAAGTCCTATGGAAGCCTTAGGACATCACTGACATATGTGAAAGGGGTCTATAATGAGCTGCTCGGTTTTTCTAGAAGATGATATTTGAGCTAAGTTCCTTTTCATCTTGGGACACTTTGTGGTTCTTTCCTTTCTAGACTCCAGGTCCAGCTGCATATCATAAGCCCAGTGTAGAGATCTACAAAAAGAGTGCACCAAAATATACCATGGCAGGCCGACTCAAAGATCACAAAACTGACAAAATGCCTGGACCTGCAGAATACGAACTGGGAAAGGTGAGAAAAATATATTTTTTTCCAGGAAAAAAAAAGAAAAATGTCCACCCACCCACCTGAAAAAGTGTTATTTAATTTTCATAAGGTTCTGACATTTATTAGGGCTAAAATGTATGAAGGGAAGAATGTTGTGTTTGTTCTTGTACAATAGAACAAGAAGTAAGGAGGTTTTGCAATATACTTTATTTTTAAGAATTCAGAAGTTCTGTGCTTACATTGGTCCCACCAATATTCAATAAGTCTGATCTTTTCCTTTACCCTGCAACATTTGTATATTCCATTCTCATATTCCAATGATTTGTTACATTAGGAATGAAAATGGGCATTCATTCTTCCTTTTATCTTGCTCCAAAAGACTACAGTTAAACTACAGTTGATTGTGATATTCAGAATTCCAACTGTAATGTAAGCTCTTCCCACAAACTAAGTTAAATCTGTAGCTTTTAGCTTTAATCTAAGAAAAGTGCTGAAAGCCTTCCTCTGGCCACCCATTCCTTGCCCCATGCTGTCAACAAATCTGATTGTCTAAAGAAGGGCCATTATATCAGAGCTGCAGAATCTAGACTAGTGTTTCTCAACTTTGGCAACATTAAGATAGGTGGACTTCAATGCCTATCTTAAAGTTGCCAAGGTTGAGAAATGCTGATCTAGACCATAAGATGGGTAGAAGAGTTATGTCAGGAGTCTTCAAACTTGGCCCTTTTGTGACTTGTGGACTTCAATTCCCAGAATTCCTCAGCCAGTGTGCCTGGGTTAGGACTTCTGGGAGTTGAAGTCCACAAGCCATAAAAGGGCCAAGTTTGAAGACCCCTGAGTTATGTTAAGCTTAGATTTTTATGATCCAGACCCGATAGCTCAGGTCCAGGGCCTCAAGTGGAATTACAGAGGAAGAAAGGGGTTGAAGGAAGCAAAGGACAGAAGAACTAACATTACAAGGATTGCTCTCCCCTTCTTTTCTATTGCCCCTTGAGTAGTAGTGCAAAGGCTGGAAATGGAATCCTTGGAGGCTCCTACAGCTTTCGCAACTGTTTCTGGTTGCTCCGTCTCTTCTTCTGGCTCTTCTTCTACTAGCTTATGAAGGGACGCAGGGAGAAAGAATAGCCATCCTGCACTACATTGCTTTTCCAATTGTATCCGTGGAATCTGAAATGGGGAGCGTAAAGTTCCATGAAACTTAATGGGGTTTCATGGGTGACTAAATCCCCCAACTTCACTCAAATGCAACTAATTTTTTTATCATTACAGTGCTCTGGTTTCTGTTCAAATAATATACCATCAAATATGTGCCTTTTAATCAGACTTCTAGGATTTCTTAAAAAGGCAACTAAAAGTTTCTGCAGCCTGAAAAAGTCTGTAAAGTCTTCTGCACTGTAATATACCTCCAGGGATCCCGTAATCAAAGTTCAGAAGATCTCTCTAGATGGCAGCAGAGAGATATAGCCTATACATAAAAGAGGGATACTTTCACCTGGCTAAGTGGGGGAAGGTATCTTCTGGGGCAAGAAGCTGAGGGACATGGGTGGCTGAAGGTGAGAAGAGACCCGCATGAGGCTCAAGCCCACCACTGCTGTATCAGCAGGAAAGAAGTGGCTGGGTGTCCTTCTCTTTGCTGCACTCGGTTGTTACAAGTCAGGGTTGAGGGAGGTGCATGGTATTTGAGCTCTCTCCTTTGGGGACCCCATTTGCAAAATGGGCCCTGGTGTCTACCACTACTATGTTTACTATTATAAACTATATTTTTCTTATTAGAAGAAAATAAATGCTAATAAAATGTACTAATTTTATAGTAATAAAATGTACCAATAGCCAGAAGACAGGTCTATTTTGCCTTACCTGTTTTCGTTCTCCTGTTTCTAGATATCTTGTGCTCCTGTCATCAGTTTTGGAATCAGACATTCTGATTATACAACCCCTGTGATCGTGGACGTTTACTGATTGTGTCCTCTGTGCAGAAATCACATTGGTTTTTCAACTTGTTTTTATACCATGTTGCTCATGTTTCAAAGCTACCTGTTTTTAAAGCTTCAAAACCAACTAACAACTGTTTCACCATGTTTTATAACCACCTGTCTGGAAGGACTACCACAAATATTCAGTAACCAACTATTGAAACTGACGTTCTAAACTCTCTGACAAAAAGAATGTGCCACAGCCATTTCTTGGGATGAAGAGAGCCCATTGCAAATTCTGCCCTGCTGAATATATGCCTAGATTCTGACACTAATATAAAGACCATGGTGTCATTCTCCAGAATTTGGAATTAGAAATATTTTATATTATATATTTTTTCGTAAAAACCTACTTGGATTCCTGCTCCAGAAATATTTCACAGAACTTGCTATTCTTACAGTAAGTCACATAAAAATATTTTGTATATCATTTATATCTTCATTTAGAATAAATAAATTGAAAAGTCGAATTTTACTTTGTCCTTTTTTCAATGAAATTTAAGTCTCCTTTTATAGTACACAATGGCTGGCTGGAGAAGTCTGGGAGTTGGAAAACCACTCATTTTAAAATGGCTAAGTTTGAGGAAAAACTGGCCTAATGCTCTAGAAAATTGGGAATGGTTAAACCTGCTTTATTTTCAAATTTAAATACAATGTGAATGTTACTATTTCAACTGTGAGATAAGTTACAAATCAGATTCACCTACAAAAGAATATTCACTTGCTTCAAGTGAAAGGTACATGTATATCAATTTTAGGAAGATCCAAAATGGATAAGCGCTGGATATCCTGTTCCTTCTATCCTTTTTTTTTTTGTACTACAGAATAACATATGCTGGCAAATTGTATTTTGGAAACCAAAAATATTAATGAGTAAGATATGATATAAAAGAATTCTATATCTGGAGTTCTTTTCAGTAGACAAATACAGGATTGCATTGTTACAGGTAATCCTCAACTTAAACCTTTCATTTAGTGACAGTTCAAAGTTGCAACGGCACTGAAAAAAGTGACATGACTGTTTTTCACACTTACAATTGTTACAATATCCCCATGGTCACATGATCAAAATTTGGATGCTTGGCAACACACGTGTTTATGACAACTGCAATGTCCTGGGGTCATGTGATCAGCTTTTGTGATCTTCTGACAAGCAAAGTCAATAGGAAAGCCAGATGCACTTTATAGCCATATTACTAACTTAACAACTGTGGCAAGAAAGATTATAAAATGGGGCAAAATTCACTTAACTACTGTCTCGCTTAGCAATGGAAATTTTGGGCACAATTGTGGTCATAAGTTGATCAGTACCTGTAATTGTACATACTATCTTAGATTAAATGCTGCTAATGCTTTAGTAATAAACACCAGAAGGAAAATATTGATTCTAGCGCAGGGGTGTCAAACTGCCAGATGTGTCATGTGGAAGCCACGCCCACCCCATTGCCGACAACGGCAAAACTGTCCCGATACGTTGCGTGACGTCACAAATTTGATATGCCTGTTCTAGCGAGATGAGAATCACTAAAGCAATCATTAGTTGTCAAAACACCGCTAGAACTACAGCGCAATTCTATGCACGTCTACTCAAAAATAAATCTTACTGAATTCAGCAAAATGCAATCCAGGAAAATATGCATAAAATTGAATTTTTAATCTAGAATCAATACATCAAATTAAAAAAAGAACCTTAAGATTGATTTTGACAAAGTTTAAAAAATGAAGATACAATAACTTACAATATGGTTAGTACAACTCAAAACTGGTAAATCAGCTAAGGGATTAATTAGAACAGAAAGGGAAAAAAAGCAGAAGTAATATGGTCATATATTTCTATTTTGTGAGTGCTTTAAACCCAACTGTGTTCTTCTACACACCTCTTTGAGAGATAACAAGCAAGGATTATTGTTTATAACTGTTGGTTTACCCAGAAACAGTGATAAAGGAATTTTGTTTTAAAAGACATTCCAATGTGAGATACCACTTCTCAGAAATGCACATATCCTAACATCAGCCTTTTAAGCAACACTTTTTTCCCATTAAAAAGGGCATTAGAACATTTTTACTAAACATTGTCAGGATTTTCCTGCTGAACCATAAGTTTCAGAAAGCTAATCACCAATATGCTTCCTCTTTCATCAAGTAACAACAGCAAGCTAATACAAGGGCAGAGGGAAAGAGACTTCATTTCAGTGAATTGTGTTGCATTTGAGCTTTCAAGAAGAGAGGGACAAAATCATATCCTCTTTAAAGAAAAAAGATGAGTTCAGAATGGAGAAATCATGCTGTAGTTCATAAAGGAGCTTCTGGGTTACTGTGAAAATTTAAATAATCCTTCCCAAGATACACATCCGAAGGTCATCCACAGCTCCGTTTTCCATTACCCCTTTTTTCCTTCAACAAACATCCAGTACAAAACTTTAATAATTTCCGTCAAGTTCGTGCTCTTGTTACCAAATAATACAAGATGAAGAAGACAAGAATCAGTCCACCAGACACATAACAGAGAAGCTTGCGGTTGTCCCTTCCTGACCGAGTCATAGTAGAGAAACGCTTCACGCTTCCTGTGAGAAGACCTGTCACACTCATAAAATCAGAATCCTAAAACAAAGAAAAAGATAACTCTTAACACGTTATAGAATAGATAGCCCATTGCTCTATGCCAGCATCAAGCTCCCTTCGTCCAGTGTGCTCCCACAGGGAGGGTCTTCTCAGGGTGCCGCCAGTTAAAGATTGCTGGCGGGTAACACTGGTAGGGCCTTCTCAGTGGGCGCGCCTGCCCTTTGGAACCAGCTGTCCGCGGAGCTTAGGACTGCCCCCGACCTCCGTTCATTCCGCCGGGACCTGAAGACCTGGCTCTTCGAGCTCTCTGGCCCAGGCTGAGAATTTTTTAATTTTTAATTTTAACTGGGTTTTTATTTTCTCTCAGGGTTTCATTTAATCTTTTTTAATTTGTTTTAACTTTTGTATTGATTTTCTTTTAAATATCCTGTAAACCACCCTGAGTCCTTCGGGAAAGGGCAGTATATAAATCTAAATAAATAAACAAACAAATAAATAAATAAAACAGGCAGGAAAATCTAGAATCAACTTGAATGATTGTTTCATTCCCATTTAAAGAAAAAGATTAATTAAACTGTTAAGGATTTGAAAGGGAAATTCTATCAACCATCTTGTTCTTTTTCTGTCCTTACTTTGCTGGTTTTGTCTTTTTGAATTGTGTTTTTATTTCCTTCATTGTATTGTGAGCAATCTAGTCATTCTTCAGTTAGACAGCTCCTAGATCAAACAAATTAAACTGTAGCCATACATAAACATACTTCTTAAACTGGCAAAATTCGCAATGTAATACTATAGTGATGCTGCAGCACTTTCTACTACAAATTTTCTAACATCATTTATCCTCACAATTTAACCAACAGGAGAAAAATTATATGTCGGAGGTCCATCATTAGCTTTTATTAATAACGAACAGACTTTTAAACTTAGATCTTACAACAGTGTGATGAACAGAACATACCATATCCAAAAATATTACAAAGGATAATATGATGTGAGAACTAATGTGTGCACAAAGTAGCAAGCCACAGCTGCCATGACTGATTGTGATTTACCAGACTATGAAACTCATCACTACAGATCACTAGTTATTTTTATAATGTCATGGCCTACACATGGTTTGTACATGGTTTGTACTTGCATACATGGAAATGTTTTATATATAGGAAATCCTTTTGAAATTGGCCTACCAATTTGACTATACAAAGCAGTTCCTTAAAATATTTACATTAGCCTCATGAAGGCCACAACTAAGAACCTACAAGCCATTGCTGATACCAAGAGACCAAAGGTTAACATTTGACTTCTTTTAGAAAAGTAACACACACACATACAACTCTGGGAACTCCATGGCAGGATAAAATATGTTTTTTGGGTGGGTGGGTGAGAATGAAGACAAAATGATTTACCATATTATCCAGGTATTGGTTTTGATCCTCAGCATCTTTGTCAATGTCCAATGCAAGCTAGATTTAAAAAAAGAAGAAATTGTTGTTTCCAACATTGTCATTTTTGACATATTTTGTAATAATGCTGATTTTGGAAAGGATTACAATTTTCATTTCCACATTAGCAATATAGAAAAAATAATCTGGCATAGGAAACTCATCATTATAATTAGCTAGCAGTGAAAAACTAAAAGATTTGAGTGGGCTACCAACCGATTTTAGACGGGTGACTTTAGTGGCTAGATTTTCTGTCATGCGCTTATTTTCCACATCTAACATATCATCCACCGCATTTGTATTTGGACCTGCAAAAAAAAAAAAAGAGTTATAACTTAAGAACAGCTAAGAATACATGTAGGAGTTCATAGAAAAAGACAAACAGTGGGTAACCTACAGATCTCTATTTCACACACACATTCCAGGTTCAAAATATTATTGAGCTGGCAGAGTTCAAAAATAAATACTTTGTAAAAAGGGAAAAACAATTTTAAAAGGTCATAGCAACAAAGCCTACCCAGTTCCACATACCAGTGTATCCTATCACCATTTCATACAGTCTCCTGCTTGGGCAGAGGGTTGGGACTAGAAGACCTCCAAGGTCCCTTCCAACTCAGTTATTCTGTATGTTACTATTGCCTTTTTTTTTGTCCCAACCAAGATCTTTAAGTGAAAGCAGGAAAGCTGGTGTGGTGGCCAAAGGAGAGAAGAGAACAGAGACGGCAGCTGTTCTTCCCGGCGGACATTCTCTCCTGCCAGCTGCCTGCCAGATGTTCCACAAACGATGGTGTCCGTCTCCATCCCCAAAGATTGGAGTAATGCGAAAGGAATGGAGAGACCTCCAAGCAGAGGATGGCTCGAAAACACCCCTTCCTTATTTTGCATCCCTCTCCTCTTTCAAAACTAGTCAATCTGTCAAGGCGATGGAGAAAAGGAGAGCCGCGGCACCCACTCGCTCTTTCCCCGTCTCCTCCTCCTCCTTCTCTGCACTCACCTCGGCCCCAGTCCGCCATGACTGCTTCCTGCCTCCGTGTCCTGCTCCGCCCACCGAGAAGCGGAGATTTGTTTTGGGGCGCGGGAAGTAGGAGGGCTCTGGGCCCGGTGCAGCCGCGGATAGGTCTTTCGGGGAAGGCGGGCTCCTTGGCCTAGAGAGCCTTACGCTGGCGCGCCGGCGGGGTGTTGTGCTTTGCCGCTGCGTGTGAATGAGGGCAGGGCTGTCCTGTAATTGGAAGCGGGCGCGGGCGCCTAGGCAAGCGGGGCTGGGAGGGATAAGGCAAGTCTTCGCGCGCGGAACGCCCGTCCGTCTCGGGAGCCAAGGGGAAGCTCCCCGCTGGAGCGCCTTTGGATTTCCCGCCCCAGGCAGAGAAATGCTGCGGGCGATCTTCTTTATTACGCAACGTAGGTAACTTCTGCTCTCGGTGGCTTTAGTGAGGCTTAAGTGTAGTCTCCCTTTTTTTTCCCCTCCCCTTTACGGTCTCGATGTCAGCAGGCAAGAGAAGTAACAGCCCCGGGGCTTCTCGCGTGTTTTTAGCGCTGGACTAAATATTAAATGATGGTCTTCCCACGACGCATTGACCCAATAGCTGACCCAAACAATTAGAGCCGAGCTCCCGGTGCCGACTCAACCTGCGTAATTGGTTTACGGTTCAGCGTTAGGTAAAAATGCCTTAGTTAAGTAAACCAGGGTTTAGCTTACCGGGATTTTGACATGATGTGCAAACAGACATAAACAAGGGTCACTTCATGATTTAATGGCAGAGGATGCCATTGTTCTGGTATCAGCTTTTTTATTGCAGAAAATATCTTTGATTAAAATTTTGCGTTGGAGTTTACTATGTGGAGGGAGAAAAAGAAGGGGACCACCTCGCAGTTTCAGTGGGGCATCTTTTTATGTGGTGTCAATTGGCAAAGATCCCATTTCTCATCAGTGGGGAAATGGTACTCTGTGCTCTTCAGAGCTCGGGGAAAGCTGGAAATTATTTTCACTTTCTTTTTTTGAACAATGCAACCTAATAGATCCCCATATTGCATGTTTCATGTAGCCACATCTTTCCTGTATTGTGCAGATGAAAGCAAGAAATATTTCTTTTAGGAAAGTGGGTGTCTGCAGGTATATAGCACTGAATGCCATACCTGTCAGCTATGCTTTGGTGTGGAAGCGCAGAGTCATAATTGTACCTCCAGTTAATTCCGTCTAGGAAATTCTTGAGCATGAACTGAGTGACCTGATGGAGCTCCATAGGTCAGCACCTAAAATTATCTTCCCTTCTCATTTCCTCTGCCATTACATGTTCTTTTTGTGCTTTTATTATTGGTGAAAATAGTCATAGCCATCTTGGAGGAAGTATCTGTGTGTTTGTTTAGAGCTGACATTGACTTTGATGACACAATACATGTTGATGATCAAAAAACTGCCACAACCCAGTTTACTAAACCTGCATATATATTTTTTTAAAAAAAGATGAGTAAGCTTCATATTTTATGTTAAGGCAAGAGTGCGTTGGCTCAGTGGTTAAAGATGCTGAGCTTGTTTGAGACCCAAGCACCTCACCATGGGATAAGCTCCTATTGCCCCAGCTTCTGTCCACCTAATGGTTTGAAAGCATGCATTTGCGAGTAGATAAATAGATACCATTTCAGTGGAAAGTAAACAGCATTCCATGTGCCTTCGCTTACAGTCATGCTGTCTACATGATCACGGAAAGGCTCTTCAGACAACACAGTCTCCCTGGGCTAAGGAACAGAGATGAGCACCCCCCCCCCCTAGAGTCAGAAATGATTGGACAGGGGAAACCTTTATCTTTACCTCTCCTCAGGCATTATTGTGACAGAAATGCAATTTGCTTCTCTCACTTGTCAAGCAAATCTCCTTTGGAATAAGTTGGTCTACAGAAGTCCTAACATCTGTTTCCAATATCTTGCTCTAGCTGCAATACTGCTTGACAGTTAGATGGTTGAATGGTGCTGTTTTACAAAACCACTTGCAAAAGTGCTGCCAATAAATATATTTTTTGTCCTAGCAAGCAAGAATGCCCAAGTGTCACATGCAGGTATGGTAGTACAGCAGTAGCAGGTATGTTGTTCAGCAGAAAGGAAAAACACTGTTAGAGCCAATTTTATTATGTTGATTTGCATACTATGCAAAAAGCAGCAGCATCTATTTTAAAAAAAACAACCCAAACACTTACTCAGACATGAATGTAGTATTCAAGAAGCCCATATTTCAAACATTAGGTAAGAGTAAACATGTTTTGAAAGGGATATTAAGAAGTTTTAAGAGGTGAAATAGATGCAAGTATTTCTAAGGTGTAGAATGGATCTTTTAAAAATCCATCTTCCATCCCATTCCCTAAAATGCAAAAATGAATGTGAAGGTCACAAAAGGAATGCTAATAAGTTGTAGCTTTTGCTCCTCTGTCATACATGTAAATCAATAATTTCAGATTAAATCTTGAAATGGTTTGTAACATTTATAATCTGTTACTCTGAATCTGTCTTGATTAATTTATTTTCAGATTTTAACAAAATCAAGAGCCTTGGTGGAGCAGAGGGCTAATGCCTCCTTAAGTAACACCAGCTGCCTGCAATTAGTGCAGGTTCGCATCCCACCAGGCTCAAGGTTGACTCAGCCTTCCATCCTTCCGAGGTAGGTAAAATGAGGACCCAGATTGTTGGGGGCAATAAGCTGACTTTGTAATAATGCCGCTTGGGGTGTGTGTGAAAGCCCTAACAAGCAGGCATATACATAGAATGAAGGCTACTGCTAAGCTTGTAAGCCGCCCTGAGTCTTCGGAGAAGGGCGGGATATAAATGTAATAAAAATAAAATAAAAAATAAATCACAGAAAGAACCTTGCATCTACAGATAGAAGGAAAATAATTCTGCTAGGATCAAAAGAAAGTGATAGGAGTCAGTTTCCTGAAAAGGATAAAAATTTATAGAGACAAGGCTTGCCAAACTCAGATGAATTGTTATGGAGATGTAATGTTGCAATAAAAAGTGAAATAATTCAGTGTTCAAAAAGATCTCGCATTCCCAGAGATGTAATTTGGTTTGGGGGCATTTCTTTATGAATAACTAGATATGGTTTATAAAGAAGTGACGGGGAAGTTTTTGTTTGTGATGCTCCATTCCTGTATGTAAATGGACTCCTTATGTAGTAGGGTAAATACATTTGAAGCTAGTGTAACATGGCCAACATTATGGAATCTGAATGAAGGGTAGTGGAAGTGAAATAATAATATAATGGATTCTCTCTCCTTTCCCTATTTATCGAAAAGGGAATCAGTTTAAAGAAGCCTTGTGCTACATCAGGGGGCAATTAATTTTCCTAAGGGGCCACATGAAAAACTAGGACTGTTATGTAGGGCTGAACCAATAGTGCTGAGAAGGTGTGTAGGTACCCGCACATACATATAAATTGAAAAAACAATAGTCACCTTCAAAATAAAAATAATGCAGTGGTGTTGCATGCATGACCTATTATTTGCATTTGATTTCTAATTTCCAATTGATTTCATGTGGGTAGGACAGGGAGAGCCAAAGGGCCAGATGTGGCCGAGGAGGCATAAAATACCCACATGTACACTACATAGTTGTAAGGTAGAAGTAAGTGATTCTTGACTCATTCTGGTAGTCTTCGACTTACAACAGTGTAAGTGACTTTTTCACACAGCCATTGCAACATCGCCATGGTCACGTGATTAAAATGACGACACTTGGAAACTGACTCACATTTATGACGGTTGCAGTGTCCTGTGGTCATGTGATCACCGTTTGCGACCTTCTGACAAGCAAAGTCAATGGGGAAGCCAGATTCACTTGTTAATAATTTAACAGCTGCAGTGATTCACTTAACAATTGTGGCAAGAAAGGTCGTAAAATGGGGCAAAATTCACTTAACAAATGTTTCACTTAGCCACAAAAAATTTGGTCTCAATTGTGGTCATGAGTTAAGGACTACCTGTATGTTCTGTCACAGATGATTTTGACACAGTGCTCCCATACCCTCTGAAGAATTATAGTCTGTTGTCTCTAAAGCTAAAAATTCAAGTCTTTATCTGAACTCTTATTCTTTTGGATGCCTTCTCATGTACTTAATGCTGATTTGTTGTCTCTGAATCAAGATTCAGTTGGATACAGCTGACAGTGTTCAGTGCCATGATTTTATTTTTGTATAGTTTTGTATGAATTCTGTCCCATCAGCCTTGGATAGCTATACAGTAGCTGCAGCTGTAGGAAAACTTGTTAAAGGGGTAGAGCTCCCTAGAGGTCAGTTCTTCCTTTGCTATAATTTCTGGATCAGCAACCCTGCATTACAATTCCCCACTGCTCTCCCTGTTTTTCTGCTAGTGAGATTATCCGGAAGAAAGAAAACAACACCAGTATCTTCTCACTTGAAAATTGCAGTATGAAGATTGAGGGAAGGTGGGATAGTTGCTTCATTCAAAAAAATGAAACAAAAATCTTAATTAATAACTGTGTATATAAAGACAGCAATGCTATAAAGAAGGTAATTTTTGCTTTTCGCTTCTAGTTAGCTTTTTAAAAAATATATTTACTGTTTTTAATGCAGGACACTGGCGCTGACTAGAATGGAATATACAGTGAAAAGATGTTTGTCTTCTATTCTTGCTAGTTAAAAATATATAGCATATAAAAAGGCTATTTGCACAATATATTTTAAATAAATTAACTATTATGCTAAGAAGAGTGGATAAATGGCTGGTGGCAGAGTGTGTGAATGTTTTTAACGGATTCTAGATGTTGAATTTTGAAAGAGTCTCACCATGGAAGTAGCAGCAATACCACTCAACAGATCTCAAACAGACCCCATTATAACCTTTCCAGTTTGCCAGTTCATCTTTGTGTAAAGATCTTATCTGTTTTGCAGTATTCCACTATATTCTGTTTGCAAATTGAAATTTTAAAAACCTGAAGCAGCTTTTTCAAAATGTTTATTTTTCCGAAGAAAATGTGAAGTGGTAGAGTTACAGGTGACTGTTACAGATTTAGTGTCAAGATATGCCAAATATCTTTGTCAGAGTGTCTCAGTCTCAGTTCCAAATACTGTAAGATGAAGGACCTTGGTTCACAATCTATCACAACTCTTATCCTGAAAACCGTAATAAATCCTGCGACTTTCAGGATATGAATTGAGCACAAGGGTACTTTGTACTAGAGATAAACATATCTGTGACCTATTCATTGATGTTCATAAAGAAACCTGGGCCAAACATGTAGAGAGAAACAGAATGCCTTTGGTTTTTGATGAATAATAAGACTAAATAAACAGAGTACAATTTATATATTGGTATATAATGACTTATTCAAACAAATACAGCAATAACAATAGGAACAAAAACCCTGAGGAAAAAAATCAGGAGTCAGGCAGCACCTTTTCTGACTAGTAGATTTATAAAAAGGAATCACCTCACTTCATGAGATGAAGCTTGTGTCTTTTAATAAAATTTCTTAATCAGAAAAAGTACTACTGCTCTCCTGACGTCCTCCCCCCCCAGTAACACGGCTGCCCCTTCCAGTTTCAACAAAGAAACCTCCCTATGGGCCTCTGTTTCTTCATTTCCAGTAAATGGAATGAATTGCGTCATGGGAGTTTTTGGCCTTTTGGTCCGTGGTGAAGAAAAGGTTGAGCACCACTGCTCCACAGAATTCCTTATTTTTATGCTTTAATCTGGTTTAGTAATTGTGGTGGAGACTTTTCAAATCCTAATCCTAATTTCTAAAAGTTACTAGATTGATTTCAGAGGATTTAGAAGACAAACTTGTCCCTAATTTCTGATAATAAATAGGCCAGAAATTATTTGGATGAATCAAGAAAACAATGAAGCAGCAGGTGAAACAAAAACATTTAAGATGATATACAGGGATGGCTTTTCCTATTTCTGCTGTTTTTAACAGCTGGGACTGAACATTTTTATAACTTACTTATTAACAAATCAAAATTGTAGATTTGAAAAATTGTAGTGAAATTGTGTGATCAGAAGTTTCTGTAGCATTTAAAAATAGGTTAAATTAGATGTAAATGCCATGAAGTTCCTTCCTCATTGGATTTCAGGGCTTACAACAGCCAATTCCAGTTACAAGTTATTGGCTGTATGTAGAAATTACTTGTTATGGGTGGGGAGGTATTCTGTATCAGTTCTCTGCACAGAAGAAAGTTGATTATAATAATCTAATTTGTTTTTTAAAATGTTCCAAGTTCTCTGCTGCATGTTTATAGTATGAAGAGTAGTCAGATGTTGTTGCTTCTTTTAAACAACTGTGAAGGGATACAGTCTACAATTTACAGATTGTTCCAAGCTTTGGGAAACCTGCTGATCCTGGCAGTTGCTCAGTGATATACACATTGTGGCACATTATTCCTTTTTATTTTAATGTTGTTTTATGCTGTTCTTGAATTTTGTAAATAAAGAACAACAAACAGTTTGCTTATTTTAAAACCACTTCATCATTTATTTGGCAACTAAGTTGCCTGGTGCTTTCCATAGCAGATATGTAAACTGTGAAGGACAAACACTTTAGAAAGTGAGAAGTGACTGAAATAGTAGCATTTGTGATATTCTGGGAACTGTTATTTGCAGTTCTGGTTTGTACCCAACAAATTCTCTAATATTTTCTGCCTCCCTACACAAACAATTAGGGAGCGCCTGCTAAAGGTCCCCCTGCTAGGAGGGACAGCATGCAGGGGCCTGAACACCAGATCCTCCGTAATTTCTGTCTTTTGGAACAGGGGTCCCCAACCCCCGGTCCGTGGACTGGTACCGGGCCATGGCATACCAGCAACCAGTCCGCACAAACAAGCAAAACCCCATCCGTAGTATGCAGACAGTACACAAAACCATGCCCCCTGCGGTCTGCAGAAAAACCTCTTTCCACATAACCGGTCCCTGATGCCCAAAAGGTTGGGGACCTCTGCTTTGGAATAGTTGCCTCCTGAACAAGGATGTCCCATTCCCCTAGCGACTCTCATTAGCTGATTAGAATATGGCTCTTCCAGAGGGTCTCTGGAGATTAATGTTACACAGTAGTGCCATTTGTCAGAAATGCATAATTTTAATTTTTGACCACTAATTGCTATTTGAGTTAATTTTCTTCTGATGTTGCATTCTGTTTTTGCTATATAAGTTCTGTAAGCCGTGTGAAGTTTTCTTTTCCACAATAGTGATGTCAGGTGTGTTGTGTGCCAGATGTCTGTCTGTTGTTGTTGTTATTTATAGTACTATTAGTTAAAGCAGTGCTCATTAAATTATTTTCATATAATAAATGTTTGAAGGTTGATGAACAATCTGAAACTTTGTGAAGGGATCCATAAACTGAAGAGTTGGGTGTGTGTGTGTGTCATTTAAATAATAAGGTTAAGCATTATGATTGTGGCAAGTTCTTTTAACATCTGCCTTGATAGTGTGCTGGTCCCCTGCCCCTGTCACAATTGTTACCATGTGACATGGACTGTGATTAGCATGACTACTGGAGGGATACAAACATACATCTGCATTCTTAAACAGCTACTGTCTTTATGGTGACACAGACCAAATGTTGAATCTAGAGATGTGGAGAACTTGGCAACCAAAGAGTTAAGGCCTTAGGGTGGAAAGGTTACCCCCACCCCCCCAACCTCATGTTTTCTAAGCAGGATCAGAGATTTGAATCTGAGGGATGAGTCAGTTTGAGAGATACTCTGATTGGTGAGCACAGCTTTAGTGCATTTACAGTCCTCCCATGTTTTTTCACCAGAAAATGTATTGCCATCGGAACTCAGCAAGGAGATATGGGTGGTTTTGCTGGGAATACATCCTCTTATTATTGTAGGGGAATTTCTTTTCTTTTCTTTTTTATTCATAGAGAGAAATGAGGACAATGGGTGAAGGAGGTGATTTGAGGAGCTACTGCATGTAGTTATCTGTTTTAAGGTAATCCTCCGAGTGGTGGAAGGGAAGGCTAGCTAGGTAATGCTTTGCTCAGAGGACATTTATAAAATGCTGAAAAGCCAAAAGAGGAAGAGGATTAGTGTGTAAGCAAGACAGCAAGCTACTGGCTGGTTTTACTGGAAGCTCCCATCTGCTTCGTACTTTGGCATCCTGGAGTGGCCAGGCTCGCTAATGTTCCTCCCTCTTCTCATCAGCTGTTTAACAAGGACTCTTTGCATCAGTAAATATCCAGCCACGCCACAAAGACTTCTACTACATTTCACTGCGGTCGGTCCGGTTCCTCTGGGCAGACATGACACTCCAAGCTGTGCTAGAGACTGTAGAAAATGGGAAGCAAGATACAGTCCTCAAGGTGCTACAGATCTACAACCAGGAGGTGAGTTTTCATTGGGAATTGAGGCACCCCGATGGAGTCTTGAAGAATTCACATTGCATGTTTTAAGGCTGTTCTTATGATTCTCCCTTCAGTTTCATCTGTCTGTGTCATTGGGCAATATGTTCTTGTTATTAATCTTTTAACCTAGGTATTTGGGGTTACTCTGTCCCTTCCTTTCTCAAAATGAGCTGCAGCTGGGATGCTATAGCAAAAGTATGCTATTCTGTGAGAATGAATCATGCCAGAGAAATAGTGGGGAGAACATTTCAGATGAAAAAGAGCAAAAAACCCCTCAACAACAACCCCTAAGTGGCAGGCAGGCATATGGAATTCACAAATACACAGTTCTAGTAAGTTGTATATGTAAAGAATTAGGTTGAATATTATTGGTTTAGATAAAATCTGCTACAACCTTGGAACTTTTCATATAACAACTGATATCACAAAATAAATAGTTGTGTTGATTAGATTTGCTTCAAAATGTTACACAACCTGAAATGTGCCCTTCAGTATTAAACATTTCTAGGAACGTGAAATCAAACTGTAATGAATATGCAGTTGTGGATTGATTTATATTTGATTTTATTAGGGATACTTTTGTTCTATACATCTTTGTGACTTTCTCTGCGACAGATTTTCAGATTAGCTGCATGTAATATGTGTAGCCCCAAATGTTATTTTCAAAGAGGAGAAAGAGAAGGAATATAAATATCAATTGGTAGGTTGCATTCTCTTCATACACATCTGTGAAGCTGCAATACAGGTAGTCCTCAACTTAAATCCAGCTCAAGGGGATTTATGATCCGATTCAAAGATCCAATATCGGGTCCCCTTAGCAATCCCGTGACTGAACTTCAGCACTCAGCAACAAAGCTGTATTTATAACCATTTGTAGTATCCAGCAGTCATGTGACTGCACTTTACAATATTTTGCCAAACATTTTGCACTTTGGCTTTTTGTCAAAATGTCATCCATAAGGAACCATCGGTTTGCTTAACAATTGCGGCTTAACAACCGTGGCATTCCCTCAGATTCATTTAACCACCTAGGTGATTCGGTTAACAACTCCCACAAAAAAGTAATAAGATCAGGTTGGTCATATGGCTGTCATGATATAAGTATTCTGGTTGCATGTCAAGAACTACCTAAATACAATATTTGGCCATTGTTCATCTGTTGGGAGGAACTCTCTGAAACTTCAAGAAAACTTTTTTAAAAAAACATTGTTAACCATAGAACCTTCCTAACTGGAAATGCTGTGAGAGAATGAGTCCTGCTACTCAGAGCTGTCCAAAATTTTCAACCAGGAAGTTTTATTTTGATGAAAACTGCTGTAATGACAGTATAAATAATTTTTACTCTGGGAGATAAAATATCAGATATATCTTGTCTTTTTAGATACTGGTTGTTTTTAACAATTTTGTTTAGAGAAAATATGATTGTATTCCCATCGTTGCACTACAGAGAAGTTGAGACCTTTGTTAACATGTTTCTCCATCAGTCTCAGTATGTGGTGGGTAGATGCCATTCTCAGAAAACACATGAATGATTCATGGGTACCTCTCAATATGGAAAGAGGCTAATGCTGAGGCTTTCTAAGAATTTGTGCCAGATAACTCCAGAAGGTACTGCATAATAGATAAAGCAAAACATATGGCAATTCCTTTCCTAGTTAATAATAACAGAGAAATATATCTTGTTCCAAAAAGAGCTGATATAATTCTAAAAGTAGCAGTTATAGTCCATGTTCCTCTTTCAAGCTGTCACCACCCAAAAGTAGCTGGGAATGGATTGTTTGATGTCCTAACTTCTAACTAGGCTATAGTATGTTGAGAACAGTGCTAGGCATGTTTTTTCAAGATAGCAAGCTGGACGTTTTCATTTATGGAGGAACAAAAATAGAACTGCCTTTAACTGCAATTTTTTTTAAAAAAATTCTGGGATAAAATATGCTATGACAAATGAAAATTCTTGGATTATATTAGAGCTGGTGTCTCTGTTTTCAGTAACTAAAAGTGGCACAGAAATATAGTCTCCTTGTAAATAAACTGCTTTGAATTTCTATTTTTTATTGCCAAATAAAGTAAAGTCTATTAATGGACTTCAAAAATGGAATAACAATTGCATTAATACAATTTAAATAAGTGAAACAATTGAAAAAGTCATTTAACTTTCCTTCTTCAGAACATAATTTGGCAATTGGGAAGAAACTTCTATTAAGCTAAAGGTATTTGCCATTTGGGAAAATTTGGACAAAAATCCCAGTTTAAGAACTGGGCCACCTGGGATATCATTAGAGGCTAATGAGAAATGCCTCAGTTAAAAAAAAGATAATGAGAGGCAAACCTATGCATGAAGTCTTGCTCATTATCTTCATCTGAAATGTGCAGTGGTAGAAAAAGTTTTGTAATCATCCGGTCCACGTTTAAATTATAATGTCAAGCCAGTGCATGTTTGAGCTGACTATTTACCTTAGAATATACCTTAAAATATTTTACAATGCCCAGAGTTTACTTCAAAAAACAAGTATATATTTATGTAGTGTATATTGGAGATGGTGACCCTTTGAGAGCTGTATGCAACAAAATTTCATTTTAATGTATGCCGATTAGTGTACATTCAAAGTGACAATAAAGTTATTATCCTATTCTAGTCATAGAAAGAATTTTTTAAAGGTAGGTTTGAAAATAACTGCCCCAATTAATAAAGCTACTTAGAAAGTAATAATCCATCTTAACGTTTCTTTTTCTTTCCTTCTTCACTCAGCTCTACATTTCATTCGTTAGCATCTGAGTAGCTAAGTATTTGGAAGAAATTGATTGTCACTTGTTTTAAAAATTCTCTTATGTTTAGAGAAAATTATTTTCTTAATTCATTCAAGGAATTTTCATTTTTGCTTTCTCAGAATTCTCATTGTTTCACCTTTGATGATGAAGAACAGGAAGGAAGGAAGGTATGTTGTTGTATCGTTTGTAGTCCACCAGGAATACTGGTGGGTGTGAAAAATAATAATTTCTGGATTCTGGATGGAAGAAAGTCATGAACTATTCTTCATTGTGAAATATGGAGAGTTGGGGCATAGCCATTTTAAGCCATATTTAACATAATACACAGTTTTGCCTTGAAGTCCAGGAGTGCCTGCAGGAAGAAGAGAAAGGCTGCTAATGTCCAGTGAGAATTAAATCCATCTCTGTGTAAGGATGGTTAAGGTATACAATAACCTGTGACCCTTTAGATATATTGCACCTTTTAGTAGTCTCAGCCAGCATTGCTAATGATGAGCAAAGTGGATAGCTGTTGTCCAACAATATCTGAAGGGCTCCAAATGGCCTACTCTGGAATACTTTGGTAGCTGAACATCTTATTCTAATTTTCAGTATGAATTTATAAGGCTTCCAGTTACCTCTGTGCCAGAGTGTGTCTGCTTGTGGATCAGTACAGTATCAGTCTTGATATGATTATTTTGATTAATGCAAATACAACAGGAAAAAATTACTCATTTACACATATGCACGCACATATACATAGAGCCCCAAAATATCAGATGTTCTGGCTGTGTGCAGGTTTCTGTTTTTATATTCCAGTTAATCCAGCATCATTTCCCATTTTTCCAGTAGAGACTGGATTTTAACTGCCATAGCTGGCAAATTGGGCACAGATATTGTTGGAGCAGCAGTGCCAGAAATGCAGTGACTCTCTTCTTTCTTAGTTCTGCAGAACCTCCAAGCATAAATAAAAAGATCTGGAAATTCTATCAATTTAAGTAGATTTTCCTATATAAATAAAGCTCCTTTCTTAGAAATTATGAACATACAACAAACAGTACACAGTACACAAGCACTGCTTGCAGAAATTCCCCAAAATAACTCCCCAAATCTTGAGAAAACACAGCTTGGGTGAGCTGCAGCTAACTGAAATAGACACTACTGAGTTATATGGACTAAGAAGAGTCTGATAAGGTAGCTTCATTTTATTTATTTCCCATCTTTATTATTTTTACAAATAACTCAAAAGTGGCCAACATATCCAACACACATTCCTCCTCCTATTCTATGTCTATATGCATGCTGTGTCTAAATGGAAAAAATTCAAATAGCTATATATATTTCTGTAGTAATAACATGTATTTCTGTTTCACTGTATATCATCATACACCTTAGCATGCAGATGTAACTCTCCATAGCATATGGCATATATAAAAGGCAGGAAGTGATGCAAAACCACTTGCACACATCAGCAAATTGTAAAGGAAATGATCATTGGTAGCAAGTAATTCACATGTCAATCGGATGCATTTCTTTGCAAAAAATATGATAATGCATTAAAACTCTAAAATTTGATCAGGCGATAACCAATTATACTAAAGTGACATAACTTCGAAATGTTTGTGAGAGAGATCTCAGAGTCCTAGTGGACAATCACTTAAATATGAGCCAGCAGTGTGCTGCAGCTGCCAAAAAAGCCAACACAGTGCTAGGCTGCATTAACAGAGGGATAGAATCAAGATCACGTGAAGTACTAATACCACTTTACAATGCCTTGGTAAGGCCACACCTGGAATACTGCATCCAGTTTTGGTCACCATGATGTAAAAAAGATGTCGAGACTCTAGAAAGAGTACAGAGAAGAGCAACAAAGATGATTAGAGGACTGGAGGCTAAAACATATAAGGAATTGGGTATGTCTAGTTTAATGAAGAGAAGGACGAGGGGGGACATGATAGCAGTGTTCCAATATCTCAGGGGCTGCCACAAAGAAGAGGGAATCAAGCTATTCTCCAAAGCGCCTGAAGGCAGGACAAACAGCAACGGATGGAAACTAATCAAGGAGAGAAGCAATCTGAACTAAAGAGAAACTTCTTGATAGTTAGAACAATTAACCAGTGGAACAACCTGCCTCCAGAAATGGTGAATGCTCCAACACTGGAAGTTTTTAAGAAGAGACTGGGCAGCCATTTGTCTGAAATGGTATAGGGTTTCCTGCCTGAGCAGGGGATTGGACTAGATGACCTCCAAGGTCCCTTCCAACTTCTTCTTCTTCATATTATTATATTATTAATATTGTTAATAAGAAACAATTAGAATGTGCAGAATGCCTTATACAAGGCTTGCAATGCACAAAGGAAAGTGTACTGGGACCTTTAAGAAGCAAACAGTAAAAGGCAAACTAACTTGAGTTGTATCATAACAATATTTTTACTCAGACAATATAACACAAAACAAAAAAACACAATTACATATAGTCCAGTTTTCAATCCAAGGTCAGTAATGAAGAATCACCGTTGAATAACAGTTCAGGAGTAAACAAAGTCAAAGTCAAAAATCCTTACCAGTCAAATATCAATATACACAGTAACAAGTCAGAGAAAAAACACTAGAGAGAGCAAGCATAAGTCTAACATCTGAAATTCATTTATGCTGAATAGAATTAGTCACACCCTTAGGCAATTTCTCTTCTTAAAGGTACACAACCATATTATATGTATTTCACCCAAACCAGGTTAGGACTTTAATTCCTAACAATTATTACATACCATTGATGCATACTATTTAATATCTATGCACATCATACTGCTCTTATATCTGTTTTAAATATTACTATTTAATCAACAACTATTGAAGTCTTATTAACTGTTTCAAAAAGCACGGGTGCTTTTATATATTCACAATGTACAGGATTGCTTTATATTGTTTGCCAGTATTTATTGTATTATTGCTTAACTTGGAAGGCAAGATGGATGGGGTATGTAACAGGGTGATGAAAAGAAGACAAGTTTTTCATTAAACACAAAATCCTGTATTCATTTATTCATGATCAGAAACACACCAAAAGCAACAATACTTTCCTTCCTTGAATTATTATTTTTCAACAATAAGAGCAGAGATGAAAATAACATCTGCATGCAGATATCTTTCTTCCATTTATTACTGGAGGAGAAAGCTGATGTAGCTTATTTTCTTTTCTTCTTCCTACTTATCAGACGCTCCCTTATTCACAAATGTTATGGATAATAATGTATTACATCAGTCCCAAAGGTATTTAAATCTCACCACATTTATCTATGATGCTCCAACATAAATCTATTGTGGTAATAGATTCAGGGAACATCAAGGAAGAGCTTGCAACTTTACTGAAATTAGTCCTCAACTGTTTGGTTACAGCTAGAAGTTAGTATACCATAGAGCAGGGGTCTTCAAACTTGGCGCTTTTATGAGTTGTGGACTTCAACTGCCAGAATTCCTGAGCCAGCCATGCTGGCTCAGGAATTCTGGCAGTTGAAGTCCACAACTCATAAAAGGGCCAAGTTTGAAGACCCCTGCCATAGAGCATGAACTTCTCTTACTTGCTTGCCTGCTGATGAACATGCTCTGGTCTACCAACTGATTATATTGGGAGGGAGCAGAGCTGTTTATGTTCCATCTTACTGTGAGCTGATCATCGGCTTATCCTTTCACTTGAGAGCAGGGTAGCCCATCAGTTCCCACACTAGGCTGGAGCCTTAAAAGTCCCACTGCTGGATTCCATATCGTAACAGCAAATTCCTCAATGGTGGATCCTGCCCAAGAGCCAAATGCCAACCTAAAATGGTAATAGATATGAGCTGCATAAATAGCTCATTATCATATTTTCATAATGGAACGATAGGCATACTTTAACACCATCGAAAGAGGTAGAGGCAGATGGGAAGGTCTAACACTAAACAAGTTGGTTCTGTATTTAAGAGTTAGGAGCAAGATATTGAGATTTCATTTATTTATTTTTAAATTTTATGTAGCCAACCATGTCAGAAAACAAATTACTCTGGGCAATGTGCAACAAAGTTAAAAAAACAGCAATAAGCCAATAACACATATTATTAATTGAAAACTTTAAATAAAATGTAGCAGAAAATAATACAATGGGCAAAGGGATGTTCATAATAATGGAGCTACCTCACCGATTCCCTGAAATCCCCGTACCAGATAGCACAACCACGTCTTGAAGAATTTTCCTAAAATCAGAAGCAATGGTGCCAGCCTAACCTTGGGGGCGGGGGGGGGGGATATTCGATAACACAGGCACCATTGAATAGAAGAGCTGCCACCTAGCGCCCACCAAATGTAACTCCCTAAATGAGGGAATCTGCAGCAATCCCTTTCTACTAGATCTGGTGGGATGGGAAAATGTAAAAATTAGGCAGTTCCTCAAAAAACTTGGCCCATGCCATGCAGGGTTTTAAAGGTCAAAAACAGGACCTTGGATTGGACCCTGGAAACAAACTGATAGCCGATGCAGCTCACGGACCAGAGGGATAATGTCTTCTATGAGGAAATAACTGCCTGTGCTGCTGCATTTTGCATCACTTGAAGGTTCCAAATACTCTTCAAGGGCAGTCCCATATAGAGATGGAGAGTGTCTAGTCTGCCTCTCTCTGCCCACCTGGGAATTGACTGCTTGTCCTGCTTCTGGGGCCATGCTGCCTGCCAAGTGACAAAGATGTCCATGTTTGATGTCTGAAAAACGGTTGTGGAAAACAAATACTACCTGCTGCATTGTTGACATACAGAGACCAAAGTCAAGTAGGTTTAGTAAAATTATTTGAATTTGAATGCATTTCCCTCTTTTTGAATAGCGCAACTCTATCGTGAACATGGGACTGCCCAGGTAAAGTAATCTTTGTACTGCCAGGCTTTGTGTTTCTGGCAGTGTTATGACTAAGGCCCATTCGCCACTTACATCTGTCTGCAGTATAGACATGCCCTGGCATCCTCCCCCCTCTCCCCAAGCCCTCATGACATTGTCCAAGCTGTAGGTAGGTAGTTTAATTGGAATAACTCTGCCTTCTGGCTCCTGAGATTTGTTTCTGTCCTTTAGCCATGGGCATGGCAGTGTATACTTGATAACTATAGTACTTCCCTCTTCATGCATTATGTGGGGTGACTTGAAGGGCATGCAGAGAAAAAGCCACATGCATGTGTGTGAGGTCATAATACACAAACAAATGTCCCATGACAGTGTGATGTGGCTTTCTTTATCCCCTCCACCCCTTTACCCAATGGCCCTGCAGATATCTCTGGAAGTTTTTGCTGATTTGCTTATTCAGTCACTAATTACTTTAGAAAAAAATCCCCTACTTTTTGCAATGCAAGCATGTTTAGTGAAGATGGAGGCAAAGGGCTGAATTGCTGGCTGGCTGCCATCTTGTTTGCCATTTTCTTCGCCTTAAATTGATGCTGTTAATGCCATACTGCAGAGAGGAGAAATACTGTTCAGTCTCTTTGCTCTGGGGCCTTCTTCCTTCCACTTTTCTCCCTCCGAGCATCAATCTGCATAAAATAATCACTAAGCATACTCAGTCATCATTAAATTATTTCTGGATTTCCATTTCCCTTAAGTTTTGAAAATCTCAAGAGTTTGTCCAAGCCTGCTGTTAGTGCTGTTTTGTCTATATAAGCTTAAACCTAAGAAGTAAGGGGCATGTTTTATTTGCTATATGTCAACTTGGGATTTTATAAAGTGAATGTTGCAGTAACATTGCTCATTTGCAGATAGAAATAGAACTTAGGATCTGAACACACCGTATGGGTTTAAGATACATTAGATTTTATTGGACTTTTGAAATTGTACAAGTGCAAACATAGATAGTCCTTCTTGTCTTATGCAGAACTTCATTGATTTACTACCAGATCTGTTCTTATATCTCCTTTCTGATATTTTAGAAACTGGCCATGCTTCTGATCAAGTTTTTGGAGAGAGTACTCCAGCCATCTTGTCAAGTGACATGCTTGGAAAGCATACGAATTCTGTCCCGGGATAAAAAATGCCTTGGCCCTTTCACCACCATGGAAAGTTTGAAGACACTAGCCAGGCATGCTGGGATTGTTTACAGGGAAGAGCAAATCCTGGAGGTTCCTGATCTGGATGTAATTCTGGAGGCACTTAAGTGCCTCTGTAATATTGTCTTCAGTAGTCCCCGGGCTCAAGAACTGATGTCTGAGGCTCGGTTTGTGGTGGGCCTTACAGATCGCATCAAACTCTATAATGAGAGAAACTTCCCCCATGACATAAAATTCTTTGACCTGCGCCTTCTCTTTTTATTGACGGCACTAAGGGTGGATGTTCGGCAGCAGGTTGCACAAGAACTTCGAGGTATTGGTTTAATGACAGATACCCTGGAACTTACCCTGGGAGTAAAATGGATTGATCCTCACGAGGTAGCTGCTAAAGGGGATCCTTCCTTGCCATTACCTCGGCAGGAGACAGAGCGTGCTATGGAAATCCTGAAGATCCTCTTCAATATCACTTTTGATATCAACAAAAAGGAAGTGGATGAGGTAAGACACCCAGAAGTGACACTTGAGTATTTCATTCATTGTCTTTATTCTTTACAGGTAGTCCTCAAGTTACAACCATTTGTTTAGCCGCTGTTCAAAGTCACAACAGTACTGAACAAAGTGAATTACAACTGGTCCTCACACTTAACAGCCGTTGCTTGAAATCCGGCCTGTATTTATAATGGTTGCAGACCCCCAGGATCAGGTGATTGGTGACCTTCCTGGCTGGCTTCTGACAAGTGAAAGGGAGAAGCTAGCTTGGCTAAATGACCACACAATTCACTTAACAACTGCAGTAATTCACTTAACAACAATAGCAAAAGTCATAAATTGCTCATGACTCATTTAACAACTGTCTTGCTTAGCAACAGAAATTATTATCCCAATTGTCGTAAATTGAGGACTACCTGTATTCACCATTTCATTTCACCTATTATTCCTATAGTTAGGGACATGTTTCAAGTCTTCCTGGATGTCCACATCTGGGATACACCAGATATGAGCTCCAGATTATAAGAGGAAACTTGCATTAATTGCCCTACAGCTCTCCCCCTTATTTGCTTAATTACTGTGTTTCTAGGCCAGTCCAATCCCAAATGTCTGGGTGGTTATAATAAAAGTAAAAAATAATGTAATAATTTGTAAGGAAACATAAAGCTATAAAGCAGCTCTCAATTGTTTTGGGCTGAAGGCATGTTGAAATAGGGCATTGTTCACTTGTTTTTGAAATGCAAGGATGGCATGGATTATATGTTGCCTCTAAGGGGAAGGAGTTCCATAAAATACAGGTTACCACTGAGAAAGCTTGCTCTCTTGTCCATGGTGCAGGTACCTTCCAAGGAGTGGGGGACTTCAGGAGACCTTTTCCAAATGACCAGGCCAAATAAGCAGATATTATTATGTCATGGATATTATTTACCCAGCACTTCTTTAAAATGTCATAAACTATGTTTCAGTAGAAACAGCATCAGTTCCTTGACACCCCACCCCCCATTTGTTCCATTAAACTGGATTTTTTCCACTCTTCAAACTACATAATGTGATTCTTCTTAGTATTCTATGTATGTGTTTATGCTTGTCCAGTGAACTGCTTTTGTGCATGTAGTGACTCGCTATAACAAGGTTTCTTGGTTACATGTACATGCCACAAAAATGATTTATGATACTATTTCTTTAAAGCCATTTATTTCTATATTACAAATATGTAAAATCCTGTTTGCTTCCATTATTTTAAAATATGATAGTTCTCTCTGGTACCAGTTGCTCAAATTTTTCAACATAGTTTGGCTTTGAAAATTTAAGGTAATGTTGTTGTTGTTGCTGTTATTATTATTATTATTATTATTATTATTATTATTATTATTATTATTATTATT
>JAKJMR010000635.1:495475-601493 GCA_024449315.1 Daboia siamensis
TTATTATTATTATTATTATTATTATTATTATTATTATTATTATTATTCCTTCAAGTCAGTCTTGATCCCTGGTGACTGCATGGTTGCTGCAATTTTCTTCACAACTTTTTCAGAAACGGCCTCTTTCCCAGGGCCAAGAAAGAGTGACAAACCCAAGTTCAACCAGCTGGCTTTGTGCCTAAGGCAGGACTGGAACTCCTAATCTTCTGGTTTCTAGACTGTTATATTTAATCAAACTGGCTTTCAGGAAAAGTTAAAGACCTATTAAATTTGTATGCCTCATTATACTGTTAAAGGGGATGGGGAGAACAGATCTACTGGCTTAAAATAAATCTCCCCATCATGATACCTTCCAAATGTATTAGACTCATGATTGTTTTGGTTGGAAATTCTGGAAATAGGAATCCAACACATATTATTTGTGATCAAAAACTCAGCAAATTATTGAAGAATCTGAAATGGCTGGACGAAAAGCCAAAATGTAGTATATTTTAGGTAATGTCTAAGAAAGCATTGCCATTACTCGTCTTTTATTTCTTTTAAAATTGGAAATTTCAATTCTTCATAAACCTAGCTTGATTCTATTGTCAACATTTGCCTTGTTGATATAGCAGTTATTTTATTCTCAGTATTACATTCTTATTACCTAACTTTTTCTTGTTATTTTGCAAAATTTGACATTTTGGGGAAAGAACTTGGAGAAAATTGTGGGTGTACAGTAGACATACATGAAGGGACATAGAGAAATAAATGCCAGATAGGGCAGTTATGCTAATTCATCTGTTGCTATGGCTTTGCAATTCATCACAAATTAGGGAACCAGGAATTTACAGATCCTTTGTTTTGTGTATGTTAATTTGCTTTGAAGATTTTCATATTACATGTATGCCATTTCCCCCTTGAACTCAAATGTGTATTTGATTCTGAAAATGCATTGCTGGAACAGTATGTGTCAATAAGCAGATTGCCTCAAATAAAAATGAGCTCTTTTCTCATAATAAAGGTTTTAATTTTGTTTTTGGGCCAGGAAGATGCTGCTCTGTACCGACGTCTAGGTGCCCTTCTCCGTCACTGCCTGATGATTTCAGCAGATGGCGATGATCGGACAGAAGAATTTCACAGGTGATTGTCTGTATTACCAATATAACAAATATAAAATACATATAACAATATTAAACTATTGATAATTGGTAGGTTTAGTAATAAAAAATAAGGGAAGAAGGGGGAAAGAGTGGAAATTTTATAGTAACTAATTATAGAACAGCTAAATAAATTGGACTCCGTTGCTTAAAATATTTTTCCCACTGTTAACAAAAGCCATGTATCTCCTTGTACAGTAAAATAAATGTAGTATCCTACTTATGTGCCCCAATATCTACTTGTAAACCACTTCCATTTTGAGATGGGAAAAAAACATTGACTTTGGGTTTTGCTGATTAGATAGGTTTGTTGTTATAGAATTGGTTAGTACACATTATGTGGAAGTGAAAAATTGAGGTAGTATGTATGTATGTATGTATGTATGTATGTATGTATGTATGTATGTATTTATTAAATTTGTATACCGCCCTTCTTCCGAAGGACTCAGGGCGGTGAACAGGGCAAAAAATATCAAAAAACGAAATACAAAAGTTAAAAAAACAATTAAATATAATGCCCAATATAAACAGTAATTAAAATCATGTTAAAACCCCATCCCTTAACCCATCAAACCAGGCCATATTGCTCGAATAAATAAGTTTTTATCTTATTCTACTGTGCTAAAAGAGTCAGATCAGTGCTTGTCTTTCTTTTTTCCCCTTTCCCCTCGTCTTTTCCCATTATTTTCATTTGTATTTTATACTTTGATTAGTTTAATAAAAGAGAAAGTTTAATAAAAGGGAAAAATATGGACCCTAATATAGTATACAGTAATTCTTAGAAGTGAAAAAAGAATGCTATGACTGAGATTGCTTTAGTGTTGAAAAATTAGGCAGCTTAGGTAGAGTATTTAAAAAGTAGAATTTTTTAGAATTCTGCTTGATGTAGACATAGGCAACAATAATTTTATATAGAGATAAACATTGTCAGCAGGAAAGGCTCTTCTGAAAATATTGCTGTTACTGCTGGAAATTTGCCGATGTAGTACACGGGAGAAATCCTTCTCTAGTAATCTCATAGTAGGAATTTAAGAAAATAGTGAAAATGCCTCTCTTCCACTGCTTTTCATTAGTTGAACTGACTTTGATTTCATTGATGTGAATTGTAATTTTGCCCTGAATTTATTTATAATTGGTATTACTCTTGTATTTTATCATTTGTGTTTTGAACTATTGTAAACCATGTTAATTGTTGTGTATGGAGAGACACATATACTGTACATTTAATAAATAATACTAAGTGGGTACATTGCACATTATGAACAAGAGATCTGGCAAATTTGTGACTTTTATTGGACTTCTACTGTAAAAATGGCTATATAACAGCAGATGGAGGAGAAGGTGATGGAAGCTTGAACTAAAAAGGAAGGGTTTGCTGTTATTAGACACGGCAAAATTTGAAATTTGTTCTCCTGTTGCTAAAACCTAGAAAGTACTCGAGTTTTCAGAATGAAACAGTCTTTTATTTATATTGCTAACTTCTTCTTGTTTGCCTTTTATCCTCCCTTCAGCCATACAATCAATCTTTTGGGCAATTTGCCTCTCAGATGTTTAGATGTTTTGCTGACTCCCAAGGTCCACCGAGGCTCCCTTGAATACATGGGAGTCAATATGGATGCTGTCAATGTTCTCCTGAGTTTCCTTGATCGACGTCTTGATAGGGTGGGTAAAGCAAAACATTTTTACAACTTCCTTGCTTGTCCCAAGCAACTTTGATACCCATGTTTGATTAGGATTTATTTGAAGTCCATCCTGTGCTTAAATATATGACATTTACCCTACCACACAAAGATAGAAATTTCAATTATTTATCACTCCCTAAGAAAACTTATGTAATGGCAATTTGCCTGGCAGTAAAGAGGTAGCAACAACATAAATTATTATTATCTGACGTGAGCAGTTGAATAGAGAATATTCCAGAAATGCTTTGCCCCATTGTTTGGTTGATACAACATCTTACTAGCGTGTGAGAGGCAGATTTAATTTTTGGAGTAGGAAACATTACCATTGATTTGCTTTCTCATTTTCTCTATGTTGCTGTTTAATTGTCATAGCCCCATTGTCCTATTTTCTCCATAGCCAAAATAAGAGTTTAACAAGATATATGTTTATACTCTTCCAAACTAGTTTAATAGTGTACAGTATACAGTATACAGTATACAGTATACAGTATACAGGAATAGTGTACAGTATACAGTATACAGGAATTAAGATTGCCGGAAGAAATATCAACAACCTTAGATACGCAGATGATACCACTCTAATGGCAGAAAGTGAAGAAGAACTAAAGAGCCTCTTGTTGCGGGTGAAGAAGGAGAGTGCAAAACTTGGGTTGAAACTTAACATTAAGAAAACCAAGATCATGGCATCTGGCCCTCTCAATTCCTGGCAAATAGATGGGGAAGAAATGGAGGTAGTGACAGATTTTATTTTCCTGGGCTCCAAGATCACTGCAGATGGGGACTGTAGCCAAGAAATTAAAAGACGCTTGCTCCTCGGGAGGAAAGCCATGGCAAATCTAGACAGCACACTAAAAAGCAGAGACATCACCCTGTCAACAAAAGTACGTATAGTCAAGGCTATGGTCTTCCCAGTTGCAATGTATGGCAGTGAAAGTTGGACCATAAAAAAGGCTGAGCGCCAAAGAATTGAGGCCTTTGAACTATGGTGCTGGAGAAGACTCCTGCGAGTCCCTTGGACTGCAAGGCGATCAAACCGGTCAGTCCTAGAGGAGATCAATCCTGACTGCTCTTTAGAAGGCCAGATCCTGAAGCTAAAACTCAAATACTTTGGCCACTTAATGAGAAAGAAGGACTCACTGGAGAAGAGCCTAATGCTGGGAAAGATCGAGGGCAATAGAAGAAGGGGACGACAGAGAATGAGGTGGCTGGATGGAGTCACTGAAGCAGTAGGCATGAGCTTAGATGGACTCCAGAAGATGGTAGAGGACAGAAAGGCCTGGAGGAATGTTGTCCATAGGGTCGTGATGGGTCGGACACGACTTCGCAGTTAACAACAACAATACAGTATGTCTTTGCAGTCCTGTGACAAAAATGGCAAACAGTATTCAGCCAAAGTAGACATTAAGTAGCTAAGGAGATAATTGAATAGCCGAGGTAAACATCCCTCAGCAGGGTGCCATTACTTCCCAAGTAGGCATAGTACTGTAGAAATCTTGGCATACTTGCAAACGTACCTGAAAACACTCATCGAAGCTAATATCCATAGAGTTCATAAGGGTGAGCTAGAAATCACAACAAAGTCAAAACACACGCTTCTGCATTCTCCATCTTCCATAAATGAAAGAGAAACTTTAGGATGAAGAAGGCAGTGAAGTACTTGTAGGATATGGGCACAACTGAGCACATACCACTGAAGAGATTTTCTTTGCCATGTTTTTGAAACTATTTTATGGTGCCAGTGAAGAATAGAGATTAGAAAGCTCCTTTTCATGAACCCCAAATCTTGAAATAAAGTCATCAAGCATTGATGAACTTTGGAACCAGATCATAGGTAACTTTTTTGGGGGGGGGAATCCATTATAAATTTGAATAATCACTAAGGGACTGGTGAGAAGTCAAAGACTATCTGTACACAAAGCAATTCTCATCCAGTTAGACATTCATGCAGAAGAATATTGTTTTTTGAAAAGAAAAGACTCCCTCAAGTCAATCTGACTTCTTAGTGACTGCACAAATGTATTGGGGCTTTTGGCAATAATACAAAGGTGATTTGTAGTTGTCTTTTTCTGTGAATTTGTTAAAAAAAATGCACTGATCTAGACTATAACTATGGGATGTCTTGATAATTTTCTTTCTAATTACTAACTAGGTTTGATCCTGCAGAGGTTTTTTAGAATCAAACCTTGACTAGATATACGTGCTAGGGCATTTATTATATAAAAAACATTGAATGTGTCAGGACATGAATATGTCAGGACATGAAATATGTAGCAGCAGTTGCTGAAGGAAAATTGAGGAGGAAATTTTATGTAGAAATGAAGTTTATGTAGATGGATTTCATAAAAAAAGTGTTTTTTTGTCTTGAAAATTGCTCTGGTCTGTGATGTAGTCTCTTGTTGACCGGCAGTTACTCTGCAATTTTAACTAACATGGTTGATTTTCACTCAAAAAAAATATCCATATCTCCAAACCATTTTCATGCATAGAAAACCTAATGAAGAGTTGATTAAATCTCTTTCTTTTTACTCCTCTTTCACAGGGTCACAAACTCAAGGAGAGTCTTACTCCAGTGTTGAACTTGCTGACTGAAAGTGCCCGGGTCCATCGACAGACAAGGAAATTCCTTAAAACAAAGGTACCATTTTAATCAAGCAGGACACATAAAATAAAATTTGCTGAGCCAGTTACAGTATGAGGCAAAATTTACTTAAAAGACAATGTACAGCATTGATAGTAAGAAATTGTCTTTCTGGTGCTATTGGTATGCAATCTGTGGATATCAGGATATTTCTTAATATATATTACCACGATTGTTGTTTTTGTTTTCAACAATACCAATAAGATTAGAAAAGAAATATTTTGAGGGGCTAAATGAAATAATTTTGAAATATATTTGGCGGGGGGAAAAGGCAAGGATTAATTTAATGAGATAAGGAGGGAGACCCAGGCGACACAGTATTGCATAACCAGAGGTAGTATAAAAATTTATAGAAGTATATACTGAAAAGGTCAGATTTATAGAAATATTGATGTAATATAAAATTAATGTTATCATATCTAATATAGATATTGAAAATCTAAGGAGAGGAGCTGCTCGGACATTATCCCTTAATTGTATCGGAAGAGGAATGGGAGGGAAGAAAGGAGAGGAGAGAGGGAAGAGAGTAGAGGAGGGGGAGGGCGGTAGGAAGGTTGGAGGGAAAGAGGAGGAGAAGTGGAGAGAAACAGGAGGGTAGCGGTGAGGGAAAGAGGAGAGGAGAGGAAGAAGAGGGAAGTAGGAAAGAAAGGAGAAAGGGAGAAAGAAAGTAGAGAAGAGGGAAGAGAGAGAAGGAGGGTGGATACAATGAAAGGGGAAATGGACGAGCAGTGCCTAAACGTACGTGTATGTATTTATGTATGGTGATATATTTGTTGACTTGTTTGTGGAAGAAATGAAAAAATAAAAATGAATATAAACATTAAAAAAGAATATTTCTTAATAAAGTTCTGAGGGAAATTTTTTGTGTTTTTGCATTTCTTGATGGTGCAGTTGCTATATAAAAAGTAAATACTGTCATGTTGTGTTGTGTTCTGAATGATCATATCCCTGCATTTCTTTTGGTATTGCTGTGGAAGTGATTTGCAATTGCTTTCCTCTACCTTTTTTCTAGAGTTTGCACCAGGGCCAACCCTGCTTAGTTTCCAAAATCAGCCAGTGGTGACTACTTGCTACCACTGAGACAACATATCTTTATAACAGGTGATCGGGAGTATGTGGTACTCAGCAAGCACAACAAGTGGGAGAAATGCATTTGAGTATTTCTCTTAATTCTATTTTATCATTTGCCAAACAAAGGGGGAAACTTGTGTCACCATTATTCAAGGATTTGTAATTGAGTTTTCACAGTGTAATTCATGGTGAGGACAGGGCTGCAAAAAAGAATCTGTGGGCTGTATGTGGACCATACATTGCTGGTTTCTTATTTAGAACATAAATGTTTGGTATCCCTTTCAGGTAGGTACATCTTCACCCAAGTCACTCTGGCAAGGCAGAGGTTAAGTAGAGCCCGTTTACTGCTCACTTATCACAGTGTCAAGCAACCCACCAATGGTGCCATTGAAGCTCCTCCCCAGCCCTCAGTTTTCTCTGAATTCTCTGGTTCCACAAACTAAGTCTTAGCGGACCCATGAGGCAAAGAACGAAGTAACATTACCCACAAGCACACAGATCCAGAGTTCCCAAAAACCAAAACAGAAGAAGTTATCAATATATCAGTACAACAAGAAGGCATCTGTATTTAATAGGATGAGATTAATCTTTCTGAAGCCATTTTCAGGGCTTCATGAAACCAAGTTTAATATGGCTCTAAGCATCACTTATGGCTTTCCATGGATTCACAGGTACTTCCTCCATTACGGGATGTGAAAAATAGACCTGAGGTGGGAAACCTGCTGAGAAATAAACTTGTACGCCTCATGACTCATATTGACACGGATGTGAAACACTGTGCTGCTGAGTTCCTGTTTGTACTCTGCAAAGAAAGTGGTAATTATCCATGCTCTCACTTGTTCATCTCGGGCCTGTTGTTATGCTTAGACCAATTTTAAAATTAGGGAAGATAAACAAACTTGAATAAAATGTGTCGCTGCCAGGCTTGGAATCCTTTGTAGCTGTCAATCATACTTTTCCTCACAGCAAAGCCACTATTGGTTTTCTTCAACATTACAGCAGGAAAAGTAGCTTTGCAAAGATGCCTTTTTTCAGATAGTATTTCTCTTTTAAATGCTTTGCCTTGCAGACAGTATGCAACCTTCTAACGTATATGACATCTACCTAATTTTCCTTCTTTTTTTTTTTATTGAAAAGTTTTTCAGTACATTTTATCTTTAACATCCCCACCCCCTCCCTCCCTTCCCAACCCAATCTCACCCTCCCATCCTCCCCCCTCCCCGACTTCCCAGAGCTGAATACAAGGTATATATATATAAAAAAAAAATCATAAACTACCATATGCTAATAACAATAAACTATTAGATCTACCGCACTTTAGCTCTTATAAAATGACTACAAGCAATATAAATATCCAATCAATACTTATTCAAATGCTAAATGAAACTTTTTAGTCCCATATTTATTCTGAATGTAATCAATCCATTTTTTCCACTCCGCATTATATCATTGTTGTGAATGGTCTTTCAAATACGCTGAAATCTTCGCCATTTCCGCCAGGTTGGAAACCCTTAAAGTCCATTCTTCTATAGTCGGCAGTTCTTCCTTCTTCCAGTATTGCCCTATTAAAAGTCTCGCTGCCGTAATCAAGTTCAGCATCAGCTTAATGTCCACAACAGTAGTATCAATAATAATGCCCAATAAAAAAAATTGCGGACAAATATCTTCTGCATATTCCACCAAATTTTAATCCAAAATGCTTTGACCTTTTTACAAGTCCACCATATATGAAAATACGTTGCATCTTCGCCACCACATCTCCAACATTTAGGCTGATAATTCGGATACATACTTGCTAACTTTTTAGGATCTAAATGCCACCTATAAAACATTTTATAAAAGTTCTCTCTTAAATTTTGAGCTTGTGTAAATTTTACATTTCTCACCCAAATCTTTTCCCAAGTGTCCATTGTAATAACTTCCTGAATATTCTGCGCCCATTTTATCATACAGTCTTTAACAATTTCTGTTTCTGAATCAATTTCTATCAATGCAAGATATATCCGTTTGATATGTGCTGGACCCTGATTTCTAATTTGCTTTACCAAGTTTTCATCATTCATTAAAAAACCAATTTTCTGATCTTCTTTCCACCTGGCTTGTAGTTGCCCATACTGAAACCAGGTTTGAACAATCTTTTTTCCTCGTAAAAAATTATATGGCTTCAAACACCATACATTCCTCTCCAAACTTAAGATTTCCTTATATGTAGTCACATCATGTTTGAATCCAACATTTATGTTCTCTATTGCGTGTTTCGGTATTGCCCATAAAGGTATCTTGTAATTTAACTTATGTCTATGCTTTTTCCAAACTCGCAACAAAGCATGTCTTAAAATATGTATCTTAAACACATTATCTACCTTCTTGTCATACAATAAATATGCATGCCAACCAAATAGCAAATCATGACCTTCAAGATTTAATAATCTCCCTTGTGTTAAGTTAATCCAATCACTTATCGCTGATAACGCAGCAGCTTCATAATATAATTTAAGATTGGGCATTTTTAGACCACCTCTTTCACGCGTATCCTGCATAATTTTAAATTTAACCCGTGGCCTTTTCCCTGCCCAGACAAATTTATTAATACCCTTCTGCCATTCCTCCAAGTTTGAGTCTTTTTTAAGAATGGGTATCATTTGAAACAAAAATAGAAATTTTGGCAAAACATTCATTTTCACTGCTGCAATTCTTCCCAATAATGACAATTGTAATTTTTTCAACTATCCAATTCTTTTTGAACTTTGTTCCATAGCTTTTCATAGTTATTTTTGTATAATTTTACATTTGAGGGTGTCAAATATACCCCCAAATATTTAACCCTTTCAACAATTTCAAATCCAGTTAACCTTTCTAAAGCTGCCTTTTGTAATACTGTCATATTTTTAGACAACATTTTAGTTTTTTGTATATTAACCTTAAATCCAGAAACTTTCCCATATTGCAATATTAACTCCATCAATTCTATAACAGAATTTTCTGGCTGTGTCACCGTAATAACCAGATCGTCCGCAAACGCCCTCAATCTATAATCCTGATCTCTTATTTGAATTCCCTTAATTATTTCCGAATTCCGTATTTTAATCAATAATATCTCCAATGTTAAAACAAATAATAAAGGTGATAGCGGGCACCCCTGCCTTGTACCCTTTTCAATATTACACATTTCAGTCAGACTATTGTTCACAATTATTCGAGCTGTTTGCTTTTGATATAGTGCCCTAATTGGTTGTAAAAATTCATCCCCAAAATTCATTTTGTCTAATACTTTCATCAAAAATTTCCAATCCAATTGATCAAAGGCTTTTTCAGCATCCAAAAAGATCAATGCTGCAGGGATCTGGTTATTTCTTTCCAAAAATTCCAACAAATCAACTATATGCCTCACGTTATTTTTCATTTTTCTACCACTTATAAATCCAGTTTGATCACCATGAATTACCTGTTGCAATACCCTCATCAATCTGTTAGCTAAAACCTTAGCAAATATCTTGTAATCCGTGTTCAAAAGTGATATTGACCTATAATTTCTTGCTTGAGTAACATCCTGATCTTCCTTCGGAATCAAAGAAATAAAAGCAGTTTTCCAAGACGGAGGCACTCCTCCCCCCTTTTGAATTGTCTGAAACAATTCCTTTAGTGGCTTTATCATCTCAAACTGTAAATTTTTATAATACACAGCAGTCAAACCATCCGTACCTGGCGCTTTACCCACTTTTAACTGTTTGATTGCCAAAAAAATTTCTTCCTCAGTTATCAGTTGATTCATCTCTTCTTTTTGTTCTTGCGTAAGAACCGGAATACTAACGTCCCTTAAATATACATCAATGTCTGTTTCATTAATCTTATCTCTAGCATATAATTTAGAATAAAAATCAACAAAAGTTTCCTTAATAAGATTCTGCTGATACACAACCTTACCCTTATATTCTATTTTATCTATATTAGAAGCCCTTTGCTTCTTCCTTAGCATATAGGCTAACCATCTACCTGGTTTATTGGCATTACAAAAAGTATTATGCCTAGCAAACCGTAGATTAGTTGCCACCTGATCAGCCATTAACTTGTCAAATTGTCCCCTTAATAAATTACCTAATTTTCCTTCTTGAGGAAAAGGTAAGGAAGTGGCCTTAAGAAGAATAGAATTAATTTTTTACCAGGTTCACTATAATACTGTATAAGAATGCTTCTAAACAAGTGGTGACAATCAAAAGAGTTTTTCCAATCCAAATGAGTCATGCTTCCATCCAGCTGTATCGGTAACAGAGAGGAATCCTGTTGGTCAGCTCAGCTTCCTCCTCATCTGTGATTTGTGGGTTTGCAAGAATATACCTCCTTGAAAAGCTAGTCTGATAAAGATGATATGTATTTCCTACCATTTCAATTCATTTGTTCCTACACCAATAAGAGAAAGTTTGATCTTCTGTGTCTCCACAGTGTCACGGTTTGTGAAGTACACAGGATATGGAAATGCTGCTGGTCTTCTGGCAGCCCGAGGCCTCATGGCTGGGGGACAGACTGAAGGAGAATACTCTGAGGATGAAGATACTGATACAGAGGAATACAAGGAAGCAAAACCCAAGTAGGGATGCATTTTATGCTTTGCTTCCTTAAATATGATCTTTGGTTCTGCTTCTCTGGTGCAAATAAATCCCTGTCATATTTGGATGTTAGAATCTTAGCATAGAAGTCATTTGCAGGAATCCATTAAATCAACCAGCCTCCCTATGAATATCACAGCTGTTTTACAAAGCCCGCTTTGCTGCTTAAGAGCTCTTACCATCAAAAATACCTCCTGATACTCAGTGGAATCTCATTTTTTAAAAAGACCTGTTGCTTTTTGACTTCCCCTGCCTCATTTTGTTATTTGATTTCTCTTAAGTTTCTTATTTTCTATTTGTTTCCTTGTTCAGTGGTCTCGTTCACTTCTTGCCAAGTTATTCACAGATAGACAATTCCTTTTACCTCCAGCTCTTGACCTAATTGACAGTGATAGTTATCAGCCCAATAGATATGCACAAAGTTGTAATCTAGGTATTTTGACATTTTTTTAAAATTACATCTCATTTTAAAATTGGAGGAAGGTGAAACAGGAGGGAAACATGTAATGTAATATATGTTCCCCTCCTGCTTCACCTTCCTCACATTTTTCTGCACACATTTAGTGTACATTTACATTCATTTAGTGTAACGTGTAGAAAGGCAACTGCTCTATGTAAGATGTATTAAACTGAGAATTTCCTTGTAACTTTAGAAGTAAGAATAATAACAGAAAATTAATGGACAAAACTAAATAAAGAAGAATAATGTAATGGACATGTTTTGGGAAGAGAAACCCAATGTTGTTGTTTGTTGTTGTTAGCTGCGAAGTCGTGTCCGACCCATCGCGACCCTATGGACAACATTCCTCCAGGCCTTCCTGTCCTCCACCATCCTCTGGAGTCCATCCAAGCTCACGCCTACTGCTTCAGTGACTCCATCCAGCCACCTCATTCTCTGTCGTCCCCTTCTTCTATTGCCCTCGATCTTTCCCACCATTAGGCTCTTCTCCAGTGAGTCCTTCTTTCTCATTAGGTGGCCAAAGTATTTGAGTTTTAGCTTCAGGATCTGGCCTTCTAAACAGCAGTCAGGATTGATCTCCTCTAGGACTGACCGGTTTGATCGCCTTGCAGTCCAAGGGACTCGCAGGAGTCTTCTCCAGCACCAGAGTTCAAAGGCCTCAATTCTTTGGCGCTCAGCCTTTTTTATGGTCCAACTTTCACTGCCATACATTGCAACTGGGAAGACCATAGCCTTGACTATACGCACTTTTGTTGACAGGGTGATGTCTCTGCTTTTTAGTGTGCTGTCTAGATTTGCCATGGCTTTCCGCCCGAGGAGCAAGCGTCTTTTAATTTCTTGGCTACAGTCCCCATCTGCAGTGATCTTGGAGCCCAGGAAAATAAAATCTGTCACTACCTCCATTTCTTCCCCATCTATTTGCCAGGAATTGAGAGGGCCAGATGCCATGATCTTAGTTTTCTTAATGTTAAGTTTCAACCCAAGTTTTGCACTCTCCTTCTTCACCTGCAACAAGAGGCTCTTTAGTTCTTCTTCACTTTCTGCCATTAGAGTGGTATCATCTGCGTATCTAAGGTTGTTGATATTTCTTCCGGCAATCTTAATTCCTGCTTTTGATTCATCTAGCCCAGCCTTTCTCATGATGTGCTCTGCATATAAGTTAAATAGGCAGGGCGACAGTATACAGCCTTGCCGGACTCCTTTCCCAATTTTGAACCAATCAGTGGTTCCATGTCCAGTTCTCACTGTTGCTTCTTGACCCGCATATAGGTTACTCAAGAGGCAAATAAGATGGTCTGGTACTCCCATCTCTTTAAGAACTTGCCACAGTTTGTTATGATCCACACAATCAAAGGCTTTAGCATAGTCAATGAAGCAGAAGTAGATGTTTTTCTGGAACTCCCTAGCTTTCTCCATGATCCAGCGTATGTTGGCAATTTGATCTCTAGTTCCTCTGCCTCTTCGAAATCCTGCCTGTACTTCTGGTAGTTCTCGATCCACATACTGCTGAAGTCTAGCTTGTAGGATTTTAAGCATGACTTTACTAGCATGAGAAATGAGTGCAATGGTGCGATAGTTTGAACATTCTTTGGCACTGCCTTTCTTTGGAATTGGAATGTAAACTGATCTTTTCCAATCCTGTGGCCACTGTTGAGTTTTCCAAATTTGCTGGCAAATTGAGTGTAGCACTTTTACTGCATTGTCTTTTAAGATTTTGAATAGCTCGGCTGGGATACTGTCACCTCCACTAGCTTTGTTGTTGCTCAGTTTTTCTAAGGCCCACTTCACTTCACATTCTAGGATGTCTGGCTCGAGGTCAGTGACCACCTCACTGTGATTATCAGGGACGTTAAGCTCATTCTTGTATAGATCTTCTGTGTAATTTTGCCACCTCTTCTTGATCTCTTCTGCCTCTGTTAGGTCCCTGCCATTTTGGTCCTTTATCATGCCCAGTTTTGCATGAAACGTTCCCTTCATTTCTCTAATTTTCTTGAAAAGATCTCTGGTCCTCCCTATTCTATTGTTTTCTTCTATTTCTTTGCACTGTTCATTTAAGAAGGCATTCTTATCTCTTCTAGCTATTCTCTGGAATTCTGCATTCAATTGGGCGTATCTTTCTTTTTCTCCCTTGCCTTTCGCTTCCCTCCTTTCCTCAGCTATTTGCAAAGCTTCCTCAGACAGCCATTTTGCTTTCTTGCATTTCTTTTTCTTTGGGATGGTTTTGGTTGCTACCTCTTGTACAATGTCGCGAACCTCTGTCCATAGATCTTCAGGCACTCTGTCTATCAGATCTAATTCCTTAAATCTATTTGTCACCTCTACTGTATATTCAACAGGGATATGATTTAATTCATACCCAATATTACTTGCATACCCAATATTACTTGCATATTCTATGTAGTTCCTCTTCCTCTTCATTTTAGTAGCATGTGTTTGTGTTAATCAAATGAATATCAGAATTATATTTTAGGCTAAACATACCTTTTTTTTTACTCTTATCCATTAAAAAACAACATCCAAGAAGGGAATATACCATTTATCACATATTCCAAGTCCCTTTGCCCTTTTGATTTTTACAAGTGGAAAAGCTGGTTATCGTTACCTTCCTGAAAAAAATGAATTGGACTTGTTGATTCATTGTTCATGTTTCATATATTCTACCTTCTTTTCTTTGGGTTACTATGTGATTCAACTATTTAGTATTAATCCTATTACTGGACGTGTGGAGGAAAAGCTTCCCAATCCAATGGAAGGAATGACAGATGAACAGAAGGAGCTTGAAGCAATGAAACTGGTGAACATGTTTGACAAACTCTCCAGGTACTAAAGGATACAGCATTATTATCCAGAAATGGATTGTTAGTAGGAGAACAGGCTGAAAGAAAGCAATTGGTTAAATCAAAACCTCTAAGATACAGAATTACAGTGGATTCAGACAAGTTATTTCAAACTATTTAATTTTCTTTGGACTAATTTACTACTCAGTTTGATGGTTCTGTTAACATTGGAAGAAATGTCTGCAGGCAAAACTGTGAGCCCAGAGGATGGTTGAAGAGATTGATTTAGTCTTCCTCATTTAATTATATTACTATAATCTCTGCACTGAAAGGAGCTGAAGTGGTGCCCTGCCTTCAAACTTCAGTAAAATTATCCAGGATAGATTGACCATAATAGTTGCCATACCATGGTTTTTAAAACACGTTTGGTCTTGCTGGAAAATCTTGTTGTATGTAAAAAGTGGGAAGTTTTAAGAGGCGAGAAGTCTCTGACAAAGGCTGAAATGATATCAGAAAGAATTGCAGAGCAATTTTCTGATTAGCTCAAGAGAGAAGAATGTTAGGGCTATTACTTTCAGTGGCAATTCTAACACTGGCTTGGCCTTACTACAGAACATTAAGGATCTCAAAATCATATTTTTTAAAATATATTTTATTAATTTTTTACAATAACAATCCTTAGTGCTTAGTAAACAATGTGTTGTCTGGGTTCATATATTTAACAACAATTAATAATAATTAATTTCTATAATTCCATAGTCAACATACTAGCTAGTGATACATTTCCTTGATCTTCTCTTCTTTCAATAGTATTCTCCTTTTATCAACATTGAGCAAATACAGTTCTCAGTACTTTTGATACATACAAAATTGAATGTAAGCATTTTTCTAGTGTTTATAGAGATAAGAATAACAGTGTATAATATCTTTTCTAATCAGCTTGTTTCAGTTGTGTTTGCAAAATATCGTCTTACTAAGTCTATAGATTCTGTTTTCAGAATTCTTATTTAAGCTTAACTTCCCCTCAGTATTCAAAACATTCTTGTCAGTTATTATTTTCTCAAGATTAATTACATTTAAGTATCCAAACATTTCATTCACATAAGCCATCCCAATACTTTTACATTTCCCATCTCATAAAAAAATACTTTACTACTTATAAATCTCATCCCTCTTACTTTAGGACCCATTTATATGCAAAGTTTATCTTTTTTAAAAAAACATATTCAAACAAGTTTTTAGTCATATAGTATTCCATCTGGTAAATCAAATCATCTGATCTCTTGAATCTGACTGTAGCTCTCTTCTTTTGCCAAGTAGCTTTCCAAGTCAGTGTGTTCAGCTTGCCAGTGGATCTTCCTGTGTTTTTATTAATGTTGGGAATGAGAATGACAAATTAGGTAGGGTGCTTTTGAGGAGGAGTTTTGCCCATTTATATTCGTTAGAGCATTTCCACTTTCCTTTTCCCTCAATTTCTCTTTATTTTTTGTTTCCCATACACTAGTGGTTCTCCTGGCAGCTCTATAATCCATTTTATTGAATCTTCTTTCTTATCCTCAGGTTTGTCTTGAAATCTTGAAAAATGAAAAGCCTTTTCCATTTCCAGTGTTATCACAGAATCTTGCAGATTTTTCTTTGCCTGTGCTAAGCTGTGATTCTCTTCATTTGTAGCTTCCATCTTTGGGTCACTTTCCTCTAGTTTGTATTCTGTTGTCTGATTTGTTTGTTCATTCTTTATCATCATTTTCTGAGAGTTTTTTAATTGAGGGTTTAGGTTAAAGATGTGTTCATTTATATCATCAAAAATGTTTTTAATCTCATCATGATTTGAGACAAGTGTCATTTGAATTAATTGCAACATAGCATGCAAATTCCTCCTGAAGATATTTGCCTTGACTTGAAATATTACTCCTGCAGGTCTCTGATATTTCAGGCAGGGGACTTCAGAAGAGACTATTAGGTGTGGTTTCCTGTCACTTTTAGTTGGGTATGCAACATCCATTTTATCTCTCCCTTCCAAATTATCTTTCACAGGTACCATAATCCCTGTATATTAGTGTTATCAAGCCAACCAATTTTAAGGTCCTAACAACCAAATCTTGTATAGTTCATATCTTTATGTATGGTTTTTATAATCCAATATGTTTCCAGTTGTCAATCCACCACTGAAAGCAATATTTTATAACAGTTCTTCTACTCAGGGGTCCTGCAATTATCAACCAGCCAAAATTGGAGTCCAGAATGTTCAACCACCTAAGAACAGTCCAGGAGCTTCCCCCCCCCCCCCCCCGCCAGAAAAGTAGCCAAAAGTTAAGTTTTTTTTTCTCTGAAAACAATTCTTGTGCTTAAAAAATCACAACTCAGTAAGTGTGTATAATCCCAGAAAGTCAGCAGTTTTTATAATAATTGTTGTCACTCTGTAGTAGATAGCCCAATGTATTTTTTTTCCTCTATTCCCAGCTGTTCTTCGTTAGCTAAGAATCAGGATCAAAGAGACAAGTGGTTCTCTATTTCTGGGCATCTTGCCAATTTCTGAGCCAAGGCAGCTATAGTTCTATACTCTGATCCACCACTAGATGTCAGTACTGTTCATTTTCCAACTTTTAAAACAGTTATTTTCTTGTAATTTTGTCAATACTTTTTCAAATATGAAATCTTAACAATTTCCATAGTTTTCAGATTTATCCAAACTATAGCTTTATATTAATTCAATTTCAATGTATTTCTGTGCCCCATAAAAATTAAATTGCCACTTCCATGTATAGAAGGGTGGGGCTGATCCCCTTCCTTCTCACTTTTGGAGGATTTTTGCTTTTGGGGGATTTTTTCCAGGAAGTCAGTTGCAAAGTAGAAGAGAAAACATTGATATTCTCACCCAGTTCCAAACACGTTCACAGTCTGTTCTAGTTAGTGGTTTTGGACTTCAGTTGCTGGTAGCTTGGGCTGGTCACCGGAGTGCAGCTAGCCTTTCTCTTGTCAGTTTGTAGGGCTTCCCCTGGATCAAACAGATTGACTGCTGTCTTTCCGTGATCAACGGGGGGCCACTCCTTCGTTGCCTCTCGGGGGCGACTTTAGACCCATTTAGGGTCCCCTGGCAGGACGAAACCAGCCATAGGGTGCGAAGCCCTGCAATCCCTCAGCTGTATCGCTACAATGCAAAACCGGAAGTCCCCTCCCAAAATCATGTTCTTAGGCTGAGTTCACACATCATAGTAAATGGCTAATATGTTTTGCAGGGGGATATGACTTGACATACCAGTTTAATTATACATATTATTTTGTTTTGGCTTCAAAATTTTATTCAGATTCTATAAGCATTAAAATGCTGCTTGAGCCATATGAGGATGGCATAATTTTATTACTTTAAACATTCTAATGGCACTCTTAAAATAAACAGAGTGGTTACCTGAAGAATATTAGGAAATTTGCATTTTATATTATTTAGTAGTATCCCCTGAGGAACATTCATGTATGAACTGTTCAAAAATTTGGAAAACAGCTTGTTAATAAGCTGGCCTTTTACTCAATGAGTTTGCTTTCTAAAACCTTCACAGAATTGAGATTCAGGAGACTTAGTCATGTTTCTTTGGTAATTTAAAAGGAGCTTCACTGGTACTGTTGGTGGGTCATTTGACACTGTGATAAGTTTGCCATATATAGGTTCTAAATCCAGTATGAATTTCCAAATAAAGGTTTTAAAAAACTGAGCTAAAAAAGACATCTGGGGCAAAATTGAATTACAAATCACTGAAAAGAGTTTTTCATATAAAACAAATAGCAATGACATTTCAAAGTGTCTGAAGTTTTATACTTTCTTCAAAAAATGTCTGTTAGCAAAATGAGTCCAAGCTGTGAATCAATCTCTGGAAACTTTAGGATTATTTTTGCTAGGAGTAAAATAATTCTCACACAAGATCTTCATAGCTTAATCAATGAATAAATACTTCTTTATGTTCACTTGCGAGAGGACATTTCATGGCAGTTTCTGTAAGACTTTTCTTTAAGGTGAAATCACTTTTTTTCATCACTGTTATTTCTTTTTCTCCTTTGAAGACAGCAAATCATCAGACCAATGGCCCTGGATCCTGATGGCAATTTAAGCTCTATCAATGTAACCTCCCTGGATGAAGCTGTTCATCAGATAGCCGAGCAGAGGTTATCATCTGATTCTGATCTGGAAATAGACTAAGTCATCCTCTTCTATTTCTCACGTCTATGGACTTGCTACTTTCTCTATATATCAAGACTGATCTTCTGATACAAACACTTGGAAAAAGACTTTTGGTGGCTTAGATTCCTCCACCCAGTTCCATCTAATTTCTGCTTCAGCAGCCCTACAGCACTTCTTCTCTGGAAAGATTTTTACAACTTTGTCTTTCTGAATGTTTTTTCTCCTCAGTGTTGTAAGGATCTCACCCTCTGGTGCATTTGAAAGACTTTCCAGCAGATTTGCAAAGGGTGGTTTCAAATGAGCTTATAGCACATGGAACACTAAGAGTACATGCGTATAGTCAATTGTTTAGGAAGAAAAAGTGTATGAATTAGGGACATATGTTAATCCCTGAGCCAAGCACAACATTTAAAAAGTGTATGTCATGGTTGATACACAGGGGATCTGTAGGCAAATATGAATGTGTATGTATAGTATACATGTCTAGAAATATATTATAAAAATGTGTGAACAATGTAAGTGTGCATTTTTATGAATGTATTATGTGACAATCAATGTAGTTGCTTACCATTCCTTTTCAGAACACCTTAAGGATGGTTGGAAATCTTTATGAAAGAGCCGTTGTTGAAAGTATGAGTGTGTGCATGTATTTTTTTTGTGTGTGTGTGTATCTATGTGCACGTAGGTGCAAGGAAGTACGTTAAATAAATATGTGAATATAGGATTTCTTGGGAAGAAAGGAGAACTAAAGACAGGGAAACCAACAACTGCAGTGAAATGAAGAGACAGCAAATGGACCAGCTCTTTTGGATTCCTCTCCAGACAAGGAGAAGATTTGGGATTGCCCATACGTGGTCCAGACAGTTGCTCCTCATGAAGTGTCCAGCAAGTTTAGCACTTTGGGAGATGAGAGAGCACTATCTCCATCAAAACTGCAGTCAGTGTCTATGGACACAAGGTTTGTGTGCATCCTTTTTTAATCACTTGGAAATTGCTTACTAGCTGCTTTCAGAATCCTTGGAACAACAAATTTTACAGCAATGGGTAAGTTTCCTTCAATCCTTAGCAAAAGAAGTTTTAAATTAACTTTAAGGACTTAAAAAAACTTTGAATAAATAGCAAAAAAAAGTGGTTAGAGCATTGATTTTGAAAAATTAAAATTGGAGTAAGGGTACAAATAAATTTGAAATAAAATTTTGAAATTAATTATAAGAATCCTTCCCAGGGGGAAATGCTGTCCTTTTAGATTCTTTAAACAAAATATAATAACATTTTAAAAATTGGATGCCACAGGGAACTTAAGATAACAAAGAGGTAGGATATTTAAACTTGACTTATTAGTACAGGATGGAACAAAATATTGTAAAATTGGACTTTTTGAGGGATACTTGTGAACAATGACTCAAAAGTTAATTTTCAGAATGTTTGCCATTATAAATAGACTTTATTTAAAAAATGTTATGGAATAGAACAAGTTTTCCTGGATAAGACTGAGATGACCTAAAAGTAATTTAAAAATGACAGGCTACAAAAATTATGTAGAAAACGATGCTACGCTGGATACAAAAATAAAACTGGCTGATTTCTTAATAATTAAAGGAGATATACAAATAACAAATGAAAAGAGTGACCTGGATATCTTTCCTATATTGGACTTACAAGAGACTTGTTAATGTTTGAAGAATTTTGTGAAAAGAATTGTGAGGATGAAAAAAAAATTCATGTTCTAAAACATTATTTGAAGGGATCAAAAATCAGGACTGTTAAAAGTAAAAGGTAGAAATATAAAGTTGGTTTATTTGATTAAGTTAAAATAAATGTTATCTCTGGTAATGCTTAATGAATATTTGCTGATCAAGGACTATGAAGTTTTAAGGATTTGTTTAGAGATGAGATCTAGTAAAAAGATAATTTGCATTTTAAGAGAAAAAAAGATATTAAAATGGTTTATGCTTGTGGTGAGAGAAGTCTTTTCTTTATATTTTTCCTTACTATATTTTTTGTTTTCTGCACTAATTTTTCTGTTCATTCTTTTATTTTTCCCTAGTTTGTATTAGCATTTAAAATTTTAATTGTAATGTTTAATATAATACCACACAAAATAAAGTTTGGGGAATATATGGGAAATACAGAGATGTATTTTGTCCACAATGAAGTATATGTAGATACAGTATTTGCAATAGGACTTTGACCTTTTCAATCTAACACTACTTTTGTGTTCCTCTTCCTACATGTTCAGTTGTCTGAAATAATATTGCTCTTTGTTCTGTTGAGACAAAAGACTTTATTTCCATAAATTATCTGCTTTATTTTCTGTATTTCAATAGTGTTTTGCATTCACAGGTTACTTTTATCCTTTACCTGAATTTAAACTTCCTAGTTTAGAAAGGAATTCCATTTCCCAGCTTGTTTTCATTTTACTAGCAATTTAAAACTTAGCACAAATGTACATTAAAATTTTTCACTGGAATAAACAAACCCTTCCAATACCAAGGTGTGTGCTTCTGTCTATAATTATTTGAGTGGTGATTCTTAAAAACAGATGGATATTTAAAAAGATGTAAGGCTTAGTTAAAATCAATGTGGATGATTCTATTTATAGAAATATTATGGTCAAGACAATTTTGAGTTGATAAGGGAAGAACAAAATATCAATTTCACTAACTATATGCTCAATCTGTTGTGACTGCTTGTTTGGAAGATCCAACTTGTCTTATTTATCTTTCAGCCACTTCTAATTTGGATTAGAAGAGATTTTGCTCACAGTTTTTGAAGATAACATAAGGTAGGAAAAGAGAATTTGTGACTTTCCTCAGATTTTGCTGGATTATATTTCAAAGCATTTTTTACCTTAGCCTATTTTGGCTAAGGCTGTTGAGAGTTGTAATCTAGCAACAAACATCTGAAGAGCTCTTCACTGTTATTCTAATGACTACTATAAAATGAAATAAAAAATCCTAAAAAGACGCACCACCATCCCTTTTAAGGGGATAATAAATAGGAAACGAGTTAACTGATGTTGAGTCTGCTGAGGATACCTCACCAATGGATTGATGAAACTGAATTATAAGGATTTTTTAAATAAATAAATAAAATAAATATTAAATAAAATCAAGGTCGGAGAATGAAAGCTTTAATTAGTCAAAAGAGATGCTGAACTATTGATAAAACAATTTTATTTTGCTTTAAATTGAACTGTAGTTGCAAATGGTACACATTCATCCAGCAGCTACATTATAGCATTCCTGTATATGCTAGTCTTTACTAGAAATGCTGATGCTATCTTTCCAAGTTACATAAGTGATATATATGAATTAATATACACATTATTTTAAGAACTCATTCTTTACATGTTGAAAATAAATAAGCTGGAATTTACTTTTGATAAAAACTGCACTCCCAATTTGACTTCTTCCAAATGGGTAGAAAATTGTGGATTCAATATGAATGAAATACTGTAATACACTTGTTGAGGCTCTGAATAAAACACCACAGATTTCTACACTTTTTAAATGACTCAGAAATAATCCAAGTGGAAAAAGTAAAAAAAAAATGGAAGAAAATTAATGCCTTCTAAACGGGAGGTAGCAGTTACATTGAAAATGTTTGCAGCCTATCTTCATAGAAAATTAAATTCAGATTATTTGCAGGATCCAATCTGGTTGGTCACCAGGACCAGAGGTTTAGTCTTCATCAAATTATTTGGTTTTCATTTCCCCAAGAGATTTGAGAACATGTCTTTCTCTGAGGTATCAAAAATGTCAGAAGAGTTAAATTATTATCTCCAGATAGTTCTTACTGTTACCTACTAGGTGAACAAAAACACCCCATCTTTTCACTTCGATCTGTGAATTTATCACTATAACCTTTGGCTGAGGCACACTTTTTGAGGAGTTAAATCTTTCCAAAAGTAGAGAATACAGTTCTATTTCTTCTTTGTATCCAGCTGAAAACACAAAGAACATGGATTAATTATTACACCAACAAGATATCCACCCCCCAAAAAGTAGAAGTGAGGAAGCAGAGACTGTATTTAGTTAAAAAACAACATTACTGACAAATGGTAAAATAAACACAGAAAGAAGAACCAATTTTAACCACACTGATATCTACTTGAACCTGATATTTTGCATCATATCATTCTGGAGTGATCTTTAACTTGATGTGGATTTGAAAATTTGCTTTTCTTGTGAAAACAAATATTTACAAATAAGTAAAGGAACTGGATCTACTTACAGAATTAGTTAAAATAAGATCCTTAAGGTGTACCAAGTCTACCTTGACTAATGGCAAGATATAAACTATGGCTTGATTTATGCATTGTGCCAAGACATATTGTGATGTATGAACCTAGTCAATGTAGTTTGTAAACCAAGATGATGTACAATTAAGCAACTGAAGTTTATGCAGTAAATCATGATTTAATATAACTGAACCAAACCTAAGCTGATATGCTATTAACTCCAATAGAATCTCAGAATCACAATTTTTTCAGTTGAATGATATACTCCTGCATATATTACATAGTATATCTACTTATAAAGAAGAGATTGAAGCATGCTGCTACCATAACTGCCTAACAAAAAAGTAAGATTTAATTGTTCAGTGTGATTTCATTTTATTTCGAATTATTTTATTTTTATTATTAAGCAATCAATATTGAAAAAGATTTTTAGCCCTAAAACTGAGAAAACAAGCCTTCAGAATTTTATTGTAACGAGTGGTGATGGATTGTGCATACAGACTGTGTGTGTGTGTGTGTATACATACACAAACACACACATATACACACACATATATGTGGGTGTGGGTGTGTATATGTGTCTGTGTACACACACACACACACACACACACTGTTTGGACATACATACAGTCCTTGGGTTGGGACCAAGACTGCTGTCACTAAGAAAGGCAGTTGTAAAGCACAATGTCATATGACTGCATTACTTAGCAATGGGAATCCATGCAATCCCCAAGACGTGTGGATCGTTAAGCAGGAAAAGATGGGAGACCCAGAGAAACAGCACAGAAATGCTGCAAGTGGGTGGGGAGACCAGGCACAGGATGTGCGTGAATTGGTAGTGTGCTGTGGTACACTGAGTGCAGGAAGGCCAAGGGAAGGGGGGGGGCACAGGTTCACACGACTACAGGGACACAGGGGGAAGGAAGGTACAGATTGACACAAGTGCAGAGAAACCAAAAGAAGAAGAGAGTGGTGCAATGAGCAGAAAGTGGGGGACTGACCAGAAACTTCCCTGCCAACTCCCATTGCCTTCTCTTCTGAGAAGCCTGTAGGAAAGGTTGCAAATGGTACTGATATGACTGCAGGATGCTGCAACTTTTGTGAGTGTGAGCTGGTGGCTAAGCAAATCACAACCATGTGACACCAGGGTGCTGTGATGTCTGGAAATTAAAGGAGCTATCTTAAGTACCATTTGTTCAACTCTGCAACTTTGGACATTGAATGAGTAGTTGATACACAGGGAATACCCAAACTATAACTGTATGGATTGTTTCTGAATCTTAAGTTTCACTCTGCAGAAGCAAAATGTTACTGAAATGAATCATAAAATGCACTAGTGACATAGAACAGATTACAAACCTAGTCATATCCCTTGAGTTATCTGAGATGGAAAGTAATAGCATCCCATGGAATTGGTTGGCTACAACAAATGTAAGTAAAATAAACCTATATGACTATGATAAATAGTCTGATGGGTAAAATAACTGTGTCCTCTATATTAATTAAAGTCTTACCATTAATTTTATTGTTTTCATAACTCCAGCCAGCAAAATAAAAAGAGTGTGAGTGGCAAAGTTTTCAAATCAAAATATCATACCTTTTCCTTTTCCTTTTTTATTAGTTCCTGTAACTCCTCTTTCCAGCCCAACAGTTCTACCACTTTTTCCACTCCACTGATTACATCTCCCAGTTCAGCTACATCATTGTGCTGTGACTGGACCGCAAATGGCCCCACCAGGTCTCGATTGATCAGAACGCGGGGGACAGAACCACGGACAGCTCCTGCCAGACTAGCAAAAGGCTCCACCTAAAATAAAGCATTAGAAAGGAGAGTGGAGGGAGTCGTCTCTTTGCAAAGATTGCTGCATTTTGGGGTATTTTTTCTAAGAAAAAAATAGTTATAGATCTTCAAATACTAAACTGAAAACTTACCCCAAACTTCTAATTTGCCCATTCCGTATGTGTTAAGCTGAGCTGTGCGCAAATCACAGGAAACTAAAAATGGTACTATCAATATTTAAGATGATGATAGTACATTTATTTATATGCTGATTTTCCTAAAAGTCCTTAAAAGATATTTGAGTGAACCCTTCCAGCAAGAAGACCTGCAATGTTATTCCTATGGGAGAAGATAATGAATTCTTAAGGCTTTACAGCAGGGGTATCCAACCTTGATAACTTTAAGGCTCGTGGACTTCAACTCCCAGAATTCCTCAACCAGCATGCAGAATTCTGGGAGCTGAAGTCCATAGGTCTTAACGTTCCCAAGATTAGATATCCCTGTTCTACAGTATAATGAACTTAAAACTCTGAACTTCTTTCCCATCTCTTTTGTTGAACTGCCACCCTCTCATTCCCTTGAATTCTCATGGCTTTTCTCTGTTCTCCAGAGTCTCTGAATCACTTTGTCTTAAAAAACCATCTCTTATTCTTTTCCCATGTTCATGATAGCCCAGACCTCAAGGGAGGTTCCAATGATAAAAAGCAGGTCTGCTGTAGGAAAGTCTGTCAAATGCAAAAAGAACCGATGAGGGAGCTCTTCTCCAAAGAATATAATATCAGGCTTGACCACTCCAGTGCAAATGGGGCATTTTGGAATTTTGTCAGTCATCACATCCCCCTGAAATGAAATCAGATAATAGGGATATAAGTTCCTAATCAGGCAGCACAAGCCACAAGACTGACATCACAAACAGAGGACAGTGCACACCAACACTGCAATAAAAACAAAGGCAATCTATTAGCTTGCTGAAGCAAAAATCGAGGATCTAGTTGAAATATGTGAATCCATGTGAAAGAGGAGCCAGTGAGTTTGGCAGTTACTGTAGTTTCTTAGCCTGGCCGATGAAAGGAGGCATAGCCTATGAATAAGAAGGAACAGTCAGGAAAGGCTGAGAATTGGAGGAACATTACTGTCTGGTTGTCTTTGCCTTTATCAATGTCCCCCTTGCATTTTGCAGGAATCACACTGCTAACTTCACTGTTATATGAGAAAAGATGATAATGATCTGGGATTGTCTCATGAGAGATGTGGGGTAAGAGTGATGCTCCCTTTGAAGTCAAGGTAAAGATGAGGGTGTTCTAGTAGGACAAGGATTTCAAGGATTGTTATGTTACCTTCTTGGACGTCTAGAATCAATAGAAGCAGGCTGACTACATTTGCATTAAAATTTTTATATGTAATACTTGTACTATTCCTGAAGTGCTGTATCTGCTACACTGTGGCTTACCCTGAAATCTTCTCCTGCATATGATCTTCGACAGACAGTACACGTAGCAGAAGCAAATGTGCCATGAGCTTCAACTAGTTTATCTGGAGGAATTCCAGCAACTAGAACACACAAGACAGAAATATTAGATTTAGTCAAACTATTCACCAATTCACAAGGTATTTAAAATGGATGATCCCCTCATCATCATCTTCTTCATCATCACCACCACCACCAGCACAAATATTATTGCTGTATAATTTGCTTTCAATTTATCTTCTCAGAGGCAAGAGGCTCACCTCTCTCCAGCCCATCAATATTTTGTGTGTAGAGGCGCAGAAGGAGCCCTTTGTCAAACAGAAGTCGAAGAAAATAATGGGCATAGTTTGGTCTGTAATTGCCAGGGTACAATTCCTTAGCTAACCTGAAGAAAGGCTTGGGATTCTGGAAAAAGTAGCTGAGTTCAAATATGGCTTCAGGGTATGGAATATTATATTGCTGAAGGTTATTGTATAGCCCACTCCCAGGAGACCTGCAAAAAAGAAGAGTAGAGTAAAATTTGAATAATGATAGGCCAGGGAACCAAGTTCATTCAAGGGATCCCTACCTTATGGTTCACTCTTTGTATGGGATGTGTTTTTTAAAAGTGGCTCACATAAATAAAGGCAAGCACTGGATTAGGAACACTTCCCCCCCCCTTTCCCCCCAAGTAATTAAGATGACCTATCAGGACAATGTCTATTATATGTTACAGGACTACCAACTGGTCAAGTGGAAGTTCCCAGATGGGAACAATTATTATTCCAGAAGAGCTCACATATATTGTTTTGTCTGTATGTGAAATCCAAATCTGTATTGGATATGGGTTGCAGGTGATATCGCTGATTTAATCAAAGGCATACATTTGTCAAAGCATGCAATTTCTGCCTAACTTCTTAGTCATTGTTCAACCCAATGAACGTATGATGGAGTTCCACAAAGCCTTAGCAGAAGAAATGCCTAGATACGGTACTGAAATATCTAATTCAAGATATCAACTGGTTAGAGATCTAAGGAAAGGAAAGTGGTAAATGTATTTTATTTTTCACTCAGAACAAAACATCCAGAATGTTTCATAGGAATGTTCCAAGTTAGAAGTATTTTGACAAGGGAAAAAAAACTCTCCCGAGAACTCACCACAAAATACAGAACATCTATATTTTGGATCTACTTCTGCCAGACATGGCTTAACATGCATGTATGTGGGTTTTAATGAGCATGGGATAAGTTGAAGACGTTCACCTCACCCAACTTTAAGACAGTGGTAGCAGATATTTAATTGGTTTATGTTACTGTCCACAAGCTACCAAGCACAACAGGCAACACAACATTCCAACAGAATCACCTGAGATAACACAGAAATGACTGCCCTACCTGTAAAATGAATTCATATACAGGTAGTCCTTGGGTAACCTCCACTTATTCAACAATTGCTCAAAATTACAGTGAGTCTGAACAAGGGGTATTTATGATGGGTCCTTTAGCTGCAGCTGTTGCAACATTCCTACACACACGATTGCCATTCAAGTGCTTGGCAACCAGCTTGCACTTATGATGGTGCAGCATCTCATGGTTAAATCATTGTGATTTGCAATCTTCTTTCTTAGCTTCCATAAGCAAAGTCAATGAGGAAGCCAGCAAGAGGCCACTAATGGCAAACATGTCACTCTCAGATGCTAGGATCATATAAAAAGGTAAAGGTTCCCCCGCACATGCGTGCTAGTCGTTTCCGACTCTAGGGGCCAGTGCTCATCTCCGTTTCAAAGCCGAAGAGCCAGCGCTTGTCCGAGGACGTCTCTGGTTATGTGGCCGGCATGACTAGACGCCAAAGGCGCATGGAACATTGTTACCTTCCCACCGTAGTGGTCCCTATTTTTCTACTTGCATTTTTACGTGCTTTCGAACTGCTAGTTTGGCAGAAGCTGGGACGAGTAACAGGCACTCACTCTGCTACGCGGCACTCGGGATTCGACCCGCCAAACTGCCAACCTTCTGATCGACAAGCTCAGTGTCCTAATCCACTGAACCACCGCGTCCCATGTATGATTGGAACTGCCATTGTAAATCAGCACAACTGTAAATCAGCACAACTTTACAACTGTGTCATTTAACAACCAAGTTTCTGTCCCAATTACTATTGGTGAGGACCAACTGTAAAATAAGAGGATTTTTAATTTGAAACTCATTTATAAATTCAGATCAGTTTGATCTGGTGGCTAAAGTGTTAGATCATGAATGGGGAAACATGAGTTTTAATCTTGATCTTAAGCATGAAAGCCAGCTGGATAACCTTGGGCCAACCACTCCCTCTCAATGTCAATGCCAAACCAGTTCTGAAAATGTTCCTGAAATAATCACATAACCAGGAGTCAAATCTGATTAAACACTAAATAAATAAATTGGAAGAGTGTTAATGTCTTAGAAGAGCAAGATCAAATGGGATAAAAGGGAAGTAAAAGGCCAGATGATTCTTTGTCAATAAAACTAACATTATTGTTAGCACTAAAGTTATTCTTGAGGACCTCCAAAACCTCTTAAAGATACCACATTTCATGCAGTCCAAGCATCTCTCTTTTTTTGCGAAGAATTACTGCACTACTGATTAAAAGAGGAAACAAGGCTCTGTGTTGGGAGAGGCAGAAAAACAACACTGACATTTCCCTACATTTCTAAAAAACACCCCTATTTGATCCTCTGTTATTTAATACATGATGAAAGCTATGTGACACCTAATGAAAACAGATTTAATGGATGACCATTCCTGTGTCTTGGTGACGTGGATGCTTATTTGGCTAAAGCTGGCAAAGCCACATGAGTAGTTCCATACAATACCTGAAATCTGGAATCCCACTTGGAGTACTGAGTCCTGCTCCAGCCATCACTACTATCCTATGGCATTCTTTCTTCTGGATGTATTCCATTACATCTCTTAGGCTGAGCTTCTTATTTCCACCATTATTTCCTCCTCGGCCAATTCCAAAAAATGCTCTTGAGAATGTGGATAGGGACAAGAACCTTACACCCTGGATCCTGCAGGCAACATAATCAGTAAGCGTGCTTTAGTTTATACAGAAGCATACTTATATTATAAGGAAAAAATAAGAACTAATATTCCAGTCCAGGATGATTTATAAGAATATCCATCTATGGATTGTTATCTAATTTATTCAGAAAAGAATCAGCATGAGCTTTTCCTCTTCTCTTGGTGCTGAGTTGAAGCAATCTCCCCCCAGCCTTTAGCTGATAGAAAATTATACTAATGTACAATTTTCTGTTTCCATTGCCAGGTCCTATTCTCTCTCATTCAAACCACTGCAATCACGTGACCTCCCTGATAATAGATAGTAAGAAAGGTTATACAGATTGTCCTTGGACTATGCCAAGGTAAAGGGGAAAATAACACCAGTTCAGTCAAGGATGTCTTAGGGCTTTCTCATTCATGGACTGAAGTTAAGGCGAAGGCAACATCATGTGGATATAGTAGAAAAAAAGAACTTGTTGGGCATATTTCTGCCATAGTTAGATTCCATGGAGAACAAAGTGTTTTTAAAGATTAGACAATTCCATTTAAAGTTCAGGCCAAAACAGACAATCAAGGGTATCATTTCTCATATAGCATCTCGTAAGTTTGCTAGGTCCTACTTTTTATGCAAAAAAGCACTTTTTACAAGTTATGTAAAATGTGGCATTCACCAAGACTTTTTTTTGCATCTGAGGATGCTTTGATAGACTTTCAAGAGCAGGGTATTAGATATATCGTATCTGCATGATTAAAGTTGATTAAAGTTTAATAGCTAACAACGAAGTTGGGCCTTGATATGCAGTATGAAAATACACAGCTGAATGGAGGCAATATCTGACATATATTACTGTAACTTCCCTCCAATCAGCATTAATGCAATTTCTGATGCAAGAAGTGGCATTGGCCAAAAATGATAGCCATTCTCCTAAAGGTCTTACCCTACTGACGAATCTGCATCTGTCAGAGCAGCAATGTAGAAGATATATTATACTATCTGTTGCAATAACCAACTTATTTTGCTTTACTTGCCAAATATTTAGAACCTGTTCTGAAAAACAAGGATTCTACCCTGATTCCCATGAAATTGAATTCTTATGGAAAACACAGAAGACAGCTCGGAAAAATACTCTGGAGATTGAATGCAACCCAGTATCACAAACATTTCCTCCATAGTAACATCATTAGGGATGCGGTGGCTCAGTGGGTTAGGACGCTGAGCCTGTTGATCAGAAGGTCGGCAGTTTGGCAAGTCAAACTGCCGCAGAATGAGCGCCTGTTACTCGTCCCAGCTTCTGCCAACCTAGCAGTTCGAAAGCATGTAAAAATGCAAGTAGAAAAATAGGGACCACTACGGTGGGAAGGTAACAGCATTCCGTGCACCTTTGGCATCTAGTCATGCCAGCCACATGACCACAGAGACGTCCTCGGACAAGCGCTGGCTCTTCGGCTTTGAAACGCAGATGAGCACCGGCCCCTAGAGTTGGAAACGACTAGCATGTATGTGCGGGGGAACCTTTACCTTTTAACATCATTACTATGATTTTGTCCTTGGAACAAAAATAAAGTATTTTTACGTTATTTTAAATAATCTTAAATTTGATTAAATACTCTTTTTAAATTGTATGCCTGATAACTGTACATTGTATTACAACCTATGGATTAGAATACTTAAAAGTATTTTATATTAAGTGAATGACATTTTAAAAGATATTTTATGCAGAGAATAGCCTTTTACACGCTCTGTAATCTAATGCCACCTGAACAAGTGTCCTTTGGATCCTTTCCTTCTGCCAGCAATAGAACTATCATGAGAATGAGAACTTTGAACCTGAAAGGTAGTTTATTATTGGCTCACAACAAACATTCAAAATCTCCTGAGCTCTTATGAGCCTTACTCTTAAATAAGATTTAATAGAATTTCAAGTTAAAGAATATTTACACAAAGGATATCAAGGCCTTACCTTATTCCAGACAAGTCTGTTGTGTTTTTTAAGCTATTTTCTGAAGTCTTCTGCAGCAAATGTTTTCCATGAGGAAAGCAGAGGACAGATCGTAAGGGAAGTAAGGGAAGATTTTTGCAGGCTGTCAGATTCGAAGTATTCCTAAAATGCTGATGCTGGGCATAAATCCAGAGATCCAGAAACTTCCATCCTAAAAATAATTTAAAAACATATTTGGGATAAATATTGAAACTGAAGTAACATTTTGTAGAGGAATGACAAATAATTTAGCTCAGCAAAATAAAATTTTATATGTTTAATACTTCCTGTAAGGGAGTAGTTTTATTGTTTATTCTATAGTGCAATTACATAAGGAAAGAAACCTGCATTTGTTTACAACTAACGCAATACAAGTAAAATAAATAAACTGAACTTTATTCCTAGTGACTACATGAGGATCTCAATTCAGTTTTCTTGGAAACAATACAGAAGTGGTGTGTCACTTCCTTTTTCTGTGATACTCTTAAATTTATCCCTAAATAAATAAACACATCCTAAATAAATAAACACAGCCCAGCTCAACATCCCAGTCCATCTATTGAACCATGCAAGACAAGGGAATAAAAATGGAAAGCCAGTTGGAGTGCCTGCTGAATTTCATAGCAATTGGCTTACTGCTGGAAAAATAATGTATTCTACATATCACTTGTGTTCTGCAAAAAACTCACAGAATTAAAACACCACTAACACTGAATTAATTAAGGAAGAAGTTACAACTTAGGGTTAGAATACACAATTTATTAGGAAGACTTTCCAGATTCAAGTCCTAGAATCTCTTCTTTAAAAATTGTAGCCAGCAGAACCAAAATTACCAGCTTTATTATTATTCATTATTGGGTCACTCAAGAACTGGAGTTATTACACAGCACTGTTTCCTATATTCAACTCTTCCCCTTGTTGTTCATAATATATTAACTCCTGTATATTTGTCCACCCACTGTCACAAATCTCCATAGCCTTTCTGAACCCTGATATGCTTTTCCCAGATCAAGCAAGCTGCCTGAAGCAGACTGAGACTTACCAATTAATCTTTGTAAACTGGCAGTCTGAAGTACAGTTTTCCTTGCAGAGACTCTGAAATGCAACCTCCAGTTCATTTTCCTTTGGTGGCCTAGTCCTAAATCAGAAAAACCAAGAGAAGTGATTTTTTAAGTATTGTTTTTATAGGGGCTAATAAAAGCCTGGCATTATTTAGCCAGTGGCTGTGATCTAAAGACTAATTTAGGACATAGGACAAAGCAGCACTGCTGTTTGCTTGAGCCAGGAAGCACAACTAAATGCTCTTTACCACAATGTTCCTAATAGAAGAACCAATGACAGCCTATATTATTGGTATTTGAGTATAGCATAATAATGTGATTAATTCCACCACTATCCTCTTACTAAACCTCTGAAAAAATGAGAACAGAAATGAAATGCAGCAGCACCTATGCCACAAAACAGCTCTGGATTCTGAAATGGTTATAATCCCTTCTTGCCGATGCAAAACTCAGCAGAATGGGCATTGCTCTGCTTTGCCTATGCTCCATCATTTCCCTTTCAAGGGGAAGGACCTGCTACAGGTGAAGTAACACAGTTGTGAGGGTTGGAGTAGAAGGTAAGATGTGTTTTGGTGTAGGTCTAGCTGAATGTAAGCTTTCCCAAAAGGCTCCTGCTTTCACTCCCCAAATCATCAGAAACATTTTCAAACCCATCCTCATTTTTTCCTCACTGCAGTCAATCTTGAAATACTAAAACACTAACATGAATCAGCCAATGTTTCCTTTAGCTAATCAAGGGGAGAATGTAAACAAAATGGCATCCAGCCAGTCCCATTTCCCCTTGCCATGTCCATATTGTTGCTAAACAAACTACATGACTTTGCCCATGAAATCACCAGGAATTGAACTCAATCAAAGGAGATTTTGCCTTTTTTCTCAAAGCACACCTCTTGCTTCAATCATTTACTGCAATGTACTTTACACGGAGCTGCCTACGAAAACTACAAGCAAGCTAAGTTGGTTCACTTGCTGGTAGGTGAGAGCTACCAGTGCCATACAACCACAGTGCTACAAGTATGAAATAATAGTAATAATAATAATTTATTGTTTATAGGTCATCCAAATTCCAATGATTCTGGACAGTTTACAATTGTTAAAACATTTAAAAACAAAGAACAATACAAAAGTGAATAAAAACAGCACTGGCTTTAGTAGGCTCCCACATACAATTTAAAGAGCTAGTCTCCGCCTATAAAGCTCTTTATTACTTGACACATGACTGTGAAAAACTACCTGCTTAACTCACCTGATATATATTCAGTCTGGGAGCTGCTGAATCCCATCACCATATGAGAACTGAGGAAGAGAATACAATGCTGCTTTTCAGTACGTTCCCTTATGTTTTGGTTTTGAAGCATGGTTCCTCCTAAGATTAACCAGAGCTCTGACAACTTTCCAGAAAGTTGGAAGACCAAAGTCTTTCCTAGAGATAGGTTGAAGTGGTTGAAGCATAAAATGCTATAACTATCTGGGGTGGCACTGATTTTATCCAATGCTTTATGTTTCCATTACTCTATAAACTGCCAGGAGTTTGAAAGGTTAATGGTATAATATGCTAATTCATAAGCATTTTCTGAACATTTCATAAACTCTTTCTGAAAAGCTTCCATTTTTTCTACAGCTTGGTTAGGGAGCCTCGGGCCAGGAGGGTCTACCATACAAAACACATCCTACTCCGACCTTCACTATTGTTTTGCTTCACCCACAACTGGTCCTTCACTCGAAAGAGAAGTGATGGGACATAGGCAAAGGTGTGTAATACCAAGTCTACTGGTATTTCTGCAAGAACACTGGAAGAATATCACAACTCAACATTATCCTTCATATAAAATTGGGGGATCATGGTCAATGCTAGAAGGAGCTGAACCTTCTTGAAAAATCAAATCAAGACTGGGTTCAGTCTGAAGGAAAAAAATGAGGCAAGAGCAATACAGAGGAAATAAAGACGCTATCAGTAAGAGCTCCTCTTCTTCTTCCTTCTGCAGACACACCAAGGTCACTAGACATTATCTCTGTGTTTCCTGAATATAGCTACTGTCAGTTTTCCATACATATATTACTCAAGGTTCTTTTCTCCCATGTTACTAACCATGTCCCATGTGCAGTGGGACATGGTTAGTAACACACACACACACACACACACACACACACACACACACACACACACACGAAAAAGGAACTGATGTAAAGGAGTGGTGAAGTATTAGCAACTTGATCTTATTTGGCCTTTGGGATAAGTAGAGTTTGAACTGCCCTTTCACTGAATCCAGTTGCCAATTTTTGTATTAAAACCTTAAAGATCTCTTGCACAATCCAACTCTTTATATGGTTCCTTTCAAATGTTGATTTATTGTGGAACTCATTGTTTTTTGGCACGTGAAATTAATTTTGATTCTGAACTATAAGATCTTATATATGTTCCAAACTTTTAGTACAGATATACTGAATGAGCTAAGTCTTAATGCTCACGTGATATGTTATTGGATATTATCCCCTTCTTCATATATAAAGGAGTATATTTATTTCCTTGGCGTCTAGTCATGCCGGCCACATGACCACGGAGACGTCCTCGGACAAGCGCTGGCTTTTCGGCTTTGAAACGGAGATGAGCACTGGCCCCTAGAGTCGGAAACGACAAGCACGCATGTGTGGGGGAACCTTTACCTTTTTTTTAGTGCTCATGGTCACCTTTTCTATTTAATTTTGACCAAGGAACAAAAACAAATGGAAAACCAACTAAATACATATAATACAGCAAACACTAGGGGGAAAAGTAAATATATCTAAACAAGTATAGTGATAATTAAGTTACTTGATTGGTGTTTTTCAATTATTTTGGAACTTTAAGCTTAAATTTCCAGTGTTAGACATTACATGATTCTGCAACCATTAGACTTTTTTTTTTGACTAAGCAACACAAGCTTAAAACAAAAAAATTAAATAATTTAACAAGTGGCTACATTTCCATGAAAAAAGTACAGGATGAATCCTAATTAGTTTCATTTAGGCAAGATTCAGAGAAACCTACATGACCAAAAGTGTCCCCTTTTTCAACTAATTAGCAGAAACATGTCCTGGCAACTTCTTTTTTTTTCTGCCTTGCATCTGAAATATTGCCTTTATCCCCACACTGTGAGATAGTTTTAACATTTCCTAAACTGTACCACTGTCAAAAAGAATTTTTCTCTTCTTATTCCAAGACCATCCAAGGGCAGCATCAAGGTATTTAAAACAGGTTTGGAAGCAAGACAGGTGACTGGCAGAAACTGGGATTGGCAATAGGGATAGCAAGTTCCATGCAGGTATATTTTTCTGCCACCAAAAGGATGGGTGGATAGCACTTAAACTTGGTAGAGTGAAAAGGCTCAGTTTCTGGAAACAAAAATCCTTCCAAGATGCAGATATTAATAAAATTATCAACACAGCTGCATGAACAAAAGATGACTTTTAAAAAACTGATAAGAGCCTTGGTGGAGCAGTGGGCTAATGCCTCCTTAAGTAATACTAGCTGCCTGCAATTAGTGCAGGTTCGCATCCTACCAGGCTCAAGGTTGACTCAGCCTTCCATGCTTCCGAGGTAGGTAAAATAAGGACCCAGATTGTTGGGGGCAATAAGCTGACTTTGTAATAATGCCGCTGGGGGGGGGCGTGAAAGCCCTAATAAGCAGGCATATACATAGAATGAAGGCTATTGCTAAGCACATTGATTTGTGCTTTAAATTGTAAGCCGCACTGAGTCTTCGGAGAAGGGCGGGATATAAATGGGATTAAAAAAAATACCACAAATAATATTCCTTGGGTCATTTCCCTCCCCCCCAAACTTGACAACTTTAAAATGCTGGCTGTGGAATTCTGGGAGTTAAAGTTCATCTATCTTAAAAGTTTCAAGTTTGAAAAACACTGCCTTAAGTACAGGGTCACACCTACTGTATATAGTTAGGCATCATCGTAAGATAAATTGGCTAATGAAACAGATTGGAACAAGATTTTTGATTCTAAAAAATACTCTTTGCCAGTCAAAATCTTCCTACTTTTCATCCGCAGCAAAATTATTATATGCACAAAAATGGAAAGACTCTGAAATACACATGCAATAGAGGAATAATTGGTGAAGATGACCGAATTTGCAAAGATAACCAAAATGGTTTGATTAGGGAAAAGGCAGCAACTATACTTGTGATTAGATCTGACACCTGTATGGACTTTATGCTGAAAATGGAACAAAAATGAACATGATTTATGGGTTTGATGACTATAAAGTGTAGAATATGGAAAGAAGGGAGCAGTATCTTTAGATTAAGAAGCTAAAATATATAATGCATTTATAACTGCTGTAAAGAGCAAAAGGTGCTTCTTTTTTTTTTAATCCCATTTATATCCTGCCCTTCTCCGAAGACTCAGGGCGGTTTACAATCTAAGAAGCACAAATCAATGTGCTTAGCATCTTTGTTTCTTTTTATCGCTTTTTCCTACTTTCCCCTCTTTATATATGTATTGTTTTATTCTGTAAAAAATGTTCAATAAAAACTAATTTAAAAACCTCACTCCTACATTTCCTCACATGCATTTTTCTAAGGCAAACCATAAACCCTTTTTCAAGAGTTTTAAAATGCAAGGGTCCCGCTTTTTCCAAAACGACACAGAACGGAATAGGAATGTCTTTCCTAACGTTAACTTTTTCTAATTTTCTAAATGCTAAAGTAAACTCGAATATATAGTAAACAGCAAAGCGCTTTATTGGAGGGAGCTCATTTACTGGTTCTGAACCCAAGATCTATGGAACCCAAGATCTATGGCCAGCAAGACTATTGAGACCTGGCCCCCTAGAAGAGACTATAATGATGTCAACGTACCTAGGCAGCAACAATAATGAAACTTAACACGTCTTGCTGTCCTTGTGACACGCGAAAGGAATGAAACAACAGCTGGCTAGTGCTTACCAACTGTGCCTTCATGTCACTTGGAAAGCTGATCGGCAGGGGGCGCCCGAGCGAGAAAAGCAGCTCCGAACACTCCCAGTAACCATTCGGAGAGTTGAGCGGGCCCCTTACCACAGAGATCAACCAATCCTTCTTCAGGGGCGGAATGTTGAAGCGAGGCTACTCTACGCAAAGCCCTACGGTACCCGGCATGCTCCGCGTTGAAGGTGCCGGAAGTGAGTGTGCATTTCCGGCGGCGAGAAGGGCCGGTCTCTGTTGCTCTTCGGAGTGAACGGCGGCTCTTTCCGTGCTGTTCCCCTCCCGGTCCTACCATGAAGGACGTCCCAGCTTTCCTACAGCAGAGCCAGAGTTCTGGGCCTGGTCAGGCCGCCGTATGGCACCGGCTGGAGGAACTTTACAATAAAAAGTGAGTCTGGAGATCGGTTCAGCAAGGGGGTGGGGGAGGGGGGGAGGGGAGCGAGGTAAAGGGGTGCACGTGCGTTGGAGTCCGGGGGGTGGCGGTCAGGAGTGGGGGAGGGGGGAGATCTTTGCTAGCTGCGATGGGTTCCTTACTCGGGGAATGCCGAAGGACAAGGGTTAAGGTATTGAGATGTTGAAGACCTCTGCTGGTAGCCGGCTGTAGTTCCAGACGTTTCATGCAGCTAATAATATTGGTAGCACACACATTGCTTTGGAATTTAAATATTTACGCTTCAAACAAAACATTTCGGTTTTTTAAAGTAACACGAAAATAGATTGCAGACATATAAGATTGAATTCTCTCAGAGCAGATTTCCATTTGATGTTCTGTTTCCATAGTCCCTTCTACAGATTTTAATCTGCTTTGCGCGGACTATCAATTCTCGAAACATTAGAGAACAAGTGGGAATATTGTTCCATTGGGGGATTAAAAAAAAGTTTGATGCAACCAACATATTGGTATCGACAACAAATGATTTGTTTCTCATCGTGGCAAGAACACAGAATCTGTTTTGGTTCTTAATATTAAATTAAATGAGGCATACATTGTGATAGCCATATTGATGTAGTGGTTAAGGTGCCAGCCTAGAAACAGCGACTGAGTTCTAATCCCTCCTCAGGCACAAAACCAACTGGGTGGCCTTGGGCTGGGTGGCCTTGGGCTGCAAGGTAATGGCAAACCATTTATGAAAAATTCTTGCCATGAAACACAGCAGTCCCAACAATAGCCAGGAGTCAACACTGACTTGAATATACATGAATACATACATATATAGATGCACCTATCCAGGTTTTGATGGCCTACATACATTGTTCTGAAATACTGACATGTCTGTGGATATACTGAAGCTATTCTGTAATGAGACAAGCTATTTTGCTCAATGTTGTTTATTAACGATAGCAGCTCTCTGAAAACCTGCTGCCTGATTTTTCTTAATGATGCACATTTCCTAGGAACTATTCCTGATAAATTTGGTTATTTTCTTATTTTAAGCAAACTTTGTTGGTAGGTTATTTTAAAATCAATGTTATTTAAGTTTTCTTATTCAAACAAATATTTTGAATAATTCCATATGTAATAGGTATTAGAGAGAATTTTCAGTTTGGATATGCTCATGTATAAATTTGTCAATATTGATACTATTTCTTTTGTCTATGTATGTTACAGACTCTGGCACCAACTAACATTGCAGGTTTTGGATTTTGTGCAAGATCCCTGCTTTGCTCAAGGAGATGGTCTTATCAAGGTATATGTCCTAGTATTATTAAATTAGAATGGCTTGTTTAAGAATCATCCTAACAGATGCAAAGAGTTGTTATCTATTTGCAATACACACAGTTTTCAGTTCTGTAATTTATATGTCCAAAGGAACCTCATTTTAGTAATTTGATTTTAATTTTTAGGTTTATAACAGAGGTATTCACATTGGCATATAATGTCACTGCAATGAAGTAAGGCCCTGAAGAAGTTATATAACAAAAATAAGAAAAAGGTTGTAGTCATTTTGAAAACAAATCTAGTGAAGGATCAAATGGATATATTTTCCTTTGCTACTGGCGAACTTGGTACTCTTCAAATTCTTGAAAGGATAACACAAAACTAGATTCCTGTCTTAGAGAACAAGATTATATCTAACAGGTTTCAGTTAAAGATACTGATGCAGCATTTAATGATTCATTCTTACATTAAGGGCAAAGCTGTTAAATGCCTGGAGGTAGGGGTGGGCTTTCTTACTTGGATGACTTCTAAAATAAATTAGATAGATCACATGAGATACTATCCTTGATTTAATGAAACACTTTAATTTTGTAGGTTTATATTATTGATGAAAAGGCTTTATACTCTCATACCTTTGTAGAACTGGGGCCGAGGAAAGTGATTTGTCACATTCCAGACATACACCCCGGCAGTCTCCTTATTGTTCATAGAACTGTCACTGCTCTTCCCCTTTTTGTTCAAAAATATTTGTATTGTCACGAAAGTGCTCAGTAGCAATGTTTGTAGTTATTTAATGTGTACATCTATGTTATTAAAATTATCTTTTTCTTTTGGCTTACAGCTTTATGAGAACTTTATCAGTGAGTTTGAACACAGGTAAAAATTTTTCGCATGGCTAGACTTAAAAAAGCCTAGATTATTTTTCATCGATTCATAATAATTTCTCTTTATTTTAGGGTGAACCCTTTATCCCTTGTAGAAATCATTCTTCATGTGGTACGGCAAATGACAGGTAAACTTCTTTTACTTGTAATTATTTTCCTAAAGACAATGGTTCAGGTAGAAATTTTGAGGCTGAGAATGGTATAAAGTAATAGCAGTTGACCCTTCAACTCTGTTAGGGAAAACATCTATATATTTAGCCTTTTGTGGTACTTATTGGTACTGAAATATATCAAATACGGTAAAGGAGTATTTGTTTTATATAGACAGCTTCAAATCTAGAATAGCTGTTTTTATCTTAATGCGACTGTTCACATGCTATTTTTGATTATTCCAAAAGTATTTTAAAGTAACATTTTCAAAAAGTCTTTTCAAAATTGAGTATTTTGCCCAGTGATGGTATTAATATGCCAACTAAGTGCTGAATTCTGGAAGTACAGATTGAAAGCAGTTTTTTCTGGAGATGTTTTCCCTGTGCCATTTCTCTGCTGAATACCTAATTCTCACACTGCTGTGTAATGGTTATGTATATTTATCCATATAGCGTGGCCGCAGTATTATTTATCCTTATTTTCTTCTTCACTGCCCCCTTTTATTGGTATTATTGTTCTGTTGCTTTTCATGAGTGCTTTTGTACTGGAAACAAATTCCTTGTGTGTTTAATCATACTTGGCCAAATAAAGTATTCAGTTCAAATTGAAAGCTTATTTAATTGCTCATATACTTATAGGATTTTAATCTTGTGTTTACACTTTAGTGTAGGATGAAATGATACGATATGCAAGAGATCCCACATTTATTTATACCACAGAGAATTACAGTAAAGGGATATGAAAAGCATGCCTGGAGTTCTTTGATATTTATTATATTTTGTATGTTTTATATTATATTTCATTGTACACATTTCATTCTTAAAAGATTAATGTGGAAATTATATGTTTTTATATTAATATGTTTCATTGAACAATATAATTTTTAAAGGGTTAATGCTGGATTGCATGATAGGCATGGCATATATATTTAAAATAATCTCTAATATTGCCTCTGGTTTGCATTTCTTTAGATCCTAATGTTGCTCTTACTTTTCTGGAAAAGACCCGAGAAAAGGTAAGGAAAGAATGCAATAGACAATTGTATATAATTTTTTAATTAATTCAAATATTAGTTTCAGACATTTGCTATACTGGCCAGCCAGTTGACAGATAGGTTGCAAATACTGCAATAATCAATTTAGTACAAAATATAAATTGATAGCAGGTCATGTTTCAGTTAGTTCATGACTTATGCATGCAGTTGCTGTTGGGGCTTTAAACGTTAATTTGCTGTGCGTGCAAAATGGAAAAAAAGTTCTGTTTGAGGAAGGTAGCCTTTCCTTAAGAACCCTAATTTGGGGCAGAATTTTATTTCATTAAGCAACGTGCTTGTTAGTCAAACATCACATGACTGTGCCACTTAGTGACAGAAGTTCTGGTAGTCTTGTTTGTAGTCTTTATGCAAGGAGTGTAGAATTCTCCTGTCCTGCCATACTCCCCTCTGCTTCAGTCCCCCCATTTCTGCCCTTTTATCTGCCCTGCAGTCACCCAGCTGATCTTCATGATCTTTTTCCTCCTGCTGATGAGGTACATCTGGCTAAGGCAGTTGCTGGCCCTTTGTGAAGCCAAAAGGGCAGAGACAGGGAGGTGTAAGCAACTGTCGTGAAGGCCTTGTGAAGAACCTACAACTGGCCAGACCAGGCATGATTTGTTAGCAGCAGGAGGAACACAATGAATGGTGGCAGCAGAGTGCAGGGTAACCAAAAGACATAGAAGGCGGGGGAGAGGGGGGCAGGTGGGAGGAGTTGGAGCATGTGGGTGGGGCTTCCAGGTGCTTGAATTTTGATTAGGTGACTGCAGAGGTGTTGCAACAACCATAATTTCAAGGAATAGTGGTAACTACCATTCGTTCAGCATTACTGTAAATTTGCACAGTTGCCAAACAGTTGTTAAAATGAGAACTAGCTCTTATTTCAGTAATAAATATAAGCTTTAAAAACTTTAATTGCCTATTTGGACTGGAACCAATTATTCTGTGTGCTTTTTTACAGTAAGAAAATAGGACAGAAGTTAAGATTTAGGATTTATTTATTTGATTTTTTTACTTTTTGATACAGATGACTTATATATAACAGCTGTTTTGTGATGTGGCATTTATGTTGATTGTAGGTGAAAAGCAGCGATGAAGCTGTGATTCTGTGTAAAACAGCCATTGGTGCTCTAAAATTAAACATTGGTGACCTGCAAGTTACGAAGGTGAGGAGTATTTTATTTGCATGTTCATTGATTGAGTTTTACCTATTGCGTTAAATAGTTACATTTTTAGGTTGCTCACAATTTTTAACCATTTCTTCTTTCCAGTATTCTTGTGCTTATTACTGAATTCTGTGAAAAGTACTAAAATCTGATTTAATGAAATTAATGAAATATTGTTAATACAGCTGCTCCTATATATTGTTTCTCCTCTTGTTTATGATTAAACCTTACACCTTGGGTGACAATTTTTAAGAGTGACTCTGGGGATGTGTCTTGATGTGGAATTACATGAGAGTTTAAGTTGTACATTTCTACTTTATATAAATGAAGTATTTCAATTCAGAGAAATTGAAGCAGTTGTTGCCAACAAATATACAGATACTGTATTACGATCTAATTCTCTCTTAGAAACCAGGAAGTCTTTTGCTTGACTTCAAATATTGTTCAGTCATTCTGGAAAATCTTCCTGCCTAATTATACCTAGCCTTCTTCAGGACCATCTAGCTAACCTTATATACTCTAGAGCAGACATGTCAAACACAAGCCCTGGGGGCCGGATCCGGCCGCGAAGTGGTTTCATGTGGCCCGCAAAGCCATCCTGGAAACAGTGAGGGAACAGCCCCTACTGCCTTGGCACTTGCCTCAGTCCCATCTCCTTCTGCCAGAGACCCTCAGATCTGTCCCACTCCTGCCCAGGCCCCCATAGGCACCCTTGATGCGAACAATGTCGAGCTGGCCATGCCCACCCAGTAGGCCATATGCACTCTAGCCATGCCCACCCAGTAGGCCATGCCCACCCTGGCCACACCCACCCGGTCCCTTGAGGGCAACTGCAGTGCTGATGCGGCCCTCAATGAAATTGAGTTTGACACCCCTGCTCTAGAGATATGTAAATGCATGTTTATTTGCCGCTCTCCTAAAATAAATGGGTAACCTCAGGATATCTGTTAGCGTTCATTGATTCAAGTATTGATAATTTTCCTCGGTGCTGATTGAGTATATGCGTATATTTCTAAAAGCAGACTTACACTCTTTCCATATATATTATTTAAGAAAATTAAGCTCTGGAATCCATTTTATTTTCTTTAGGAGACGATTGAAGAAGTTGAGGAAATGTTGAATAACCTTCCTGGAGTAACATCTGTTCACAGCCGCTTCTATGATCTCTCTAGCAAGTATTATCAAACAATTGGGAATCATGCCTCTTACTATAAGGATGCATTAAGGTTCCTGGGCTGCATAGATGTCAAAGACCTGCCAGGTAGTCATCTTTTTTCTTTCCCCAGTGAATGTGTTTGGCAGTGTAATGCTTGTAAAGGCAGGCGTGCCTTAAAAAAGAGCAACTCAGTTCAAGAACTTTTTAATCTTTAAAATTAACACAGATGTAGAAGCACACAGCAAACATCTTAAGGAAAGAACAAGGCCGTGCTATAAATAGAATGGTCATAGACACAGCCTTAGTTTTCAAAAGGGTGGGGAATGCACACTAACACCTGTTTATCTTATACATAAAGTCAGTGTTTCAACTTTAGATTAAAAATAATAGATATTAATTGAATTTAAAATAACAATTCTGAAGTTGGGGATTCTCCCAGCTGCTGAAATGGGAATGTGGGATAGTCACTGAAGTAAAACATTTTTCTTTTCAGTGGCAGACCAGCAGGAAAGAGCTTTTACTTTAGGCTTGGCAGGACTCTTGGGTGAAGGAGTCTATAACTTTGGGGAACTGGTAAGTAGAGTTATATTAGTTTTAACAGTTGGGTTTAAAAAAAGTTTGCTGTTAATTATCAATCTCCATCTACAGCTTATGCATCCTGTACTGGAATCTTTGAGGGACACTGACAGACAATGGCTGATTGACACTCTTTATGCCTTCAATAGTGGCAATGTGGAAAAATTCCAAGCATTGAAATCATCGTGGGGCCAACAGGTTAGTGATTGGCATGATCTGATAGCATTTTAGGAAAGCAATGTAAACACCTTTAGATGAATATCATTCATATTTTCTGCATAGATATGAATTCAGAGAGATTAAATCATTGTAATAGTTCTTATGCAAGGTTAGGCTTGTTCAGCTGATTAATAGACACCCCAGGGTTTTACTGCCTGCCTGGGATTGCAAATTGGAGGGGATGTTAAGCATCTTATAGAACACCATTTGCAAACCTGGATTCACTTAGGATCAGACCTACATAGTTGTAGAGGCAAAAGGGTCATATAATTGCAGATCACATTCAAATAGCTGGTGAGGTGATCAGCTGTTGGCTACTAGCAGTGCAGTGGCAGCAGTGGTGTTGGCAGTATCCATGAGGCTTGGAGGCCTTGCGGATGTTTGGCAGCATGTCTCAAGGTGGGGGGAGGGAGACTTGAAAACCTAGACAATAACAGCAGATCCTTCCTGATGGCAGTGACATTTTGCGTCAGTGGACTGGTTGTTTTTCAAAACCTGCTGATGGGCTGCGCCAATTGCTTGGCTCTCTGTGTGTTGTGCAGGCCTACTTTGTTGTATAGTTTGCTGTATAATGCTTTAGGATGTGTAAGAGTCTTGAGTGTTACAGTTTTTGGCTCACTAAAGCAGCTGTGTCTTCCTGGAAAAAGATGCAGCTTTAATGAATGGCAGGTAAGAGCTGGATTTGCTCTAGAAAATTTTGTACAACTTGTTCTCTAAAACTGTGCATCCCTAACATCCAGTGCTAAGGACCACCAATAAAATGAGATAGATAATTGGCAAAGACTGCTGGAATTCTTTATTTTTCTAGACTTTCCCTTCACAAGGAGATCTATTTTAATCCATCTTGATAGCTGCATTTAGAAGTTTTGAATGATTTTATAGTGTGCTTGAGAATAGTTTTGAGCACAGAAGCAAAACATTTAAAATGCATGATACTTTCCTGTTAGATTTTTAAAAATTTTTTAAAGAAAATGCAGGTTAGCTTCTTAATGTTTTGGGTTTATGTTTTACAGCCAGACTTGGCTGCAAATGAAACACTTCTGCTGCAAAAAATCCAACTACTGTGTTTAATGGAGGTAAGTCCTGTAACAGACAGAGCACCTTTGCTAGTTATCGGGATAACATAGACTCTTTTGGCCAAAGTATTGGTCAAAATCATAGGCCAGTGTTTATATTCATTTTGTTAACTGATATTACTTTTACTTTAATTTGCATCCTCGTTGCAAAGGATCATTTTTTTGCATTTTTGAAACGTGCTAGATATTATCACTGAAACATCTTGTTTTTTATTTTTATGAAACTAAATTATGATGCAAAATGAAAGGCTTATCAGGGTGGTTGAAATAAATGGATTTTAAGAACACCAGTTAGGCTTCAGCTGGTGCAAATGCAGCTGCGCGGGTTGTGATGGGGGTTTCCCGATACTCCCATGTAACACCTCTTCTCCGCGAGCTGCATTGGCTTCCGGTTGCCCTCCGGGTGAGATTCAAGGTGCTGGTGATGACCTATAAAGCCCTAAATGGCTTGGGTCCGGGATATCTGAGGGAACACCTGCTGCCGGCATCAAGCTCCCTTCGTCCTGTGCGCTCCCACAGGGAAGGTCTTCTCAGGGTACCGCTGGTAAAAGATTGCTGGCGGACAATACCCAGGGGGAGGGCCTTCTCTGTGGGTGCGCCGGCCCTTTGGAACCAGCTACCTGTAGAGCTTAGGACTGCCCCTGATCTTCGCTCATTCCGCCGGGACCTGAAGACCTGGCTCTTCGAGCTTTCTGGCCTGGACTGAGAGTATTAACTGAGAGTATTAACTGGGGTTTTAATTGTATTTTAATTGTAATTGGGGTTTTAGTTTTCAAGGTTAGTGTAATCATTTTAATTGTTTTTAATTTTTGTAATTTGTTGCATTGTTTTTTAAAAAAACCTTGTGAACCCCCCTGAGTCCTACAGGAGAAGGGCGGTATATAAGTCTAATAAAATAAAAATAAATAAAATAAATAAATCTTAGTAATATATTATGCTTACTGTCGTGCCATATACAGTATGTCATTCAATTTGATCTCATTCTGTATTGACTTCTGTTTAATGTTAATGGGAAAAAATCCTTTGGTATGTTGGTCTTAATATTTATTTTGTTCAAAAATATTAGACCAGAAAACAGCATAAAGGAAGCCATTATATGAAATATTCTCATATGGATTTATAATATTTAATAATTAAATGTTAATCACAAACTGCTTAATATCAGTTAGCTTTAGTTTTTATTTGAAAACATGCTTTGAGATTGCTGGAGTTTTGGGAATCACTGCAAATTTTATATAGTCCCCATTTATAATGCCAAGATACTACTTTTTCGTAAAGTTTCTGTCAAAAACCTAGAGTGCTTTACGTCAATAACTTCTTGTATTGAGGTCAGCAAAGATGAGACAAAAATAGATTTGTGCAGTGGGCATGTTATTTTTTAAAGTCCATATTAGTTTTAATCCTATAGCTTTTCTTGGCTACAGATGACCTTCACCAGACCAGCTAATCACAGACAACTTACTTTTGAAGAAATTGCTAGAAGTGCCAAAGTCACTATAAATGAGGTGAGTTGCTTTTGGAAGTAACCTCAGTTGTAACCATATGATCTGGTCTGATGAGCAGTTTATTTATTTGCTTTATATACCATGTTTTTACTCACTTGAATAGAGAGCAATCCACTCTTTAACGTAACATTTTTATTTCAAGTAATTTTTATTGAAGCTGCTCTGTTTAAGCTTTTGGGCAAGACGGTAACGAACTCCTAAGCTCTATGTATTTTCTGTATTTGTTTGCTATTTCACCTTTAGTTGTAGCATGTATTCAGATCAGTAAGTTGTGACCTGGGACGTACTGGATACGACTTCGAAAGACAGTAAAGACACCACTTTCTTTTCTTGTGCAGGTGGAGCTGCTAGTGATGAAAGCACTCTCAGTAGGCTTGGTGAAAGGCAGTATTGATGAAGTGGATAAAAAGGTTCACATGACATGGGTTCAACCACGCGTGTTGGATTTACAACAGGTAACCTGTCCTCATGCAGTCCCTCACAGAGGTTCTGTTTTAGAACTATAGGAGAAAGTTTTTTGGTGGAAAATAGTGTAGGCTGTTGGCAGAGGGTTTCATTTGTTTAGCCATCACATTTTATATGTATATACACACACACATCAGTTTTAGAATGTAGAAGTCTTACTTTTTTTGTAGTGAGCAGCAGGAATCACGTTAATTCTAATTGCCAGCATGTCTACTTCTAGCCACACTTTTCAGTCATATAATATGCTGCTACCAAGGCAAATGGAAGCAGTAAGACATTGTTGTAAAACTAATTTGGAGTTGAGACAAAAAAAAAAGTATGCTTTCTCCAGTAATTCAGGGTGTTTGGGAAGTTTTTGTTCCTGTTCAGAATTGGAAGCAAATTTCTCCTAGCAGTCTGGATTAAATGAATGCTGCAATTTAGAGGTCATCAGAGTGAACTTTTTGAAGCTGCCTGTACTCCACATCTACTGTCCCTTTGAGGTCTTATACCAGCTATAGCTTTCTACCCATGGACCTCATCTTCCCTCTTATTGGTTGTCGCATATCATATATGGATGATCCAGCCACCCACTGCAGCACTAGCAAAAGTTGGGGCATCTAGCTGTTGTAGAGCACTGTCAGTATTTGAAGGCCTCAGGATAAACTATCTGAAACAAATGGCTTGTTATTTTCAAGAAATTTTCAACCTCTCAACTAAGTGGTTGATAAAGGAAGTTCTATTAAGCAGGTGGAATGTTTCAAATAAGTATTGGCTTATATTACCAAAATCTAATTGGGTATGGAAGGGAGATGGGTGGGCTGGCTCTTTTTGAAATGTGCCCAGCTGAGTTTCAGGTGTGGCATCTGCTGAGATTTCAGGACTCATCTGGGAGTCTCGAGGTTTTCAGGGGTACAGCTCTATAGGTTGCCAAATGTGAGAGCTAGGAGAGCCTTTACATAGCTTGTTGTGCCGATTGCACATTGTCTGCAAACTGGATCCACTTAGAATGCTCTGTTAGTGTTTTGCTAGAAAATTTTCTGATATGGCAATTGTGTCTGTTTTTCTCATTTGTGTCTTAGTTTCTAATACGATTATTGACTTGTTTTTTTTAGATAAAGGGTATGAAAGACCGTCTGGAGTTCTGGTGTACAGATGTGAAGAACATGGAAATGTTGGTGGAACACCAAGCCCATGATGTTCTAACATAGAGGACTTTGCACTGGCTGAGGAAATTCCTTGTACTGTTGCTGAAACTGGCAGTGTCCTGTGACCACTGACTCTGTACTAAATGCTATTAAGGGGGGGGGAAGGGATGGGGAAAACTTTTTGTCATGCTTATACAGAGATTTAAGTGGCATTTGCTGTGTGACCCTTTGGTGCTTGGAGTCAGGAAATCCTTCCTATGCACTAACATTTGAGTGGTGTATTCTTTGGGAACATTCATCCTGTTGTCACCAAAATGGGGTTTGGTATTCCATAATGGTGAATTTGTCTTGCTGCGAGTTTCCAGTGGAGAATGCTAGGCGCTACATACGTCACAGGGGTGCAGGTTATTAGCTCCACAGGACACCAGCAAGACCTCCATTTTGCACTTATTGTGCAAGAAGGTAAAGCTATCTTCAACCATTGTCAGGCATTTCTCGGGTGGCAGAAAGTATGATCTTTTTCCTGGAAGCTTAAAGGTAACAAAACTGTGAGCACACAGTTTTCCCCATTGCCTTCCCATATTTTGCAATAAAGGAAATTGCTCAGTACCATCGTGAGTTTTCTGAGAATAAAGTCATAAATTTTGTGGATTTGTTTTTATACTTTTTCTTTGGGTTTGCTCGCCTTTTACAATATTTTATCCTGGAGTATGATGCAGTAAAACAACCGCTGGAATAAATGTCTCTGCCATCCCTCTTGAGCATTTCTATTTATTTTCTTTTACAAGCCAACTTTTGAATCGAGTATTTTCAAGAGAGCCAAGATGATGTCTAATGATGTAGAAATAGTTTTTAAAAGATTCTGATCATGAATGAAATCAGTGCTGCTGATATAATTTCTGGTATTTGTTTCCCCCAACTTTAATGGATGGGCAAGGAAAGAGTTTATACTGTAGTTTCCAAAGATATTTGTTTTACATGCAGTATTTTATTTCCGATTTCAAAAGTCCATTGGAGAAAAATCAGCACAGTGGCCATTCGTTTTTTGTTTTTAATGGCATTCATTCATTCATTGGCATCCTTCAGTCTCCAGAGACTATGGTATCATGCTCTGGAAAGAGGTCCTATAGCAGCATCTGATGTGGCTAAAAAGGCCAGTTCGAGAGTGGCAGTCCTTTCCACACTTGAGGGCAGATACAATCTGTCCCCTGTCCAGCCCCCAGATTTCGCTGGTTCTGGGACTGCCTCTTTGCCTCAGCCTGCTGCACAAGTGTCTCTTCGAATTGGAGAAGGCCATGCTGCTTCTTTAGCCTCCAAGCTGAGCGATCAGAGGTGAAGGTTTCCCAGTTGTTAATATCCATTCCCAAGGCCTTTTTAAAAATTTAATTTTAATTAATTTTAATTTTTTAATGACAGGATAAGCAAAATCATAGTATCAAAATAGCTTCTTGAAAAAGGTACTTGTGAGTTTCTTCTGGAATACAGCTTGACCAATGTACCTATGAGTAATTTTTTTCTGGAAATGAGTAGTGTGCTAATAAATCTTAAATTGCACATTTGAACATTTTATGACGAAAACAAAAAGTGAATGCTGTATTTAAGGCTACATTTATTTTCTCTGTTGTGTCATGATGAGCTGTATTGTTTCTAAAAGTTAACAAAAATTGAATGGTCTGCAAGTGAAAACAGTTAAGTGGTATTTACAACAGCTTATCTACTGGAAGTGCAGAGAAGACAGGATACTAAATGACAATATTATAACATTTGAGCTGTATTAACATTGGTCTTCTAAAATAATTGTGGCAGCATCACAACCTTAATACTTCATTTAACTCATTGTTCTTATATAGAATGTGTGCAAAGATGTCTTAATTATTACACCAACACATTTCTAATACAGGTAGATGTTCCGTTAGTGACAATGGACCACCAACTCCATTGCTAAATGGTTGCTAAGTGAAACTGCGACTGCTTATAGTCTTAATTCAGCTTTCCTTTGCCTTACCAATTGAAAGCCATAAATGCAAGGATTGGTAATAAAGTTAATTTGCCACCACTGTTGTAACAGCAGTCCCTAAATGAGAACTACCTGTGATGAGAGCCAGTTTGGTGTAGTTGTTAAAGCACTAAGCTAAAAACAGACTAAATTCTGACACCACTTTTGGCTCAAAGCCAGTTGGGTGACCTAAAAAAAGGCAATGGCAAACCACTTCTGAAAATCTTGCCAAGAAAAATGCAGTAATTACACATTCCAAAAAAGAGCCACTTTGGTGTAGTGGAAAGGGCATTGGGTTAGAAATTAGAAGATCGAATTTTAGTCCTGCTTTAGGTACAAAGTCAATTGGGGAACTTCACAATCATTCAATCCTAGGAAAATGGCAATGGCTGACCACTTTTAAGATTGTCCCCAAAACTGCATCCTAATGGCATTCACTAGGAGGCTCCACTGCCCTGAGTCCTTCGGGAATAGGGCGGTATATAAATTCAATTAATTAAATAAATAATAAATAAATCTCCACCCCAAAATCATAAATGTAAGTTGCACTAAATCAAGTGAGTAGTGTTGCATATCACTGAGCAGTCTTACTATACTGTACTATATATTAGGTGTTTAAGAGATCGGGCTTAGCTAGTTAAATCAGGCCAACAGTTTTATGTAGATGAACATCATACTCTGCAAAAAGATCACGACATTTAACCAGATTTAATTTTTCCATAAAATGTAAGATGGATAAGGAATGAATGCCCATCTTTTTTTCTAATCAGAATAGTTTCCATATAGTGCATTTAAAGTACTGAGCTAGAAGCAGAGAAAACCAGATTTAGCCATAGAAATTCACTGAATGAGTAGGCACATACATAATGAAGTCTGCCTATTTCACAAGATGGGTGAGAAAAAAGAATGCAACTACAGTACCCCTTTGTGCTTAAAAGATGGGATGTAAATCAGGGTGCTTTGCTAATCTGAAATGTTACCTTACCTAATCTGAACAAAAACAACTTGCAGTCACGTATTTTTGAATCTATAAAGAAATTATGCAAGCTTTATTCCCACACAAGTTAGAATGCAAATAGGTAAAGGTTCCCCCACACATGCGTGCTAGTTGTTTCCAACTCTAGGGGCCGGTGCTCATTTCCGTTTCAAAGCCGAAGAGCCAGCGCTTGTCCGAGGATGTCTCCGTGGTCATGTGGCCGGCATGACTAGACGCCAAAGGTGCACAGAATGCTGTTACCTTCCCACTGTAGTGGTCCCTATTTTTCTACTTGCATTTTTACGTGCTTTCAAACTGTTAGGTTGGCAGAAGCTGGGACGAGTAACAGGCGCTCACTCTGCTACACAGCACTCAGGATTCGACCCGCCAAACTGCCGACCTTCTGATCAACAAGCTCAGCGTCCTAACCCACTGAGCCACCACGTCCCTTCAAGAATGCAAATAGATATATCCAAAAATGGTATTTTTTAATGTAATCTGATGGAACCTAGCTACAAAACTTAGTGAGTCTTATTTTACAGTCTTTAAAACAAATTATAGCCATTTATATTTTCCATGCCAATCAACATTAAACTTGTTTTCTCCTCAAATCCTTTCATTTAAATGCTTTTACCCCAGCCATTATAGATTTGGCATACTAGATACCGTATTTTCTGGTGTATAAGATGACTTTTTAACCCATGAAAATCTTCTCAAAAGTCAGGGGTCGTCTTATACGCCGGGTGCTGAAACTTTAGGGACAGGGCTGGCTGGAAAACCTGGAGCGGATCTCCCATTTAGTCTGCACAGGGAAAGCGGGACCAATTGGAGAAAAAGCTGCAGTCTGTGATTTTTTACAGGCTGGGGTCTGGGTGTCTTTCCTTCTAAAGTTGAAGTGCAGCTGCAGTCTATCCCAACTTGAAAGGCAGGTGGGGAACGCAGCAGTCAGACCAGCTGCTTAGCTCTAAGGACACATTTGACTCAGGAACTGGGTGGGCTGGCTGGAAAACCTGGAGCGGATCTCCCATTTGGTCTTTTTTTTCTAATCCCATTTATATCCCGCCCTTCTCCGAAGACTCAGGACGGCTTACAATTTAAAGCACAAATCAATGTGCTTAGCAATAGCCTTCATTCTATGTATATGCCTGCTTATTAGGGCTTTCACACACACACACACCCCACAAGCAGCATTATTACAAAGTCAGCTTATTGCCCCCAACAATCTGGGTCCTCATTTTACCTACCTCGGAAGGATGGAAGGCTGAGTCAACCTTGAGCCTGGTGGGATGCGAACCTGCACTAATTGCAGGCAGCTGGTGTTACTTAAGGCTCTGCGCAGGGAAAGCTTTAGAGTGAATTAGGAAAAGTGAAAAAGTGAATTAGGAAAATAGGGAACGGTTGCTGGAATTGGGTATGTGTAGCTTAACGAAGAGAAGGGTGAGGGGTGACATGATAGCAGTGATCCAATATCTCAGGGGCTGCCACAAAGAAAAGAGAGCCAAGCTATTCTCCAAAGCACCTGAAAGCAGGACAAGAAGCAATGGATGGAAACTAGTCAAGGAAAGAAGCAACCTAGAACTAAGGAGAAACTTCCTGACAGAACAATTAACCAGTGGAACAACCTGCCTCCAGAAGTGGTGAATGCTCCAACACTGGAAGTTTTTAAGAAGAGACTGGACAGCCATTTGTCTGAAATGGTATAGGGTTTCCTGCCTTAGCAGGGGGTTGGACTAGATGACCTCCAAGGTCCCTTTCTTCTTCTTCTTCTATTATTATTATTATTATTATTATTATTATGTTATTGTTATATTATTAAGTTTAATCCACTTGCACTGTTTTATGTTTACATGTTTGATGACAAACAGCCTTATGTTTATAAGTGACAGTTTTCCTACCTGCATGTCATAAGCATTTGAATTAAAATTACCATATTAAAATCAAATCTGATGTTTTTTAATTTTTATTTGGTGTGCATTGGAAGAAGGGTAGTCTTATACGGCGAGTATAGCCCAAACCCTATAAACAGGAAATGTAAGGGGTCGTCTTATACGCCCAGTCATCTTATACGCCGGAAAATACGGTAATCTGATTATCAGGATATCTCAGATTCTCCAAGTGTCAAATTTTCACTATACAGATTTATCTTAAAAATCTGAACACATCCAAAGATACAGAGCACAAAGGCCTATGGGCTAAATACAGATAGTCAACTTACAATAGTTCATTTCATGACTGTTACGTTTCAGTTACAAGGGCACTGAAAAAAGTGACTTATCACCATTTTTCACATAACCATTGCAGCATCCTCATGGTCATGTGATCAGAATTCAGACACTTTGCAACTGACTCACATTTATGACCATTGCAGTGTCCCGGGATCATGTGATCACCTACAAACTTCTGACAAGATTCACTTAACCGTGTCACTAATTTTAACAACTGCACTGATTCACTTAACAATTGTGGCAAGAAAGGTCATAGAATGGGGCAAAAATTCACTTAACAAATGTCTCACTTAGCAACACAATTTTGGGGCTCAATTGTGTCATAAGGTCATAAATCTCACCTTGTAGAGTTTAAATGATCATGAGAACAATGAGGAATCAGCCCAGAACTACATGGGAGGATCTTGTCAATGATCCCAAGGCAGTGGGACCATAGTCACCAAGAAAACAATTGGTAACACACTATACTGTGAAGGACTGAAATCCTGCAGCACCTGCAAAGTCCCCCTGCTTAAGAAAGCACATGTACAGGCCCATCTGAATTTTGCCAATGAAAAACCGAAAGATTGAGAGAACTGTGTGAAAGTGTTGTGGTCAGAGGAGATGAAAATCAAACTACAGTTGCAAGAAAAAGTATGTGAACCCTTTGGGATTACGTGGAGTTTTGCATTAATTGCCCATAAAATGTGCTCTAAACATCATGTAAGTCACAACAATAGAAAAACACAGTCTGCTTAAAATAATACTACACAAACATTAGCTGTTGTCATGTTTTAATTGAACATAAGATGGAAACATTCACAGTGCAGGGTGGAAAAAGTATGTGAACCTTTGGACTTAATAACTGGTTGACCCTCCTTTGGCAGCAATAACCTCAACCAAACGTTTCCTGTAGTTGCAGATCAGACCTGCACAACAATCTGGAGTAATTTTGGACCACTCCTCTGCACAAAACTGTTTCAGTGTAGCAATATTCTTGGGATGTCTGGTGTGAATCACTCTCTTAAGGTAATGCCACACCATTTCAATCGGGTTGAGGTCAGGACTCTGACTGGGCCACTCCAGAAGGCGTATTCTGTTCTGTTGAAACCATTGTTTTGTTGAATTACTTGTATGCTTTGGGTCATTGTCCTGTTGCATCACCCATCCTCTGCAGAGCTTCAGTTGGCGGACAGATGGTCGTACGTTTTCCTGCAAAATGTCCTGATAAACTCTGGAATTCATTTTCCCGTCAATGACAACAATCCGTCCAGGCCCTGAGGCAGCAAAGCAGCCCCAAACCATGATGCTCCCTCCGCCATGTTTTACAATGGGGATGAGGTTTTGATGTTGGTGTGCTGTGCCTTTTTTTCTCCACACATAGTGTTGTGTGTTTTTCCCAAACAACTCAATTTTGGTTTCATCTGTCCACAGTATATTTTGCCAGTAGTGCTGTGGAACATCCAGGTGCTCTTTTGCAAACTTCAAACATTCTGCAATATTTTTTTTGGACAGCAATGGCTTCCTCCGTGGTGTCCTCCCATGTACTCCATTCTTGTTTAATGTTTTCCTTATTGTAGATGTGTCAACAAAAATGTTAGCATGTGCCAGAGATTTCTGTAGGTCTTTAGCTGACACTCTAGGATTCTTCTTTACCTCATTAAGCATTATGCGCTGTGCTCTTGCAGTCATTTTTACAGGACGACCATGCCTAGGGAGAGTATCAACAGTGCTAAACTTTATCCATTTGTAGACAGTCTGTCTTACCGTGGACACATGAACATCAAGGCTTTTGGAGATACTTTTGTAACCCTTTCCAGCTTCATGCAAGTCAACAATTCTTGATCGTAGGTCTTCTGAGAGCTCTTTTCTGCGACGCATGGTTCACATCAGACAGTGCTTCTTGAGACCAGTAAACCCAAAACAGGTGTGCGTTTTTAAAGGGCAGGACAGCTGTCAGCAACACATCCAATATCATCACACTGATTGGAGTCAAGGTTGGCTCACTCCTGGCTCCAATTATCTCTTCAAGAAGTCATTAGGCTAGGGGTTCACATACTTTTTCCATCCTGCACTGTGAATGTTTCCATCTTATGTTCAATTAAAATCTGACAACAGCTAATGTTTCTGTATATGGCATCAACTCAATTCGCTGTATTTGGCGGAGGAGGAGGAAAGCTGCCTATGATCCCAAGACCACCATCCCAAATGGCAAACATGGAGGTGGAAACATTATGCTTTGGGGGTATTTTTCTGCTAGGAGGACAGGACAACTTCACCACATCAAAGGGATGGATGGACAGGGCCATGTACCATCAAATCTTGGGCGAGAAATTCCTTCCCTCAGAAAGGGCACTGAATATGGGCCATGGATGGGTATTCCAGCATGGCAATGACCCAAAACACGCAGCCAAGGCAACAAAGGAATGGCTCAAGGAGAAACACATTAAGGTCCTGGAGTGGCCTAGCCTATTGTGTAGTGGGCCCGACGCAAGGAAGAGACGCCAGCTGGAGTATGTTGCTATGCAGGTGCCTGCATACATAACACCCCTCCCCCCTTAGAGAAGAACCACATAACAACGATAACAAATTGCAACTAGCTACAACTATATACACTGTATGTCAATAACAACAATGCAACTGTGTGGAGGTCACTTTCACACATAGTCCGCCAGGTAGGCAGGTGTCCTGTGGGGCCAGGTGGACCGTCTGGGTGTGGCTTGGCCCTGGGCTTGGACAGCTGGTTCTTGCAGCCTCTGTGCTGGGTTGAACAGAGCTGGGTTCAGGAGGCCCTCCTCCTCTGGTTCCTGCTCTGTGTTGTTTCTGGTTGGGCTGACCACTCCTGGGGTGTGGCTCTCCTGTTGGGTGTGTGTGGTGCGCTCATGGACCCTTCCTCTGAGCTGGTCGATGTGTAGCCTTATGTGTCTGTCCCCCTCCACCCCCATGATGTAAGAGAGGGGTCCAGTTTTCTCAACCACTGTCCCGGGAACCCATGGATGCCCTGCCCCGTAGTTCCTTGCCCATACCAGGTCCCCCACGTTGAGAACTCTGTGTGCTGGTGATGATGGCGATGAAGATGATGATGCTGGTAGTGGCCTAACTGTTTCTGCTGCTACTCGGTCTGGGTGTAAACGGTCCAGCTTGGTGATGAGATGCCGTCCCCATCGAAGTTCTGCTGGGCTCTTCCCGGTAGCAACGCATGGTGTAGTGTGTTGGGCGAGTAGGAATTTCGCCAGTCTGTGATGCCAGTCCCCATTAATGATGCGCCGGAGTGCGTCTTTGGTCGTCCTTACCATCCATTCAGCTTGCCCGTTGGTCGATGGATGGAAGGGCGCAGAGGTGGCGTGCCTAATTCAGTTCGCCTTCAAGAATGCCTGGAAATCATTAGCGGTAAACTGAGGCCCGTTATCAGACACAATTACGTTGGGGAGACCATGTGTGGCAAAGAGAGCTCTAAGCACCTGGATTGTCCTCCCCGAGGTCATGTTGGGAACAGGGACTACCTCCAACCACTTGGAGTGGCTGTCCACTACTACTAAGAACAATTGGCCCTGGAATGGCCCTGCATAGTCAATGTGGATGCGGGACCAGGGTGTGTGTGGCCTCCCACCGGTGCACGGGTGCGTGTGGCATCTCTGGCCTGGATCTCTGGCACGTGTAACAGGCCTTGACCCGTTCCTCAATGTCCTTATCCAACCCTGGCCACCAGAGGTAGCTCCTGGCCAGGGCCTTCATCCTCACCACCCCCGGGTGTCCCTCATGTAAGGAGTCCAAGACCCTTCCCCTTACTACAGTGGGAATGATGACCCTGCTTCCCCAGAGGAGGCAACCCCTGTGCGTGGAGATCTCGTTGCGCCTGGTGAAATAGGCCTGGAACTCAGGCCCTGGGGACTTGTCCTGCCATCCTGTGCAAACCCAAGCGTGTACCCTGCTCATAATATTGTCGGTGGCTGTGTTACTGGCAATGTCCTTGGCATGGAGAGAACATTCTGGTAGCTCCTGCAGGGCTAGGATCTGTGTTGCTGGTGCTGGGTCTGGTTTGGGGGTGTCAATGGCTAACCTGCTTAGGCCGTCTGCGTGGCCCATCTCCTTTCCTGGCTTGTGCACCAGCTTGCAATTGTAGGCTGCAAGGAAGATGGACCACCGGAGCATTCTGGGGGACAGGATTTGGGGCGTCTGCCTGTCCGTTGTGAACAGGCCTAGGAGTGGTTTGTGGTCCGTGTAGACAGTGAATTCCCTGCCATACAGATAATCGTGGAATTTTTTGATTCCTGCCACGATTGCCAGGGCTTCTCTGTCAATTTGGGCGTAGTTTCTTTCTGCTCCAGACAGCGTCCTGGAATAGGCTATGGGAATTTGCGCCCCATTTGGCTCAGGTGGCTGAGTACTGCGCCCACACCATAAGGGGATGCATCGCATGCGATGCATATGGACTTTGTCTCAATGAAATGGGTTACTGTGGACTTATCCGACAGTAGTGCTTTTAATGCCCTGAAGCTTTGGTCGTGGGTGGGGGCCTGCTTGTCCAGTAGCCTGTGGAGTGGCTCAGCAATGGCTACCTTGTGTGGAAGGAATGCGTGGTAGAAATTCAGCAGGCCCAGGAATGCCTGTAGCTCTGCCTTGTTCTTGGGTGTGGGTGCTAGCTTGATGGCCCTCACCTTGGACTCTGTGGGGTGGATTCCCTTGGCATCTACCCTGAATCCCAGGAATTCTGTGGAGGGAACACCTATGCTGCATTTCTCCCTCTTAAGTTTGAGGCCAGCTGTGCGCAACCTGGACAGTACCTCCCTCAGCCTTCCTGCCAGCTCTTCTGCTGATGCTCCTGCGATCAGGATGTCATCGAAATAAGGGCAGACTCCTGGGATGCCCTTGAGTGTCTTCTCCATAACCTCCTGGAAAATGCCAGGAGCAACGCTGACCCCAAACTGCAGCCTGTTCACCCGGAACGCCCCCCTGTGCGTTATTATGGTTTGAATGTCAGCTGTTGCCCTAGTAACCATGGGTTGCTGGTAAGGTAAAGGTAAAGGTTCCCCCGCACATGCGTGCTAGTCGTTTCCGACTCTAGGGGCCGGTGCTCATCTCCGTTTCAAAGCCTAAGAGCCAGCGCTTGTCCGAGGACTTATCTGTGGTCATGTGGCCGGCATGACTAGACGCCAAAGGCGCACGGAACGCTGTTACCTTCCCACCGCAGTGGTCCCTATTTTTCTACTTGCATTTTTACGTGCTTTCAAACTGCTAGGTGGGCAGAAGCTAGGACGAGTAACAGGCGCTCACTCTGCTACGCGGCACTCGGGATTCGACCCGCCAAACTGCCGACCTTCTGATCGACAAGCTCAGCGTCTTAACCCACTGAGCCACCGCGTCCCTTAAGAGTTGCTGGTACGCCTGCGTAACATCGAGCCTTGCAAAAATGGTGCCGCCTTGGAGGGAAGCGAGAACATGGCTGACCGTGGGGACCGGGTAAGCGTGCAGGTTTAGGGCGCAGTTCACCAAGCATTTGTAGTCGGCGCAGATCCTTATTTCCGCGTTGGATTTAAGGGGGGTGACTATCGGGGTCTCCCACTCCCCCCCATCTACGGGCTCTAAGATTCCCTGGGCCACCAGCTTATCCAGTTTGCACTCGATCTTGTGCTTGAGTGCGAAAGGAACTCTCCGCGGCTGGACCCTCACGGGGGAAACGTTCAAGTTGAGCTTGAACGAGATGGGGGGCCCTGTGTACCTGCCCAGCGTCCCATTGAAGATGTCTGCGAACTCTTTGCAGACGGCCTCAATGGATTCTCCCTGGATCCGGTGGATCCCGGAGACGGCGATTCCCAGGGCCTCAAACCAGTCTAGGCCGACTAAACTGGCTCTCTGGCCCTCTACCACTACAACCTCCAGGTGCTCTTCGCGACCCTTAAACCCCACCGATACGGTGGCCTCCCCTTTTACCTTGACCGGCGAATTCTGAAAATCAGGGTTAAATTTGTAGGCCGTAATTTAATCCGCTGCTTGCCCTGGCTATTTATGCAGTTAAGGGTCTCGTCCAAAATGATCAAGACCACTGATCCGGAGTCAAGCTCCATGCTGCAAGGGATACCTTGCAAACGGATTGTTAGTCTAATTTTGGGTTTGAGCAGCTGGCAACTACCCGTGTGGTTAATGGCCAACCGGCTCTCAACATAGCCAATTCACGTTTTGGACGGGGCCCCAGTACCTTCAAATGGCAAATCCTCCGGTTGCAGCTCGTGGATCTCCTCCCGGGGGCGGCGGCTACGCAGACCGCGGCTATGAGGCCTGTTTTCTTGCAGGCCCGACACGTGGCTGCCCGGAACTTACAGAGGCTGCGCACGTGGTTTCCACCACACCCTGCGCACTTCTGAGGGTTGGTGGCGTTGCTGGGAGGCCTGGGCCTGTCTGGGCGTCTGGCTCGCTGGTCGGGGGTCGATTTCCGCTGGAGGTGGATGCTCTGCTCGTCCTCGGCTGTGGCGACCTGCCGGTGGACGCTGGCCACCGGTCCGGGTCTCCTGGACTGCATGGACGGCCCCGCAGGCCGCTTCGTGGGCCAGGATGGTGTCTTCGGCTTCCTGGAGCGAAACCTCCTCCCTTTCGAACAGGCGTTCTTGCAGCCGCCTGTCTCGTAGGCTGCAAATCAGCCGGTCCCGTAGCCACTCCTCCAAGTTTGAAAACTTGCAGGCGACGGCGGCTTCTCGTAGGGCAGCGAGGAACTCGGCGCTGGACTCGTTTGGGTGCTGGTCCCTTTTTTTGAATTGCAACCTCGTGGCCACTTTGGAATGCCGGGGCCTGAAATGGGCGTTGAGCCTGGCCACGAGGTCCTGATATGCGACGGTGCTGATGGCCTCTGGGGCGAAGAGGTTCGCGGCGATCTCCAGGAGTGCTGGTCCTCCGATGCAGAGCAGGGCTGCCGTCTTCGCGCCGTCTTCCGCTATCTGGTTAAACCGCATGTATAGTTCGGCGTGAGCCAGGTACTGGGCCCAGGTCTCTGGGTGGTGGGTGTCGAATTCGCGGGGTTGTCCGGCTCTTGCCATCGCTGCGTTGGTTCGGGTCTCGAATCGGGGATGCGGTGACCGGCGTGGTCCGATCGGCTGGCGGTCGTGGGGAAGAAGGAAGGAAAATGCCTTTCGCTTCAGCTCGTGCAGCGTTCCCCCAGTGACTTCAGCTCCTCATTGGCAGCAATCCCACCTTCGTCACCACTATTGTGTAGTGGGTCCGACGCAAGGAAGAGACGCCAGCTGGAGTACGTGTTCAGCTCTTTTATTGGGGGGGGGGGTAGCGTACTGAGGGATGAGGGTTACCTGGCCTCCTTAAATACCTAGCCAGGTAAGCTGACAGCCAATGGGGTTGGGCCTAGGTTTCCCGTCGAAACTGGGTTTCCCGCCAAAACCGTTCAGACCAACGCACCCTAGTGGCTGTTGCTATGCAGGTGCCTGCATACATAACATAGCCAGTCTCCAGACCTTAATCCCTTGGAAAATCTGTGGAGGGGGCTGAAGGTTTGAGCTGCCAAATGTCAGCCTCAAAACCTTAATGACTTGGAGAGGATCTGCAAAAAGGAGTGGGACAAAATCCCTCCTGAGATGTGTGCAAACCTGATGGCCAACAAGAAACGTCTGACCTCTGTGATTGTCAACAAGGGTTTTGTCACCAATTACTAAGTCATGTTTCGTGAAGGGATCAAATACAAATCAATTTAAAACCTTTTTGAAATATGTTTTTCTGGATTTTTTTGTTGTTATTCTGTCTCTCACTGTTAAAATAAACCTACCATTAAAATTATAGACTGATCATTTGTCAGTGGGCAAATGTACAAAATCAGCAGGGAATCAATTTTTTTTTTCTCTCACTGTAATATTCATGATAAGGAGGGCCTACGTTGTTTTGCTTCAGCTCTGCCTTCTGTTCCTGGAAAGCTTTTTAAAAATTTGTATGTCTCAAATTTGCATAAATATTTTTGTAATTAATATAGAGAACACCAATAGTTACTTCTATCATGAATAATGCATACTGTTTTTTCAAAATAAAAACTTGGACTTGCTGTTATGAATTTTCAAATTTTAGTTTTAATAATGCAAGCTTCTGGGAATAGCAAATATTGACATTTTCTTCTTTGTGACCATGTTCCCAAAGCTTTTTTTTATCATTTACTGTAACTGTCCAGATTGCCCATAACCCAAACAATTGGGAAAAAGCCGCCAGCAAAAATCACTGTGAATCCAATGGCATTTTCCTGTAAATTGAAAAAAATGTGTGTTAAGTATATATCTGCAGCATATGAGAGATAATAGATGCTCATTAGGGGAGAAATGTGACTCTTTACCTGTTTCATTTCTAGAGTATATATGAAATCTTATGGGCTGTGTGCAAACTTCTATAAATTACTGTACATGAGATTAATTTATAATTCATATAGCAAATAATTTATGGCATATACAATATTTATTATAATCTTAATGATCCTCAGTTTTCTCAGTAGTACAAATTCCTGTAGATTCCTTGAGGTAATTTTACAGAATAGAGTCTAGAAATACTTTCTAATTAGGTTCTATTTATTACATTACACTTATTTCTTGCAGCAAACAACACAATGGCAATATAAATCTCAGATGTGTCACAGCCTATTTAAAATGTATACAATTAGTACTTTGCTGCAGGGAAATCTTGAACAACATGAAAAATAATACTCATGTTTGCTGCAAATAATTAAAATTTAGTCCTGAAACAGAGTAAGAATTCTTGACAAGACTTTCCCCTCTTACCAGTTTCTTGTGAAATGAAAAAGACGGGATATAGGATGAGAATGTAGAAAAGATTGAAACTGAAAAAGGCCACTATCTAGCCTACTCTCATAAAATTCTTTACGAAACATATACAAGTGCGCTGAGTGGAAGAATTCCAAACTAAGAAACCATAATGTTTTTTAAACAACTAGCTCAAACCACTTATCCTATTCTTCATGGTCATTTCATGTTACATGGCAGCCTCTGCGGAAATAAAGATTAGTACAACATTGGGCAAGGGGGGAAGATATAATGCTTCAGATTGTAAAATGTCGGATATAAACACTGTTTTAAAGTGACAAGCAATTAACAGAGTTAAGTGCTGGGAGCAAATCTCACATATTTAATGAAATTTCAGGGGGGAAATAATGGTGTGTGTGTGTGTATTTGTGTGTTTGTTTGAGGGGACAGTTAATCTCTCCTGCCTTCATATTGTGACCTCTGAGTTTAGTAAGCAAAGTGAGTGCAAGAGTGCAGACAGGATTTAAGGCTTATATCTGTTGGATTTTCATCAACCATCTGTAAGACCTTCTGTAATAATTATATGGTATCCATGCAACTACAGAGGCCGAGGTAAAGGTCATCTGCCTAATATCATAGGCATCTGAACGACCATTTTTCCTTTTAAAAATAAGGCATAAAGGCACGTGACGCTGTCCTTGGGAGCATTTCCTCTTCCACCACATATTTCAGTCCGTCCGGCAAAAGAGGTACAATATACGGCCTCGCCGTAGGAGAGTAATTAAAATATAACCCTTTGACCCATGTTCCTTTCGGACGTTCTTTAGCACTGGCCTAGCCAGGGGACTGATTTCAGATGCGACTGAGCTCTTCAGAAACCCACTCCTGAAGGCGAGTCATGGGTGGGGGGGGAGGGGGCTGGAAGCATTAAAGAAAAATTAACTCTCACCAAGAAACTGTTTCCTGGCTTGGTGGACATCTTTGCCCTTGGGAGGATCTGGCTCCTCACGGTCCCGTTCAGCAACCGCAGCCCCTTCTGGAAAGCCAGCATTGCTGCGCCGGTGGCTGCCTGTCACCCTCTTGGGGAGAAAACGCGTGGACGGCCTCGCCCTTGACCCGCAGCAGCGCCGACAGAAACCGCGCCTCGGCCTATGCTGGGAAGGTCTGCGCAAGGTCGGTAAGGCGGGGCGGGGCGGGGGGGGGGGAGAGAGAGAGAGAGAGAGAGATTGCCGTAGGCTCGCCGAGAGCAGCGCCGCCCGCAGGTGCTTCCCTCGGAACGCGGAAGATGTGACGAAAGCACACGCGCTGCGGAAGAGGAGCACCCGGAAGGGTGGGGTCGGGTTGAAGAGACTAGAATTCCTGAGTCAGCTGACTCGGATGCGACTGAGCTCTTCAGAAACCCACTCCTGAAGGCGAGTCATGGGTGTGGGGGGGGAGGGGGCTGGAAGCATTAAAGAAAAATTAACTCTCACCAAGAAACTGTTTCCTGACTTGGTGGACATCTTTGCCCTTGGGAGGATCTGGCTCCTCACGGTCCCGTTCAGCAACCGCAGCCCCTTCTGGAAAGCCAGCATTGCTGACATCAGCTGACTCAGGAATTCTGGGAGTTGAAGTCCGTGAGTCATAAAAGAGCCGAGGTTGCCTACCCCTGGACTAGGCAAAAGTGCGCAGGCGGGGTGGCGCTTTCGGAGCAGCGGAGAAAGGAAGGCGTGCTAGATTTTCATGAACAATTGAATGAAACTTTATTGTCAAAGTACAACCATGTATACATTGAGATTGGCTGAGCCTCCCTTCGTGCCCCCCCCCCCCACCATAACTCACAGTGACAACAAACCCACCATCTTGTTACATCTTGTTTTCCTTTCTCATCGCGTTCTAGATTAGAAAAGAATAGAACTGGAAGGACCTTGGAGGTCTTCTAGTCCAGCTCTCTGCTCAAGCAGGAGACCCTACCATTTCAAACCAGTGATTGTCCAGTCTCTTCTTAAAAACCTCCAGTGATGAAGCACCCATAGTTTCTGAAGGCAAGCTGTTCCACTGGTTAATTGTTCTCACAGATAGGGTTGTCACTGAAATAGTCACTGTTAGATTGTCAGTCCAAAGAGTGAAAGATGGAATAGCCATTCCTGAAAACCAGCTTATTCAGATAAGAGAAAATGCCTTGAAATAGCCGGATGATAAAAACAGGACTTCACACACTACAAGGCTCTAGTCACAATATTGTTTGATCACTAGGGTGGGAGAGGGCTCACCTCATGCCTAAATATGTACAGGGAGTCCTTGATTGGCAATTGCAATTGGGACCAGAATTTCCATCTGATGTGGTCGTAAAATGTAACCGCATTGCTTAGCAACAGCAATCCTTGTTGTCCCAGTTGCTATCCATTAACTGGATCCTAGGGTCAAGCTACTTCTTGCTAGCTTCCCACAACCAAAGTCAGTGGGGAATCTGGCAGGAAGGTAATTAAAAGAGTATTGCAGTGTGGGTTTAATGTTGCATACAATGCATGAGAAGAATGTTCACAGAAATTTACAAAATGAGGTATCCAAATATGAACATTAGGATGTCATGACATCCCCATGTAATATGGCAAAGAAACAACAAAATTTGAACATTAGGAATTCCATTTATTTCCAAATAATATTTAATAAGTTGTACATCCAAAGATGACAAATGAATTGTTCCTTTTCACCATTACTGTGATATTAAGTGGAGATGTGCCTTATAAAATACAGTGCCATTGGCAGGGAAACTGAACTGCAGGTATCCAGATTGCTTTGAATTGGTCACAGCACTATAACTGCTGGGAATTTGGCTTCACCATCCTCTTAAAGTCCCCTCTCCTCACTGCACTACAGAAAGCAATGCAGAGGTGATAGTACTAATAGTACTAATAATTGCTGTAGGATCCTGTCATGATGTACTTCTGAAGATTTGATAAAAAATATCAATAAAGAAAAAAATCTGCTTACTGTTTTCTGATTATAAGAATCAAGTTGATATTTTTACTAGAATAAGATCCATGTATCTTACATCTTTTCATGAATGAGTATGGATATTTCCTTTGGTGTTCCCCTTTCCAAGTTGCAATACAGAAAAATAAACTATTTCGAAAGAAAAGAAAAATCTGTTCACAGATTGTTGGTTTAACTGTCTCAATTAAAATGCATGTCTCTTGGGTGATATCTGTGTTTGGAGAAACTCTGTCAAGATTCAGTTCCTTCCATACAATACTTTCCCTTCTTTCCTAAAATGATCTATTAGTTCAAAGTGACATCCTCAGGTTGCAAAGCCTCACACAGCTCAACTCTAGTGGATCAATAATGCCCATTTGCTCTCAGTTTTGTGGTGATACGAAGTAGCCTCATATCAGAACCCCAGTAATGGGAAGATTTTGTAAGAGTACTAAATATTTCATGTAATTGAAAGATTATATCACTGTTTTAAGGTTTTTCTGGAATACCCGATACATCCAGGGATGATATAATAACTGCTTTACATTTATAATGCGAGGATTCTAGACATTCAATCAAAATTTGTTAGGCTAGTGGCCTTCCTTAAGATAACAGTGGATAACATCCCAAATTGAAGATGCTAAATTCTCAAGCAAGAGACATGTGGTACCCTCCATCGAAAAACTAATTTTTTTCTTTTCAGATACCTTTAATTCCCAAATGCATCCCCTCCCCACTTATTTTTATTTATAAATACATATACAATAGTGGATAGCCACTATTTAGCCTTCTTTTTTCAGGAAGAGAATTCAGGAAGATATTCAAGTGCTAATACATTCATTCAGCAAGACAGAGTTGAATAATTCCAAATATATTGATATTTCACCTATTGAGGTCTAATTTTCATGTCCACATATTTGTAAGAATAATGATGCCCCCTCCCAGTACGCCAGTTGATGCCATCAGCATAAGAGGTATGTTCCCCTTTGTGATACAGGCCATTCAGGTTGGAAGAGTGGCAGGCACCATACCACCAGCCTCCCTTGTAATTTGCAGCACAACTTGCGGGTTCATAGGTATCATTGTCTTTGTCTTTTGTAGAGAATGCCAGGCCCTTATGTCCTGAGAAAGAATCACCTGAGTGAAGATAATCAGAGGAGAAAGTCAATGATTTATTGTATTGTTGCTTTCAGTCACAGTGCTACAGCAGTGAAAAATGCATATTCTCTGCTAGGAAGAATTTGGCAAGAAATCAAATATAATAGAATGCATGTGTCAGAATCCATTTATATCACATTTCATAAATGTATAGGTAGAACATTGTGCTTATTCTGGGGATTCTGCCATCTCTCTGAGGTGGGGGGGAGAGGAAGGTTACTTAGATTGAAATAAGGGATCTTCAAACAACAGGGGAACGTCTGATCTGGGGGAGGGAGGGGGAGAGACAGATCTGGATCGCATCTTCATTTACAACTGAAAAAGGAAGAAGCAATAACAATAAAACCAAGGAGAGTTCCCTTTCCCAGGGAAGGGCCTGACACCTAAGTAAATGATGGGAGCCTGACCAAATGGATGAGGGGAGGGGGCTGAAATGGGAATGCTTTATATAGGATTGAAATGAAACTTTGTTAGATTCCGTGTTGTATTGCCACAATCGATTCCATCCTAGTAAACATTTTCCTTTTGGACTAAACTTGCATTCAAGAGTTCTTATTTCCTAAGATGTGGATTGAGGTGGGTCCTGACAGCATGACTTATATGCAGAAATTCCCAAGTCAGTCTATCACATTACTAGGTAGGATTTACTTATACTTTGCTTAACCATGGTTTATTAAATAAACCCCAATTGATGAATCATGTCACATGCCAAACTACTAACCATGGTTTACAAACACAGCTAGACTTCATAATATCCTAACTAAAAAACCAGCCAACATAGAACAATGTAATAAGATCACCAGACACTATTATATGAGAAATATATAAATTATATATAATTTGTATACAGGGGAAAGTAACAAAAAGTATCCATATGGTGTTGCAACAATAACTTGCACCTGAACATCAGCAAGACGAAAGAGATGGTGCTAGACTTCCAGAGGAAAAAGGAAGAACCTGCCCCACTTTACATTGGGGGCGGGGGGGGGGGGACAGTGTGGAGAGAGTTTCCTCCTTTAAATTTCTGGGAGTCTACCTCTGTGAAGATCTTACTTGGAAAGTTAATACAACTCAGATGGCCAGAAAGGCCCAACAGAGACTTCACTTTCTCAGGGTCTTGCGGAAGATCAGGGTAGAACAACAGCTAATGACCCTCTTTTACTGGTCTACTATAGTATATATCCTCTTGTACTATATTGTGGTTTGGTATGCTGGTCTGACAGCCGCAGATAGGAAAGCATTACAGAGGGTGCTGAGCACAGTACAAGACATTGTGGGCTGTCCCCTGACACCATTGGATGACATCGCCAGGGCTCTCTGCCTTGGAAGAGTGAGGACAATTCTCAGGGATGACTCACAACCTGGACTGTATCTCTTTACTCTACTACCATTGGGTAGGAGATATAGGAGTATAGCCAGCTGTACCAACAGGCTGAAAAACAGCTTTTATCCATGGGCTGTTAGGCTTTTGAACGGGAAATAATTTTATAAACTTTATGCATGATTGACTAGCGAGGCTGGTGTGTTGTGCAATTAGCTCACATGGTGTAATAAGATGGAGGGTTTGTGTCACTGTGAGTTGGGGGTGGGGACACGAAGGGAGGCTCAGCCAATCTCAATGTATATACATGGTTGTACTTTGACAATAAAGGTTCATTCATTCAAAGCATGTTTAAAATTCTAGATGCAGGTCTAGAGCTTATTCATTCATGATTAAAGATCAAAAATGAGAAAGAATCAAATATATACCATAGTTAGCAGAGATTCATTTAAAAAATACAGTATGAAACAAAATAATGCAAAATAATAGAAAAGCAATGTTAAGGCCAAATTTAAACCTTTTTCTTCCTGGTGGCAAAGTGCAACACAACAAATTCAGCTCCTTTCATAGATATATGAATGGATCGATCTTTTAACAGAAAATAAACTATCATGACAGATAGCCAGTTCTGCATGGAGCTGAAGGACCAGTCTCGAAACAAAAAAACCCTGAATTCTAGTTACACCTTTGGCACAATGACAGCTGGGTGACCTTAGGGCCAGTCTGTCTGTCTGTCTGTCTGTCTGTCTCTCTCTCTCTCTCTCTCTTTCTCTTTCTTTCTTTCTTTCTTTCTTTCTTTCTTTCTTTCTTTCTTTCTTTCTTTCTTTCTTTCTTTCTTTCTTTCTTTCTTTTCTTTCTTTCTTTCTTTCTTTTTGTCTCTCTCCCCACCCCCACCCCATCCCACATCAGGAAGCTAGCACGGGCAAACCACTTCTGAAATCTTGCCAAGAAAATTTCAGGGACTTGTCCACATGGTTGCCAGGAGTCAAAATGGATTTAATAGCATAAAGTTGGTTAGTTCATTAGGCCAACCTAAATTGGAATTGTTCATTTGGAGCACTTCTTGTCCTAAAAGGTCAGGGCAGCAATACACACGCAATACAATTAATCTTCATTTAGCAGTTGTCTCAGACAGCAATCATTCAGTTACAATAAAGATTAAAAAGTAACTTTGTAACCTGTGTCCACATTTATCACTTTTACAGGTCTTCTAAAGCAAAGGAAAGCTGAAGTAAGATCATAAGCACAGTTATAGTTTCACTTAGCAACCACTTTGCTTAACAATTGAATTGCTGGTCCCAATTATTGCTAAATGAGGACTACGTGTACATATTCTGATAGCTTCAAATGAACGTAGACATAATTGTTTCAAGAAAAGGACTCTTGATTTGTTTAAAGGATAAGAGAAATCCATGAAGTGTAATATTATATGCGATAGTAGCAAAATAATGCATTTTTTTCACCATCACTGAAAATTCTAAAATTCACTTATCAAAAATAATGTATATCTTATGAATAGAAGTGGAAGACAAAACCATTAAAAAATTTTATATATTCATATGGTGCCTTGAGGTTCATATGACTTGACTAAATACCTTCAGAAAATCAACTGCTATATGACAGATGTTTAATTGTCTTAAGATATTTGTATTTTATGATCTATACCAAGATACTGAAATGAAGAGGAAATCTTTGTATTACTCACCCATGTTACCATCCAAATGGGAGCCCACACTTAGCTTGTAGTTTTCACTTTCATTTGCAATTCTGAAACTGGAATATGTTGCAAAAGTTGTGGAACCATTGAAATCTTCCACATCAATCCGTAGTTGATGTGTACCTGAACACCGAAGGGGTAAATGTTACTAGAGAATGAATACTAGAGATACAGAAATCCTTGAAGGGAAGCATATTGATCATTGCAGCAGACTTTCATTCCACCAGGACATGACCACAGTGGAATTGTGAACCATGTCCATCCAAAAGCAACGATAACCAACAACATGGAGGAACAGAATCCAGGAGCACAAGAGTTGGCCCAGGAAAATTAAACCATTATCCTTAAGTCACAATCTTTGTCTGTTTGTTTTGCACAATTAGCCAGAAAACGATCCATGCATTGCCACTTTTCCTTTGCTTTCACAAAGCCAATATTTTTTAATAACTTTCTACTTACATATGGTGAATAAGGCAGCAAGGAGGGATACAGATTGCTGCTGGGGTGTCCTAGTTCTATATATGAATATATTAGCCAGGGACCGTGCATGTGTGTGTGAGTGTGTATAAAAGACAGTGATGGGCCCTCATGAGAAAGAAAACAACTTTCTCTTTTTCCCTATTTTTAAGCATTTTATTCCTGATGTTATTTATTAACTGCCTTGGGGAATCATGCTACATAAAGCTCTGAACAAATTTGCAAATTACAGAAAAAGTTTATTTTTCTCAGATTTCATTTAAGAATTTGGAATGTACTTTATGGAAGGAACTAGAGGTTAAGTCTTATGGACCAACAGGAACAGATCAGAGTCTTTCTTTTATGCATATTGTGTCCCTGTGATGCAAAGAGAGTCTCTGATAATATTAGAGACTTAAAGGATTGATATTCATCTTACCTTATAAATTAATTCAGATAAAGATAAGCATTGTCTGTGTATCAAACTGAGCATCAGGTAGGAGAATTTGGACTTACCAGAACTGGTGAGAAGATGGATCTTATCATTGCCCAACCAGAATTCTGATTCTTGCCTCCCAAATCCTTTCTTGTATGATTCCCATTCACGATAGAAATTGACAGACCCATCCTGCCGCTTCTGGAAGACCTGGTTGAGAGAGAGAATCTGCTTTCTTAATTTTATACCATTTCCATTTGGGTCTCTCATACTGGCTTAGTAAGTTCTTATCTTACTAGACTACTGGTTTAAAAGTAAAGCATTGTGGCAGGGTGACTGTTTAATTAAAAAGTTGTTTGGAAGCACTAGTACCCATGTTATCTGGACCTAAAATGCAGTGTGAAAGGCCACCTACACTCCCATCTGTATGCAGGACAAAAAAAAGAAAGAAAGCAAAAAAAAAAAACTGAGGTGGAATAGGGATTGCCTATTTTTCTCTAGTCTAGAATAAGGATTGCCTTCTTTTCTCTGTAGAGCTTGTGGAGATGTATACTGAGGAAGGGGCGACCCAAAGTCTCTTGAACTCTGCTTCAGGCAGGTAGAAGGGAGATTCCTATGATTTCCTCCAAAGCTCCTGAGGGCAAGACAAGAACTAACAGATGGAGAATTATCAAAGAGAGGATCCCACCTAGAACTAAGGAGAAATTTCCTGTCAGTGAGAACTATTAATCAGTGGGACAGCTTGCTTCCAGAAGTTATGGTTGCTGCGTCACCAAAGGTTTTTAAGAAGAGACTGGACAACCATTTGTCTGGCTGGCTCAGGAATTCTGGGAGTTGGACTCCAGTCATAAAAGAGCCACAGTTGCCTACCCCTGGCATAGGGCCTCCTGCTTGAGCAGACAGTTGGATTAGAAGCCCTCCCAGGCCCCTTCCAACTCTGTTATTCTGTATTCTGTGTTCTGTACATAGGTTCTCTAACCTGGTCCCCTCCAGGTATGCTGGACAGTAACTCTTGGAATTCTTAGCCAGCATGACAACAGCTGGGAATCCTAGATACTGTCAACCCAATAGATCAAGAGGGAGCCGGGTTAGAAAAAGCTGGGAGCCTTTGAATATTACTGATGAGTTAAAATATTTTTTTCCTGTTTTCATTATGTTGGAAGCAAACATCTCTTACTTACCAACCAGCCCCCTCCATCTACTTCCATGTCACAGAAAACCACCATCACTTTCCCTGTGACTGGATAGATGGTGTACCAGCCAGTGAGGGTCTCTCCATGTTCACGGAGCTCCTTACAGTTCCTGGCTCTTGCCTCTGAGAGAAGAATTGGGGGTTAGGGGGGGGGTGTGTGGAAATGTGTGCATCAGTTCAGATTCTCTCTGTACTGAAAATATATGTGGTGGGACGATTACGGGTCTCATGCAAGAACCTCCAGTGAAATTAGCATAATCCCTACTGTAAGAGAATGGATATTCCTTGGTATGCAATAATATTTTTTTAAAAATGAAGAAAATATTTATAAAATTTATATGCCTTCCATCCCATATCCAACAACTCTGGGCAGCTTACAACATATAGGTATAGATGGATCCTCCAAGACCTGAATAAGACATACATTATTTGAATATGTAGCAGCTTTCTCCAAACTAGAGCCATTAATTATCAGGGGAGGGGGGATTATGGGAGGTGTAGTCCAACATTCTTAGAAGACACAGGTTGGGAAAAGCTGATAGGTGCAGATGAAATGCATCACAGTGATCCTTAAATTGTGATCAGAGAATTTGTACTGTTCCAAATATCTGTTCTAGGGACGCGGTGGCTCAGTGGGTTAAGACGCTGAGCTTGTCGATCAGAAGGTCGGCAGTTTGGCGGGTCAAATCCCGAGTGCCGCATAGCAGAGTGAGCGCCTGTTACTCGTCCCAGCTTCTGCCAACCTAGCAGTTCGAAAGCACGTAAAAATGCAAGTAGAAAAATAGGGACCACTGCGGTGGGAAGGTAACAGCGTTCCGTGCGCCTTTGGCGTCTAGTCATGCCGGCCACATGACCACGGAGACGTCCTCGGACAAGCGCTGTCTCTTCGGCTTTGAAACGGAGATGAGCACCGGCCCCTAGAGTCGGAAACGACTAGCACGCATGTGCGGGGGAACCTTTATCTTTACCTTTAAATATCTGTTCTAGCCCGTTCAGGCCATTTTACATTTATTATCCTGAGTGATAAAGGGCAGATAGAGGGAGATCAAGAAGAAGATGAAGTCATTTGTGCCAATTATCTGGGGAAGGCTGAAGTGGCTGAGTAAGCAAGGGGAGAATGCTTAGACAACATACCTTCCTGTTGACAGTCTTCTAAGTGGCAGGGTTCTCCTGTGGAAAGCGGGGGGAAAAACTGCTTTTGAGCTGAACAGACTCAGGGCTCTCCAATTAAAAAGAAAATGTGAACACGAGAACTATTTCCCAAACTCTGAATACAGGTAGTCCTCAACTTACAACCATTCATTCAATGGCCATTCGGAGTTACAACGGCACTGAAAAAAGCATCTTATGACTGTTCTTCCCATTACAACCATAGCAGTATCCCTGTAGTCACATGATCAAAATTCTGAAGTTTGGCAACCGGCTCATGTTTACAATGGTTGTAGTGTCCCAGGATCTTGTGATCCCCCTTGGCAACATTCTGACAGACAAAGCGACTGGGGAAGCCAAATTTACTTGACAATCATGTTACTAACTTACAACAACTGCAGCGATTCACTTAACAACTGTGGCAAGAAAGGTCATAAAATGGGACAAAACTCGCTTAACAACTGTCTTGCTTGGTAATGGAAATGTTGGACTCAATTGTGGTCATAAGTCAAGGACTCTCTGTATAACAACCCTTCTTTTTATGCAAGTTTGTAATCTTTTTTCTTGCTCAGAGGAATAGAGGTATAGAAAATAGGTTGCGAAGAGCTTGTCTTGCAAAGTGATCGCCAAAGTAGAAGCATGAGTGAGAATATTTGTTTGGAAGGCAAGAGGCTTGGGATTTCCATATATCTCCCTCATTAAAAAATGGATTTCTGGAGATATGTTACCTTTGTCTCCTTTCTCTCCCTTTGGTCCAGCTTTTCCAGGTATCCCAGCAGAGCCCTTTTCACCTAAGGAGAACAGAACAATGCTTCTTAAAAGAACATCTGGAGTATACCAAGAGCTTTCCAAATCTTGTCCTGGTAAAAACCAAGGTCATCACCCAGGGTTCTCTCTTTCAGTTTGCAAAAAGGAGGCAACAACCCTTTTTTTATAAACAGGAAATCTACCTACACACTTTCCACATAATGGAAGAATGTATAACTATTCTGAACTTGCATTGTTTTTCAGGTTTTCCTCATCTTTCTGAAGCACTGCAAAGACCATAACATCTTGCTAGGAAAGCACTGACTAAACCCTGGAAAGGAAGAAAGCTGGTGGGCATAAGAATAGTTCCTTTAACAGAATGACACATTCCATTCTCCCCCCAAAAAGACAGAAGTTCCAACTATAGAGCACTCCCAACTGCTACTACTGTACAGTCATCGGCATTTTTAAAATCCTCTTCCCGACCTGAAATGCAATCTTGTTAGTATGGCACCCTCCCTTCCTAGCTGGAATTTGAGCGGTGGGGCATGGTTTTCATCCCTCTGCCTGTAACCTTAATGATGCTTGCCCCAATATCCTTTCTTCTAGACCAGGGGTAGGCAACCTCGGCTCTTTTATGACTCATGGACTTCAACTCCCAGAATTCCTGAGTCAGCATAGCTGACTCCATGAGTCATAAAAGAGCCGAGTTGCCTACCCCTGTTCTAGACAGGCTATGAATTTCCTAGTAATAGAACAAATAAGCTGCTAGATCTCCTTGGCACCAATCGTCAACAGAGGTAGGCATCAACTTACCTGGGGGTCCCTGAGGTCCTGACTCACCCTTGGACCCAGGAAGTCCATTTGTTCCAGGCACACCTGGAATCCCAGGTATCCCTGCCTGGCCCTGGAGTACAGTCTTGTCATGCCCACATTGTGCTAAGCTCTTCAGCTCTGGAATAGAAGAAAGAGCAGAAACTGAGTGAAAAACTACAGAGAACAAAGAAGGTTTTCCCCAGAATCTAACAAGTCACACTAAATCAAGGTGGCCCTAGTTTGGTTGCTAGAAAACCAGGATGATGCAGCAGATAATATTGGGTTTCTATCGTAGGGAATTCTGGACAAGTTCACTCTTTTTTTTTTAAATTGAGCCTTCACAAGCTTTTAAAGCCTGCATTTTTTTAACTGCTAGAGGAAGGGTGAGAAGGGCAGGAGGAAGAAGAATAATGACATGTACAGGATACTCTTAGGAAACAATCCCTGACACTAACATGTACACATTTTCCTTTCAAATATTCTAGTTGATTACCTTACACACTTTATATAGGGGGAAATCAAGTCTTTCCACAAAAGTGCAGTTCACCAGGAGCCCAGAAAATATTTGTTCTCTAACGAATCCATCTATACATATAAAAATCAGACTTCTTCCTTCTCCTTTACATTTCTGAATGTATATTTAAAACTTGTTAGCTAAATTCTTAGATAATGCATAGGTTATACCAGGGGTCTTCAAACTTGGCCCTTTTATGATTTGTGGACTTCAACTCCCAGAATTCCTCAGCCAGGCATGCTGGCTGAGGAATTCTGGGAATTGAAGTCCACAAGTCATAAAAGGGCCAAGTTTGAAGACCCCTGGGTTATACATTCGTTACATTTAAAAACACACACATGTGAGTTACTGTGTCTTTAGTGATTTATTTATCTGTCAATTATTGGCAGATTTCATGCAATTTTCACAAAATGTGTAATTAGGCACCTCTTTCACTGCAGTCTCGGGCCCCATCCAGACTAGGTACAGTAGCATGTTTCCTCTCCAATCTGCATCAAGCAATCTTATCAGCTGCTTCGTGAGCCACCCACACTCCCTGCAACCAGTCAATGGCAGAATGCTAAAAAGCAAGGATCCCGGTGGGACCCTAACCCTCTTCCATTCCAGTATATGCTTCTTGTAGCAAGTAGAATGGCAGAGCCCCATCTCAGGGCTGTGGGGGAGTAGTGGCAATGAACCAGGGGAACTTTGAGTCAAAATGGGACAATTTGCCATGGCTAACTTGCCATGGCTGACTCACCGTGGCTGACTTGCTGCGGGTGACTAGCCCCAGCTGACCTGCTGCAGGACAATTCAATGTGGGACAACTCAAGAGAGAGACAAGAAGATTGCAGCTCACCCCTGCCTCAAGGACTTCTAATCTGAGAAAGATTGAAGCCAAAGCAAGACACCAGACCCTCTGCAATTCACTTGTCCCTCTCTTGCCTTATTCTGTGTTGATTGGTTCCATGGTGAGTTACCCCATGAATTGCCCACAGCGAGTTGTCCCATAGTGAGTTACCATGGTGAGTTGGCCTTGGCAAGTTGTCCTAGACCCACCAGGAGTTGAGGGAGCTGTGTTTCTGCTAGTGAGGAACTCAAGCAACTATGAAAATCATTCAAAACTGTCTCTACTGTGCTTACTTTAGAGTATGAGGTACTTCCAAACTTATTGACTCAACACATGAAGCCCAGCTGGATTAGCTCTGATCTTGGATCAGTTCAGCTTTTATACATGAAAGATGCTTTTGACACAAAGCATCTGATTAGGAGAACCTTTTCAGGCTGGGAAGCAGTATATGTTACAGAATAGAGCACAGATGTTTTTATAAGACATGCCTTTTTGGCCAAAGACAAACTCCACTGGTCAATTTCTTTCCCAATCCATTAAACCCTTCTCCTAGAATTGCTCTAGCTTCACTAAAGCTTCTACTACGGGTCTGCTAACTTTGCTCTTTAAACATTGATTCCTCCCTCTGACCAATAACAAAGCAGAAAATGGCCACTAAACAATGTCTTCCCCACATTGGTGCATTTGTTACAATTAGGAAAAAATAAAAAACAAAATTAGCCATTGTCTGGAGCTCTGGCAAATCCTCCAGCAGCAATTTCCCTAAAGGGAGGGGGAAGTCCACTAATGATGATATGCCCTACAGTTTTGAGGGAAGCTCTCTAGACCAATCTATCTTAATTAACTAGCTCAACACAGAAAGGACCAGTTGAGACTCACGTGCACAGCAGTTGCTTTCTGTCTCCTCCTGTGTGGATAGTCCTCTCTCTGCAGACAGAGCAATCAGGAATATGAAGCAAAAACCAATCCAAGTTGTCATCTTGCCTCAGAGAACCTAGTTTGTTGTCCTTTTAATATGTCTTTGAGCTGGTCTATGGGATTAAGTGTTCTTGTATATATAGCAATGCTCATTAGTTCTGTAAACAGAGAGATGTGGAAATAATAGAATTTCCTTGCAAAAGTACAGGAAGAAACTATGTTGAAAGTCTCCTTTTGCAACACCTGCTTTCACAAATCTTGGCACCATGCAAAAAATTTACAGAGGAGGGACGGAGCTCTAGAAATAACAGAAATCCTTGCATTGCATTACTTTCCCCATCCTTTGTCCTTTGTTGAGCATTTTCTGTGGAACAATGTGGATCTTTTAAACACTGTTATCAGAGGGAGAGAAGAAACATGAGTGAGCTGAACTTTGGGTAAACAAATACTTCAACTTTTACAATTTTCCTTCTTGGATAAATACTACATGGCAAAGGCTGACAATATCCCAAATAGCCTGATAAGGCTGATGGTATGTAACAAATGACTAAAAATTAATAGGTGTTCATTAATCTCTTCTGCAATTTTCATATGTTCTTATGGATTATAAATGCATTTTACACCTAGACAAGTATGAGTATAGGCTAAATTGCTTTTTTAAAATATACAGAGTGAAAGAAAGGCTGTAAAGCAGAGTAATATCTAGAACAGAGGTCCCAGCCTTTTGGGCACCAGAGACCAGTTCCGTGGAGAAAAGTTTTTCCACGGACCGGAGAGTGCCTGGGTTTGTGTGCTACCTGCATCCCACAGATGGGGCTTTGCTTGTTTGTGCAGACCGGTTGCCGATCTAGAAAGTAGATTAATATCTATCAGGCTTTTGTCCAAAAGCAATGCATGCTAGCCTAGCTAGTCTTGCCATAAAAACAGAACAAATTAAAAATAAAAAAATTTCTCTTTTTTAAAATAAATAAATAAATAAAAATCTCTTGTAATGGTATGTGAGAAAGATCTTGGGACAGTAGGTGAAGGGATGTTGCCAAGGGACAGCATAGTCTGCAGCTAGATAGCGGGCAGAGCAAGAGGCTCAGAAGAGACCCTCCCTAGTTTCTCAGTTGTAAAGGAGATGGGTGGGAGGGAGAATTGTCCTTTTGTAATACGTGACATCATGCTTTACAACCACATCACTTCACAATGGAAATTCTGATCCAAATTGCCATTGGTACCTTTCCCTACTATTACTGTGGAAAGGTGAAGCTTGCGTTTTCTCAGTCAGTTAAGATGACAGTCTTCTTTTCACACCTCCAATTTATTTTTTCCTCCCATTCCAGGTAATGGTTAGTTTTCTTCTCACTTCAACTGCAACCTCTGTGTAATTGGTACTTGAGGATGAGGGGTAAATGGGGGGACGAAAACATGCAATTGAAATCCCACATCTTTTTAATTTTTAAAGCGTCATTTGAAATTGGATAACAATATCAATTTTGAATGAATGGATAAATAAATTTGCCATGAACATCATCGGATACTTTAAAATGGGTACAGCTTTGATTGTGCAGCCATGGATGCCAAGTTGACATTTTGATTCCATTGGGACACGGGACAAAATGACAATGTGCCAAATGTTTTATTAATAATGGTAAAGGAAAATAAATAAAGGTTATTCTTTTATAAATTGTATAAAATGTAACACCAATGAATTGTATCAAATGTAACACCAAGATGTGGGACTATCTATTTCCTGCTCAGGCAGAGGACTCACAAATGGTAATCAACAAAATCTTTTTTTTTGACATATTAAAAAGCTTCAAAGAAGATAGGAACATCCCAAGGTTACAAGTAAACAAGATAAGATAGTGACGGATGTAAGGAAGGTGTTACAATAAGTCTTTTGAAGCGTTAAAAAGCTTCAAAGAAGATCTTTTAGAAATGTAAATGACTTCAAAGACTAACTTAAGTTTCTTGGGGGGGGGCATGTATCGAGAAAAGAAAGTATAAATACCTGGTTTGAAACTTGCTCAGTGCGCTCTTTGAACCAAATCCAATTTGGGAAGGGTGTAAGAGGCCGCGTTTGCAAACGCTTTCTTTCTTTATTATTTTCAATTTTCTTTTCAATAAATCTTTGTTTTTGTTAACCAGACTTGTCTTTGAGTTCTGAGTATAAAATTTTGGGTTTTTAAATCTCACAATGGTTTGTTTTGTTTTCTCTGGGTTAGGGATTGGGAGAGATAAAAGCAGTGGTGAGATTCAGTTGGTTTGCACTGGTTCAGAAGAACTGTTAGCTAATTTTTGCTGCATTCAGAGAACCAGTTGGCTTACAGAAGTCCAGTCTAGGCTTCAGAGGCCTGGAGCAGGCTTTCTAGGCATAGAACTGCCCACTGGAAGTGCATGGATGCCACTTCTGGAAGTCCATTCTAGGCTTTGGAGGCCTAGAGGAGGCCTCCCAAGGCCTAAAATGGCCCACCGCAAATGCTTGGATGCCACTTCCAGAAGTCCATTCTAGGCCTTGGAGGCCCAGGCCTGCATCGAATAAGAGAACTGGTTGTTCAGGTATTTGAATTCCACCACTGGATAAAAGTATGGAGTGAGAAAGGAATGTGCCTCCGGCCATCTGCCTTATCTATGGGCGGAAGGAAGATGGCATGAAGAGACCTAACAACCTTGAGAGCGGTTCCTTATTGGTTCATTCCCACAACAATTTGACACCTTTGGACTGGCTCTATTCGAACCGATCGGATGGACAGTAGGGGTGGGGTTTTTGATTCCTACTTTGAATGTATTGCTTTCTGCAGGAAACCCTCAGATCCTGCCTTACTTTCCTGTAGTCAGCAACCCCAATAAAAGTTCCTGTTGAAATGCTACACATTCCAAGAGTTCTGCTACCTTGGGAGGATTAGCTGAGGAAGCTCCTTACACTTTATAATCTTAGAAGAAAACATCAGAAGTCATTCTTTGTATATATTTATGGGTTTTTTCTTTATACTTTTTTTACACTTCTGTCCCTGTTCTTGTTTTACTCTTTATCATTTCTTTTGATCATTAATTTATGTTGTTTTTAATGTTTATGCTTTGTAAAATGCAGTAAAATTATTTGGAAAAAAGAGTGGCCTTGCTAAGGTGAAAGTTCAAGTGAAGCCCCTTTGAAGCTGTTTTATAAAGTCAGACAAATGTGTGTGTGTGCACAGGCACACACACAGAGTCCACCATCAAACAGAAACTGCTGTGTTGCTTGACTTACTTCCTCCAGAGCTTCCTCTGTTGTATGACTTATTCTACTTCAGTTTCCTCCATATCTGCAATACCAGGCAAATTTCTAAGCAGCGGTTCCATATGTTCACAGTATTATTCTCTTTGGAAATGCTCTACATTTCAAATTCTGTTTATACAGATCAGATTCGGCCATTTGTAACCTGTGGCACATGTTATTCATTTTGTCTTCTGAATTCTTTGTTCCATAACATTCAGTGATTATATCTAGTCATAACACTATTGAAATGAGCTGTTAAGATGCTGCTTTAATTCACTTCACTAATCCTAACATTCAAAATATATTTACTTCTTGATCAAAGTCAAAGAGCAAAAAAAAAAACATTTTTGTTGCTTCTGTCTGTTACATCCAAATCTACATCACAGTTTAGCGGCATGTCGTCTGTAATGATGATTTAACCATTCCCATTTTCAGGGGACTCAGGCAGAGCTGTATCCTTGTTCTTTAGTCAACTTCTATATAAATGACATCATTATGGTTCTTTCTAAACTAGAATTTTACCCCTTGCCCACCATCCTAGATCTATCTTCTTGTAAAGAAGGTTGAAATCATCTTCTTAAGTTGGCACCTTATCCATAACTCAAGTGGGCCTAGGTGCTTTAGTGTTTTATTCTTCCAGGAATTTCTTGAAATCAATTACTCAAAAATGAAGTTTCCGTTTTTCTCTAGAATGCACTTTAACTCCTCCATTACAAGGGGAAATCAATTTAAAAAACAAGTGGAACTAGTTAAGGACTTCAAGTAACTTGGTTACCTTCACCCATTGAAATAACCAAATGAGTGAGCTTTCTATTAGAGCTCAAAAAGTTGCTAACACAGTCTTCCTGGCAATAATAACATCTCTGCAGCAATAAAATTGTACAAAGCAAAGATTTTGAGTCTATTGCTATGTAGTCCACAACTTTGTTTTTATAAGACTGTCTCTACTCTAGAAACTGCTCAGTCTGAGTTCCTGAAAGCCAAACTCTGGGTCCTTTGGCCAACTTCAAATGCTATTGTTTGGCTAGAGTTTGGCTGAATTTCTCTTGGGACATATCTGAGACTTTGCCATCTCAGGTTTTGGCTGAAACAAAACTTTTATTGGAAAATTTTATTTCTTCTCTGAGAAAGCAAATTCATTCTGATCTAGCTGATTATGTTTCTTCACCCAGGCAATTCTGTTAATTTATCTCAAGCCAAATAAAATGTTAACTAAGCTTAAATAGAGAATCTGGGATTTACATCTATGAAATAAGAAGGTGAAAATCATTCATCTCTATTACGGTGCAATTGTAAATTATACATGGACAATTTCCTATCCACCTGTGCATATTCTACGCAATTCACATTCATCTTCATAGGATACTTTTTAACTTGGTTGAATAGATGCACTACTATAAAGGAAGACAGAAACACATTTGCCATAAACAAATGTATTAGTGTCTTGTGTAACAATTATATGTGTTTGGCTCAAATACAGGCACAGAGTCAGTAATTGTATTATTTCTCTGGGGCTATAGATTCTTACTAAGTTGCATACAAAATCAACTATACACCGAATTTCTGTACCAAAACATAACTATGCAGAAAATTCAATTATTCCAGCAATTATTGATATTCATATCGATGCCACCACCACCATCGTCATCCTGGCTTAAATGAATGCATTAATTTGAGAGGGACACAGCCCCACAATTTTTGACAATCATTAACATGTACATGACATAATTTATAAATGTGTAAAAAATAGAAACAAACATGGCTATGCTATTTTAGCAAAATAAAAGTTAGTATAAAATCAGAAGAATTGGCTGTAAAATTCCATCCTAGAATTTTACATCCAGAAAGAATTCTGTGAAAGTTCACACATGGGATATGAAAAGAGCACTCTGGAGCTGTGTGATCTCAGGATCAATTATGGAGAGAGGGTTCTTCATTATGTAGGACAAAACAGCACATCTGACTAACCTTCAAGGGATTACAGTCATACTTTGGAGATTCACTCTGTTGCCAGCCATTAGGGATTAGAGACAAGCTCATTTCCTTCTGGAGGCATTTCCCTTCAGCCTTAAACTGCATTGTATGTGTTGAAAACACTTTCCAAAAGGCTGCAACTTTTGTAAAACACCAGGTCCTGCATAAAAATGATCATACAGATACAGTAAAATGCCACAGAAATAAGTCAGATCAATTTATGTGAGTTAGACTTCTGATTCAGTGTGAAATAGGAGGCTGAATCTGTAGCTGAAAAGAAGTGAATTTTTTCCCTTACAAGCTGATTCTCAAGTTTGATCTGAGTTACATTCCACAGATTTCCTTTACTATGAAAAACAGTGACACAGCTGTCTCAGATATTGCTTCTGTGAACTTAGTTGTTTAAGGCAGGGGTCTTCAAACTTGGCCCTTTTATGACTTATGGACTTTAACTCCCAGAATTTCTCAGCCAGCAATAGGCTTATGAAAACCTTCCAAGGATGCTTTATTAAGACAGAAGTCCAATTAATCCTGTTACTGAAGTTGATTCATAAAGCATAGGCACACAAATGAGTAGAAACTATTGAGTTACTTTACCTACTTATGAATTATAGATCAATAAATGTCAGCTTTGTAGCACTTTGAGGAACACCTTTTTCCTCAGAAAAAAAAATGGAGGATGAAGAAGTAAAAAAAATTTGAACCCCATCCCCATGTAAATAGAAAAGGGATTACAAGAAGAGAGAACAGTCCAATGAACACATGAAGGAGCAGTTTCAAAGATTTGCTGCATTTATTTTCCCCCAGAAGAGATTATAGAAGAATAGTAATTGCTAGTACATTTTGGGTCACATTGAAGAATCTGTCAAACTGTGGTTTCATTTACTGTGGTCTAATTTTCATATCCGCATACTTGTAAGAATAATGGTACCCCTTTGCAGTAGCCCAGTTGATGCCATCAGCAAAAGAGGTATGCTCCCCTTTGTGATACAGGCCATTCAGGTTGGAAGAGTGGCATTTAGCATACCACCAGGCTCCTTTGAAACTTTCGGCACAATTTGCATCATAGATATCATTGTCTCTGTCTTTGGTAGAGAATGCATAGCCATTGTGTCCTGAGAAAGAATCACCTAAAGGAGGAAATCACAGGGAAGCACTAAGTTTATCTCTTCCAGGAATACAAACCTGCCAGGTATTTCACCAATGAAAAATGTTCCTAAGTCACTAAGAATTAGAAAGGGATTAAATATAAATGATAGAGCATCTGGTTTATTTGCACAATTTCCCAAATTTGAACTTTGGCATCACTAGCCAGCTTAGTCAAGATGATGCAATGTGTTTGTCAATGGCTTTACCTGTTTCTTGAAGCCATGGCTTGCTTACACCACCCTGAGGTCCATCTAACAGGCCACATTATAAATCATGACTGATAAACTGAATGCCTGAACCCCATTAACACATTAAGCCAAGAACTGGATAGGTTCCCTGAATCTGGGATTGTGTTTGCTCCGTGGACCCAGTGGAAGGGCTGTTTCTTCATATTCACACTCCCATATTATCCCTCTGATAAGCTAGAAAGGAATTAGGCAGCCCCCTGGTTTAAAATGTTTCTGCGTTCTGCATCCGGTCATGCGATATTATTATGCAGTCAGATGTTTAAATTGGAATTGGCATTTTTATCCCCCTGTTGATTCCTTCCGAAAGGCCTAATATAGGCAGATACTGATGTTTGATTGTGTTACAGTTATTGTTGCGAGATGTAAGCTGTTCCAAGTAAATGTGCCTTTACAACTGTCCATGCCAGTGGTGTTCAGGTGGTGGTACTTGAATAGGTACCAAAGCACTTGTTACTATTGCTACTATCTTTGCTTTCTTTTACCACAGATGTTCTATTTCTGCTTGCATTTTGTTATCTTCTCCAGTTTTTCTATTATTAAATTTATTTGCTGCCCATCTCACTATTCGAACCAACTATTTATGTTTATTATATTCACCATAAGAAGGTACTCAAATGCAGAGGGATTTTCTCTATTACTCACCCATGTTACCATTCAAATAGGAACCCAATATTAATTTGTAATTTTCACTTTCATTTGAGATTCTGAAACTGGAATACGTTGCAAAAGTTTTGGAACCATTGAAATCTTCCAGATCAATCCTCAGCTGCTGTGTTCCTGAATACCAAAGGATAAATATTATTAGAGAATTACTAGAGGTGCAGAGGTCTTTGAAGGGAAGCCTGCTAATCATTGTGGTAGACTTTCATTCTACATGGACACGATCATAGTGGAATTATGATCCATGTCCATTTAAAAGCAATGATGAGTGATCAAGATAGAGGAACAGAATCACAGGAGCACAAAGGATGTCCGAGGGGGATTAAACCCCTGTTTCACCTGAGTTTTTCCAGTCTTTTTACACAATTAAAAAGTGATCCTCCGCACTGCCACTTTTTTTCTTTACCTTTTACAAAGTCAATCATTTAATAACTTTTTCCCTACAAATGATGGAAAAGACAGTGAGGAGGGATATAGATGATTTCTCAGTGTTTTGGTTCCACACATGTTTTCAAAAAAGAGAATTAATGGACCCCCAGAGAAAGAAGGTAACTTTCTTTTTTCTTTTTTCTTTTTCTTTTCCTGATTCTAACATTTTATTCTTCAGCTAGTAATCAACCCTCTTGGGGAATCATGCTGCATAAAGCTCCCAGACCATTTCCAAATTACAGGAAAGAACATCTGTTTTTCCCAGATTTGATTTATGAATTTGGAATATATCATTCATCTCTATGGAAGGAAATGGAAGTTACGTCTCATGGACTGACACAAACAGATCAGAGTGTTTGCTTTATGCTTACTCTGTTCCCGTAATGCAAAGAGAGCCTCTGGTACTATTGAAGGGCTGACTCTGGAAAGATTGATACTCATCTTTCCTTAAAAATTAATTCTGATAAAGATAAGCAATGTCTATATAAATGGATTTAAAATATCAAATTGAGCATCATGTAGAAGAGGAGATTTGGGGCTTACCAGAGCTGGTGAGAAGATGGATCTTATCATTGCCCAACCAGAATTCTGATTCTTGCCTTCCAAATCCTTTCTTGTATGATTCCCAGTCACGGTAGAAATCGACAGATCCATCCTGCCGCCTCTGGAAGAGCTGGTGGAGAGAAAGGGAGTGATACCTTAGCATCTGCTTGATGGAGAAGCTATTTTCATAATCTTATGCCATTTCTGAAGTGGGGGAATGCCTTTCAGCCTTGAATAGAATGATGACTCCTCTTCTAAGTCATAATTAGGGAGCAACTCCTTGGGACTGTCTTTGTGCCTTCAGTTCTCTACTGTCCTAGGCTCAAGTCCCTTGGGAATCTCATTCAGCCCTGGGGCTGCAAGTTGTCCATCACTAATCTATTCAGATGAGAGAAGACTGATGGATCCCTCAACAGCTGCTATTATTTTATAAGAAAAATGGCAGCATGGAGCCTACTTGTTTAAAAGATTAATTATAGTAATATGGGATTTCTTGCTATTCTGATGCATACAAGTAGATAATTATCTCTACCTCCTCCTTCTTGGGCTCCCACTTACCAACCAGCCTCCTCCATCTGTCTCCATGTCACAGAAAAACAGCATTGGGTTCCCCTTGGTTGGGTAGATTGTGTACCAGCCACTCAGGGTCTCCCCACGTTCCAGGAGGTCCTTGCAGTTTCTGGCTTCTGTCTCTGGAGGAAGAATAGGGAGGGTTAGATGGGGCAATTCTGGCAAAATATATGTCTGGGACAGATGTTGACCTTTGTGGAGGATTCCCAAATGTGAAATGACTATAATGTCTGTTGTAGGAATATGAATGCTTATTGTAATGCAATGAATTCATGGAGATCCCTTGTAAAAAGTTTACACAAAAGTTTACATACAGCAAGATAATTCCAGGGGAAAGGAGTAAACATCTTTGGAACTATTGCTTGCTGAGGATAATGGGAGTTTGAGTCTCACTGGGGAATATTGATACATGCAAATGACAGGTGTCAATATGATCCTCAACCTGTGGTTAATGTCAAAACCCATTCCTATTTTATTTAATTTCATTTGTATTTCATCCCACCTCTCCTGGGTTTTGCCATGCTTCCAAGGGGGAGGGGGGATGTGCCTGCAGGGCATTGCTTTCACTTCCTCCGCCTCACTACAATGTAATCCCTTGTTTTGTTTATTGGGGCTGTATCCTGTTTCCTGCATTATCTCTCTCTCTCTCTGAACTCTATCTTTTAAACTGTCAATTGAGAACAAAGGAAGAGATAGGGATCTAACCGCAGTGCCAGTATTTTGTCTACACTACCAGAGAAAAGTGATCCATTCTACTAGAATGTAGCAGGTAGCCAGATCGTATGCCACACAGGGTTTTCAAGGAAGCAACCAGAGTTTTGAAGCTAGCTGACAGCCAATGCAACTCTCATAGCTGTGGTCACATACAGACATGATGAGATGGGCCCATTACTGCTTCTACCATTCTATTTTGAACCAATTGTAGCTTAGAGGCAGTCTTCAAGGTTAGCCCTATATAGACTGCCTTAAAGAAGTTCAATCATAAAGTGATCATGAGTGATCACCTGCAAGGATTACTGGTCAAGGAAGGGACACAACTGTCTTATAATATACTGTATATCTGTGCAAATGGTACAGCTATTCTTCTGATGCTTCCATCTATCTGTTGTTAAATGTATTATCTCATATTCCCCTATTCATTCTGAATCCTTCCAGTTTAATTGCCATTTTTCTCTATATATGAGGATGTAATCTCTTCTGAACGATTTTCAACAATATCTTTTGAATTTCTTCTTTTGTACAGTATATTTTAAGGGACGCGGTGGCTCAGTGGGTTAGGACCCTGAGCTTGTCGATCAGAAGATCGGCAGTTTGGCGGGTCGAATCCCGAGTGCCGCGTAACAGAGTGAGCCCCTCTTTACTCGTCCCAGCTTCTGCCAATCTAGCAGTTCGAAAGCACGTAAAAATGCAAGTAGAAAAATAGGGACCACTACGGTGGGAAGGTAACAGCGTTCCGTGTGCCTTTGGCGTCTAGTCATGCCGGCCACATGACCATGGAGACGTCCTCGGACAAGCGCTGGCTCTTCGGCTTAGAAACGGAGATGAGCATCGGCCCCTAGAGTCGGAAACTACTAGCACACATGTGCGGGGGAACCTTTACCTTTACCTTACAGTATATTTGATAACATATTACTTTTTTCAAGACCATGAGAAGACTTTCATTCTAAGATTAAGAAATTATATATTCCCACATTAAATGTAAAGTTTTGCACAGTCTCAGATCACTTTACATATTTACTGACAATCTGTAAAGATACATAAAAATACAGCTTATCAGATAGTTCAGTATGTTTTTGTAATTTTAATTTCAGGTATTTGGGTAGGAAATAATCAGATAGGAAGAAAGAGTCACCAGCTCTTATCACTTGCTTATATTAATTCCACCTTCTTACATTTATAATTTTTACTGCTTGCATACCTGATTGACTGCCAACAATTTCTGTAAAAAGTTCTAGAAATAACAACCTGGTGAGAGTATTGAGACTATGAAGCCTGTTTAGAACTGTAATAGAGTGGAGCTAAAAGAAAGATGTTTTTCCAACTTGATTTATTCAGTCCATTAAATAAATAAGAGTACTGTACACTATATCCATTAAGACAGAGAGGCTGCTGCAGATGATTGAGATTGTGGTTGGCACAAATAGGAATGTGCCAGGTGAGAAGAAAATGATTGGCAGGTTTTAGGCATTCTTAGCTTAGTTATGGATACCTGGCAAGGCTGACACTAGCAAAGCAAGCTTTCTGCATCTGATGCTTCTATTTTTCTTGGCCTTCAGCTCCCAGAATCATCCAGTTACTATCTAAGTGAAAAGCTGAATCAACCAATGCTGTGGATATAATTTACGTGGACTTCAGTAAGGCATTTAATAAAGTAGATCACAACCTACTACTTGATAAGATAGAAAAATGTGGGTTAGACAGCATCATCACCAGATGGATTCATAGCTGGCTGACCAGCCGTGCTCAGTGTGTGGTCCTCAATGGAACTGCATCTACATGGAGGGAAGTGTGTAGTGGGGTGCCCCAGGGTTCCGTTCTAGGCCCAGTGTTCTTCAACATCTTCATCAACGATTTGGACGAGGGGATAGATGGGGAACTCATCAAATTTGCAGACAATACCAAGCTGGCAGAAATACCCAACACTCCAGAAGACAGGCTTAAGTTACAGGAGGATCTGGACTGTCTTGAACATTGGGCACTATCTAACAAAATGAAATTCAATGGTGAAAAAGGTCAGGTTCTACACTTAGGCAAGAAAAACCAAATGTACATGTATAGTACCTTGCTCAATAGTAGTAACTGTGAGAGGGATCTCAGAGTCCTAATGGACAATCACTTAAATATGAGCCAGCAGTGTGCTGCAGCTACCAAAAAAGCCAACACAGTGCTAGGCTGCGTTAACAGAAGGATAGAATCAAGATCACGTGAAGTATTAATACCACTTTGCAATGCCTTAGTAAGGCCACACTTGGAATACTGCATCCAGTTTTGGTCACCATGATGTAAAAAAGATGTCGAGACTCTAGAAAGAGTACAGAGAAGATGATTAGAGGACTGGAGGCTAAAACATATAAGGAATTGGGTATGTCTAGTTTAATGAAGAGAAGGACGAGGGGGGACATGATAGCAGTGTTCCAATATCTCAGGGGCTGCCACAAAGAAGAGGGAATCAAGCTATTCTCCAAAGCGCCTGAAGGCAGGACAAACAGCAACAGATGGAAACTAATCAAGGAGAGAAGCAATCTGAACTAAAGAGAAACTTCTTGATAGTTAGAACAATTAACCAGTGGAACAACCTGCCTCCAGAAGTGGTGAATGCTCCAACACTGGAAGTTTTTAAGAAGAGACTGGGCAGCCATTTGTCTGAAATGGTATAGGTATTTCCTGCCTGAGTAGGGTGTTGGACTAGATAACCTCCAAGGTCTCTTCCAACTTTATTATTATTAATAATAACCCAACAAGGAAGCTATTGAGAAAGAGGAAGAAGGGGCTTACCTTTCGCTTGGCAATTGTCTAAGCTGCAGGCATCTCCTGTAAGAAGAAGAAAAAAAGGCAATTTCTTGTGCAGTGGATAAAGAGAAAGTTTCCTAAGGCCCATACATAAGAATAACCTGTTACATGCCAGTGTATTGCCCATTCCTCTTAGTGATGGACTGCTATTATCATTTGGTTCTATATTACAAACAGTTAAACCAAGGATGCCATGAAATAAAGTGCTATCTGTGACACACAGATGTGCCAGTGGCTCCCCTTTGATCCAGCTCTTGCACAACCTCTAATTTCAATCAATAGGTGCATTACCTTTGTCACCTTTGTCTCCTCTGTCTCCTTTTGGTCCAGCTTTTCCAGTTATCCCAGTAGAACCTCTTTCACCTGAAGAAAAAGAGAAAGAAGAATGAGAGGAGGAGAAAGACCAGCTTAGCAGCATTTAAATACATCTAGAAAAAGATTTTTGAAGCCAGACATTGCACTGATGAAAATTTTAGCTCAAAACTGTTGAGAGTCTGGATTTCTATGAAGTTAGGCTGGATTTGTAGGTCAGTGACTAACAAATCCTTGATAACATTGTCGATTCTCCTGAAAGGAAAAAAAAAGAAAAGAAAACTCATGGGCATAAGAACAACTCAATCTAGTCCACCTGTCTTAAAAAAGTTCCCACAACACCAGAGAACCAAAGAATCATCTCCTGATTACTTTGCTAAGACATTGACCTTTAAGAATCCTCTTACTGACTAAAGAACACACAGCTTTCATTTCCCATCTAACATTTGGGAGAAATAGGATTGCTTTTGTCTCTCTGCTAGCAACTTACTTATCCTTTTCTAGGCAAGCAGCATTATTAATACAAAGCTTGCTTCCCACTGTTATAAGGAAAGACAGCAAATAAGCTGTTGTGAATACAGGGAATGACATCTTCAATGAGCATTTACTCACCTGGGGGCCCCTGAGGACCTGGGTCACCCTTTAGCCCTGGTGATCCATTTGTTCCTGGCACACCTGGAATTCCAGGTATCCCAGCCTGACCCTGGAGAATAATCTTGTCACTTCCGCATTGTGTTAACCCCTTCAGCTCTGGCATAGGGGAAAGAACATAAAAAGGACACATCATGAAAAACAGAAGAGAAGCAGTATGGTCCCCTTATGGAGCAAAATAGCATGAGTGAGGTGCTAGAAAATCAGGATCGAGCAGCAGGTAAGGTGAGTAGGGTGCCAAAGAGACACAAAAGTTCTTCCGTTCATATTTTCCACACATAAACATTTCTGTTTCTGGGCTGTTGGAGAATCTGAGAATGAAATTAGGAGGCTATTCCCCAAGGACTCTTCTCTAACACAAGAGTGCATACTTCTTTTTTTAAAAAAATCCTTGATTGGTTTTGACTCCCCCTTTTTTCCTTCCTTTTTCTTTTATTTTCTCCCCTCCCCCTGCTTTTAAATGATTCTGGATTCTTGGCAACTGCTGGACAAATCCCTGCTGCCTTCTTGGCAAGCTTTCTCAGAAGTGACTTACCCTTACCTTCTTCTTAGAACTGAGAGAGAATGACTGTTCCAGGGTCAGGTGACTTTGTGCCTAAAGCGGAACTAGAGCTCATGGTCTCCCAATTTCTAGCCTGATTTTTAACCGCTACACCAAACCAGCTCTCATTTTCACCCTTCACACAGTATGAAACTAAGGACTTCCACATAAAGCACGGTTCATTAGGAGGCCCTGTCTGCATCTAGAAGATGTAGGATTATACTTCCTTGTTCTCGTGTTTACCTATAAAACTCCTTAGGCAAATACTTAGGCACATGCTGCTTAGGCAAAGATCTTAATAATGTTTAACAGGTATCAAAACCCCAGCTAATATATGTTCCCCATGTATAAAATGTCATCTGAAAATGACACTGTAGCCCAAGATCAATTCTCTGCTTTTATTTCTTTAAAAAGCAACTTATTGATCATTAAAAACTATCGTGAAGCTGTGGCTGGTTTTAAAGGAGCTCTTTCCCTTAAAGAGCATCACAGCTCATTAACTTTCTCCAACCTTTAAATCCCACCAGCACCCTCAAATAATGCTCAATCTTAAGACAGAACTTCACTGCAGCCAGAATCCATCCCTTACCTGTTCCCGAGCCATCTCTTTATCTGCAAAACTGCTAGTCAGTGGTGCCTAGATAGTAACAGCACTTAGATTTATATACAGATTTATAGTGCTTTACAGAACTCTCTAAGCAGTTTACAGAGTCAGCATTGCCTCCAACAATTTGGGTCCTCATGCTCGGAGTAGAAGAAAGAATGTGAAGCAAGTATTCCTTTTCCCATGAACTGGCTTTATCGGGAAACTAAGTACCAACATTCTACTCCTGCACACAGACATCCTGCTCAGGCTAAAAACCAAGCTGAAAGATCACACAGCTGGAACTCACGTGCACAGCAAGTGGCTTCAGTGTCCTGGAGTCCTCCAGTACCATCATTTGAGACTTCTCCCTCCACAGAACTAGCAACCAGAAAAAAAATCAGGTGGAAACCAGTCCAAGGCTTCATCTTGCCTTGCCAGCTCTCTGTCTCTTTCTGAGCCAGAGGTGTGTGGTGTCTTGCCTCTTATATATATATATGGAGGTCTTTTAATGATTGCCTCAAGAGAGAAATCAGGAAGTGCTTATATTTTCCGACTAAGGATAAATATGCCCATATCTTTTGCAATCTCTTCGTGCAACTTCAGCAATATTGTTAAGGAAAAAGGATACTCTTGAATGATGCAATGTTCATCACATTACCAAACTTTTCCTTATATTGAACAATGTGTGCATTGTAGCCACATTGTATCAGAAAAAAACACCACATATTTGTTTAATCAATAATTCTATAAATCCCTACAGTTTTCCTGATTAGACAAGTTCCCACATTCACTAAGCAATTGATATTGTTGTTTTAAGGGTAAGACATTTGGTCTTGGACTGGTTCTGAAGCACACTGCAGCACATCCATATCTTTCTGAGAAGGAATCCTTAAGCCAATTTTATCCTGCAAGAAATCCCTCATTGATGATTAGCTGACCATATTCCTAGTTCATCAATAGCTAATCACTGATTTTATACAATTTTTTTTTCCTAAAAGAAAAAAAGCCATTTTTGTGTGTGCCACATACATACTTGCAGTAATTATAATGATGGAAATAAAAGTTTGCTAGGTTCCTGGGTTAACAATAACAGCCACAAAATAAAGCCTTTAACTTCTGGAGTAAAATTTTGATAACATCTTGAATTGCAAGAAAAATCAGTCATCCAATGATGGATAAAGTAAAATCAAATTACTCACTGAAACTATTAACAATGAAGCTGAAGCTTATTTTTTTTTTACACATAATGTGGAGGCCAAAGTCGCTGGAGAAGACTTTGCAGTGTGAAAAAAAATGCAAGTCAAAGAAGTGGCTAACAGAAGGTAAGGTGGCTGTTCCTGAGGACAAAAGAATGTGATTATAAGAAGCTATTTCTAATAGTCAGAGAATCCTGCCAAAACGATGGCCATCTGGTAAAGGAAATACCAGAACAAGAAGCCTCTTGTCATCACATGGCATCATTTAAATTCTGTAATCTGACCTGTGAAAACTTGTTTTGAAAAACAGCAGAGATATTTTAAAGTAAACAAACTCATTTAAAACTGGTAACCAAAAGTAATTTATTTCTGTTTCTGTTGAACATTTCCTGGCTATTTCAGGACATTATTTTGTGTCTCTTCAGCCAACATCAACAATAATCAGGGCTGGTTAGTGGTTAGTGAATGAAAGGATTCCCCTAAACAGCAGCTCTCAGACCACAAAATTAAAAGAAAAAAAAACAATGGCAAAAATTATTTTAATTTCAACTTTCCTGAGAAACTCTCACTTGTGAATTGTAGTCTCAAAATGGAAATGATATTGTGCAAAGCTTTAACAGAGTGTTTTGTTCCTTTAAACAAAACATCCCTAGAGCCTGCTTAATGAAGTAATGTGGTCCCCTTGATTCCTGTGATTTGAGTTGTTATTGTCAACTTTTATTTACATTTTTCTGTCTCTGCTGTGTTGCTCAGTTTTTATTTAGTTAAGACAAGCTAAACAGTTTGTCTTTATTTAGTTAAGACAAACTATTTTCATCCCTCCAGTTTTCTTCTTGCATTCCAGACAGTGACTATTTTCTTTTCACATTAATTGCAACCTATATGCAAATTGGTACTTGGGACCAGGGACATATAGGGTGTGGGGAAACACTACAAATGAAACCCCACCCTTTTTTAAACTTTTAAAGTGTCAATCAGAGTTGTCTGACAGATAAAACAAATTTGACTGGCTGGCTGAATGAATAATTTGGCCTTGCAAACATCATTGCATGCTTTAAAAAAGCTGGAGCTTTGATAGTGCAGTCATGGTTGCCAAGTTGACATGTTCATCCCCCTTTGGGGACATGGGACAGACTGAGATGTGCCGAATGTTTTATTAATAATGGTTCACTCTGTTTTTTCGGGGTTAGGGATTGGGAGAGATAAAAGTATTATTGGACAGCCTAACTTTGAAGCCAAAATAAACTACACCCAAACCAATACAGAGCAAAACCAATACAGAGCAGCCAAACCATTACAGAGCCCAAAGCAGGGTCTGTGCAACCAGGGTCCAGTTGAGAAGACTTGTTCTATCAGGGACTCTGTCACAGGGAAGGTCCAAGCAACCAGGGCAGCCAGTCACAAGAAACTGATGTTTTTTGAAGCTTTGGAGCACCTTCTCAGCAGATCTTTTTGCTGAAGCTCATTTCCCTCATTTCCACCTAACAAGACTGCATTAGTTGTAGATGATATTCTCCATTTACTATTTAGATCAGGGGTGTCAAACTCAATTTCATTGAGGGCCGCATCAGCATTGCGATTACCCTCAAGGGGCCGGGTGGGTATGGCCAGGGTGGGCGTGGCCTACTGGGTGGGCATGGCTAGAGTGCGTATGGCCTACTGGGTGGGCATGGCCAGCTCTACATCGTTCACATCAAGGGTGCCTATGGGGGCCTGGGCAGGAGTGGGAGCAGTCTGAAACCATAACATAACTGGTCATATGGGATTCACTATGGTTACCAGATAAGTTATCACCACAGGTGGAGAAAGCAGGGAAAATGTACAGATAGAAATGAACTTTTCTGACGAACAAAAAAACAACAACGTGCAGTGACAGATCTGAGGGTCTCTGGCAGAAGGAGGGTCTCTGGGCCAGGGCCAAGGCAGTGGGGGCCATTCCCTCACTGTTTCCAGGATGGCTTCGCGGGCCACATGAAACCACTTTGCGGGCCGGATCCAGGCCCCGGGCCTTGTGTTTGACATGTCTGATTTAGATGGAGAATGTCATCTAGTACTAATGCAATCTTGTTAGGTGGATGAAACGTATCACTGAAGACCATAAAATATATTCTATTCTGGGGAAGAAAATTTACAGTTAATTTTATGAAACACAAGATTAGTTTCTCATCCTCTTCTCTTCATTTAAAAAACAAACAAAACAAATAGTGAACTGTCATTATTAAATCAAGCCTAGGAGACAGAGACCGTTCTGACCATGTCTGCAGATTTTTAAATGGATCTCTTGCTGCCATTATTTAGCTGCTGGAAATGCAGGAAAAGGAAGTGTTAAAGATTGCCAGATTTCTAGCAATAGCTATAGTTTCCAGAAGGCAAGTGATGCCCTCCCCTCATTATTTCATGTTTGCTTCTTTTCTTCAATGTATCTTAAATTTTGTATTTGTGTTTTCTCTGGGGCTGTAAATTCTTATAGGATTCAATGTGGAACATGTATATTTATCTTTATTGCTGTATATTCTTATCAAGTTGCATACTAAATCAGTTGTACACTATGCCAAAATATAACAATGCAGATAATTTAATTATTTCAGCAACTGTTGATATCCATATCCATGCCACCACCATTAAACACGGGAATAAACATGGCTATGGTATTTTAGCAAAAATAAAACCATAAAATGATTGGCTATAAAATTCCATCCCAGTATTTTACATCTAAAAAGGATTCTGTGAAAGTTCACACATGGGATATAGAAAGATACTCTCGAATTGTGTGATCTCAGGATCAATTATGGAGAGAGGGTTCTATGTTACGTAGAATAAAACATCATATATGACTAATGTTCAAGGGCTTATAGTCATACTGTGGAGATTCAAAGACTCTGTTACCAGCCCAAATTAGGGATGAGAGATTTATTTCCCTTCTGGAGACATTTCCTCTCAGTACTATACATTGTATGTGTGTTGAAAACACTTTCCCAAAGGTTGGAACTTTTTGTAAAGCACCAGGTCCTTCAGAAAAACATGTAATGATCATACAGATATAGTAGATGCCCCAGAAACTAATCAGACTAATTTATTTAGTAAGTTAGACTTCCTATTCAGTGTGAATTATAATATAATATGAATTATATTATATAGAAAGGAAGTGAATTTTCCCCTTACAAGTTGATTCTAAAGATTTGATCTGAGTTATATTCCTCAGATTTCCTTTACCATGAAAAACACTGACACAATTATCTCAGATATTGCTTTTACCAACTTAGACATTTAAGGCAATTGGTTTATGAAAAGCTTCCAAGGGTGCTTTACCCAAGACAGAAGTCCAAGTGAATCCTGTTGTTGAAGTTGATTCATAAGGGACAGACACACAAACGAGTAGGAACTGTTGTGTTACTTTATTTATTTATAGATTATAGGTAAATGTCAGCTTTGCAAAATTTTCAGAAGCATCTTTCTCTTTCAAAGAATTTGCAAAATGGAGAAGCATTTCAACCCCATCCCCATAGACATAAAAAAGGGAGTACTACAAGAGAGAACAGGCCAGTGAACACACAAAGGAACAGTTTTAAAGGTTTATTGTGTTTAATTTGCTTTTTCTGGTAGACAAAAGAGAATAATAATAATCTGCTAGTACTTTTGGGGTGATGTCTGTTGAAGAATCTGTCAAACTGTGCTTTCATTTATTGTGGTCTAATTTTCATATCCGCATACTTGTAAGAATAATGATACCCCTTCCCAGTATACCAGTTGATGCCATCAGCAAAAGAGGCATGTTCCCCTTGGTGATACAGGCCATTCAGGTTGGAAGAGTGGCAGGCATTATACCACCAGGCTCCCTTGTAACTTCCAGCACAACTTCCGGGTTCAAAGGCATCATTGTCTTTGTCCTTAGTAGAGAATGCCAGGCCATTATGTCCTGAGAAAGAATCACCTAAAACGAGGAAATCACAGAGGAAGCACTGAATTCATATATTCCAGGAATGCAAACTTGCAGGATATTTTCTTCTTCACTGAGAATTAGAAAGAGATTGAACATTCTTTATTTGCACAATATTGTAGATTTGAACTTTGGCATCACTAACCAGCCCTGTCAAGATGATACAATGTGTTTCTGTTTCTTGAAATCATGGTTAGCTTAACCTGAGTTGTTGAATATACCACTATGAGTACTGAGAAGAAATGCCTCCAGAAGGGAAACAAATCTGTCTCTCATCCCTAACAGGCCACCTTACAGATAATGATTGATAAACCAGAATGCTTAATGTTAACACATTATGTCAAATTATGGACAACTTGACTGAGTCTGGGATCACATTTGCTGGACTGGTTGAAGGATTATAAGCATTCCCTTGATATGCTTTCAGAACTAAAAGGAGCAGGATGGAAGTTTTATTTACCCTGCTCTTTGGGGAAGGTTTAAGAAATTATGTCACTGGGGAAAAAGGCATTTACTGCTGAGTTTCAATGGTGCATCAGCCATTGATTGCTCATTCCAACACTAATCCAAGGAAATAAGAAATATTTTTCTTACCGTATAGGTCAAGAATATGCATTAATAAATCAATTTCTATCCCACATTTCCAACCTGGTATCCTCCAAAAGATTCAGACTTCACCAAGTGATGCAGTAAAATGATGGTGATGCAGTAAAATGATGTGTCAAAGTGCCATCTCTTATGGTAGGAAGAGAACTTTGGGGCTTACTAATGAAATTGTCAGCCGTTCCATTTGGCACATTCAGCCACAGAAACTCTCAGCTCTTTTAAATTATAAAGAGTCTAGCTTTATTGAAAGATTCATGTAGGTAAAAGCAGAAGCAAAGTCAGTTCTGAGATTGTCCCATGAAAACCCATATAAGTAAAACCCCTTGTCCCCCTCCGGGCCACCCACAGTTCATAGTTCACCAACTGAGTTCAGTTATTTTGTTTTGGGAAAAGACTCTGTGCACTGCTCAAACATTTCATAACTTCAGTTTGGTGGCTAACATCTCATTGGCAATAGAAGACACTTTTGCATTCCAAAATTTCCCTTCCCCTCTTTGGAATTCACCCATTCACCCTCCCTTGATTTTTGACAAACTATGAGCAACAGCAGGTGCAAATATGGAGTCAGGTTTGACAGAAATTAGTTTTGGGTTTGATCAGGAAGAAGCAAACGAAATATTCCTTTACTCAAATCACAATGTACTCAGCATTCATTATACAATATAGAGGAGAATGGCCACAACCTCTCATATATTTCTTTCCAAACCAATGTGGAAAATAACATTTTCACTGACATTCCATTTGGGGACAGTAGAATGAGTTGGAATGATGTTTGGGGTTCAGTTGTGCAGTTTCCAGAGGATATGTGGCCAAATCATCGTCCTTGTGACAGGCCACAAAGCAATTAGGCAGTCCCTGGCTTAAAATGTTTCTGCATTCTGCATCAGGTCAAGGGACATGTTGGTTACATCCATTGTCAGAAAGTACTCAAATAAAGAGGCATTCTCTGTATTACTCACCCATGTTGCCATCCAAATAGGAACCCAGAGTCAGCCTGTAGTTTTCACATTCATTTGCAATTTTGAAACTGAAATATGTTGCAAAAGTTTTGGAACCATTAAAATCTTCCAGATCAATCCTCAGCTGCTCTGTTCCTGATTTTCAAAGGATAGATATTATTAGAGAACGAATACTAGAGATACAGCAGTCCATAAGGGAAGCATATTGATCATTGTAGTAGACTTTCATTCCACAAAAAACATGATCACAGTGGGATTATGAGCCATGTCCATTTGAAAACAATGCTAATTAATCAACATAGAAGGACAGAATCACATGCATTGGATGTTTCTGGACTTTGTGCACAATTAATCCAAAAGTGATCTTTTATCTTTTAATTAATTAGGCAGTGAAGAGGGATGCAGATTGCTGCTCGATGTCCTAGTTCCACTTTTTCGAAAACAGGAGAATTTATGGTCCCCAGAGAAGGAAGACAACTTTCTTCTTTTGTTCTGATTCTAATATTTTATTCTTCTGTTGGTGATCAACCCTCTTGGGGAATCATGCTGCATAAAGCTCCCAGACCATTTCCAAATTACAGGAAAGAACATCTGTTTTACCCAGATTTGATTTATGAATTTGGAATATATCATTCATCTCTATGGAAGGAAATGGAAGTTACGTCTCATGGACTGACACAAACAGATCAGAGTGTTTGCTTTATCCTTACTCTGTTCCTGTAATGCCAAGAGAGCCTCTGGTACTATTGAAAGGCTGACTCAGGAAAGATTGATACTCGTCTTTCCTTAAAAGTTAATTCTGATCAAGATAAGCAATGTCTATGTACATGGATTTAAAATATCAAATTGAGCATCATGTAGAAGAGATTTGGGGCTTACCAGAACTGGTGAGAAGATGGATCTTATCATTACCCAACCAGAATTCTGATCCTTGCCTTCCAAATCCATTTTTGTATGATTCCCAGTCACGGTAGAAATTGACAGATCCATCCTGCCGCCTCTGGAAGAGCTGGTGGAGAGAAAGGGAGTGATACCTTAGCATCTGCTTGATGGAGAAGCTGTTTTCCTAATCTTACGCCATTTCTGAAGTGGGGGAATGTCTTTCAGCCTGACTTTGCAAAAAGAACAGAATTGAATGTGTGTCATAGTTAGGTAGCAATTGAGACTGGATGTCACTGTACTTTGCTGTTTAAAAAGCTATTTTAATGTCTCAAGTCTTGGAAATAGGTATACTTTATATCATCCCAAAGCCAAATGGGAAAAAAAAGCCCACAAAAAATTAACCTGCTGCTCACTGTGTTAAAAAAAAACCAACCCTAGGACTTCCGGGTGGCAAGGCGCCGCCGCCGACAGCTGTTTTCAGGTTGTCAGCTTCGCGGCTTTGTAGAACCGCCGAAAACAGCGCCAATCAGCTGTTTCGGCAGTTCGAAAGCCCCCTCCTCGGGAGAAGAGGAGGGGGTGAGTATCCAGGTAGGGGAAGGGCTCTCCGGGGCCGCCAGAGCTTAAAGTACTGGCGGCTGAAAGATCGAGCCCCCCCGAAGCTTGGATTTCTCCAGGCTGCGCAGCGTTTCTGCTCCGTGTCTTTTGGAGCAGAACAAGGCGAACGCAACCATCCCTGCTTACAGGAATGGATTTTGGAAGACAAGAAAGCAGGCAGAGCGATGCAAGAGAATAAGGAGTAAGTGAACTTTTGATCTTTGGCTCAATCCACATTGAAGACCCTGAAAGTGAAAGTGCGTAGTTGCAATAGTGGAAAAAATGGCGGCTAAATCTTCTAAACTTACTAAAAGTGTGGGGGCTTCCCCCCTGCCGCAATCTTCATTGCAAGTCATAGCACCTCCTGCACCTTCACCTTCGCCTGTTTTAACAGTTAAAGTTTTGCAAGATGCTTTGGAAAAGCATTCACAGCAATTAGCTGAAATTATGGATGAAAAGTTGGAGGAGAAGTTTACAGTAATAAGGGAGGACATCTTGCTTGCATTTCAAGGCATGGCGATATGTATTGAACGCCTGGACGAAAGAGTGGAGGACCTCAGTCAAAATAATATTAAATTGGATGCAAAGATATTAGAGACTGAGAATGTGGTGGATAAAATTGACTATGACCTGACACTGGTACAATACCATGAAATGGAATTTGCTGTGAGAATTAGGGGTCTTAAAGAGAATCCTAAGGAAGATTTGAAGAAAATAGTTTCTGTTGCTTTGGAAGATGTGTTGGGAAGGCCAGCTGAAGGAATTGCAGAAGATATAGATAAAATCTTCCGTGTTAATTCCTGGATTGCAAGACAAAGGAAACTACCTAGAGACGTGGTTGTTTATTTTACAAAGAGAGCAACCAGGAATGAAGTTATTCAAGTCTCTTACAATACTAAGCTTGTGATTGCAGAGCAAGAAGTCTTGGTTCTAAAAGAGATCCCTCCAAAAATTTTAAGGAAACGAAAGGAATTTGCATTTCTGGCACAGGAGCTTAAGCGACGTGACATCAAGTTTAGATGGGAGATCCCAGTGGGTATGGTGGTAATGTTTGAAGACACAAGATACCGTCTTGCTACAGTGATGCAGGCACGTGATTTTTATAGCAATGTTTTAAAAGCAATCCCCATACCACTTTTGGAATCAACAAAGGAGGGAAAGTCTCAAGGTGCTGAAGGAACACAGACAGATGAGAAAGCAGCAGGAGTGGATCAAATTTCAACAGTATCAGAAGAAGTAAGAGACCAGAGGATTACGCATGCTGCTTCGAGACGAATCAGACGTGAGCAAGAGCAGGATCAGCAGAATGTTGTGGAACTTCCAAAGCATACCTATAGCGAAGCTGTGGGAGGGGCACGGCCTAAAAATGTGAAGGGGATCTTGGAAGACGCGCTCCAAAAGCTTCAGGTTGCCAAAAATGGCGACTAAGTTTTTAACTTGGAATGTCAATGGATTAAATTCACCACAGAAGAGAAAGAAAATCTTTCAATATTTAAAACAATTTAAGACTGATGTTATTTGCTTACAAGAAACACATATTAGAGCTATGGACCAAAAGTATTTATTAAATTCAAGATTAGGTACACAATTTATTGCTTCTGCAACAAACAAGAAAAATGGAGTGGTTATTTATGTTAAGAATACAATTACAGCAGAGTTAATCGAAGCAGATCAACAAGGAAGATATGTTATTGTGGACTTGTTAATAGAAGGCAAAAAAACTCTTTTGGTTGGATTATATGCTCCTAATCAACAGCAAGCTGACTTTTATAGTTTATTACACAGCAAGATTACCCAATTGGATTATAAATCTTTTATTTTTATGGGAGATTGGAATGGTGTTTTGAATGTACAAATGGATAAGAGTGGATCTTATAGAAGTACCCCAAGTCATGCTAAACTGCCTAAGTCTTTTTTTGAGATGATGGATGATATGGAACTACGTGATGTTTGGAGGGAAAGGAATTCACAAGAAAAAGATTATACTTTTTTTTCCGATAGACATCAATCTTTTTCTAGGATTGATTTTATATTACTGACTAATGATCTTTTTTTTAGAACTAAGAAGATAAAGATTTGTTCAAGGATTATGTCTGATCACAGTCCAGTTTGGTTAGAGATTGGAAAAGACATTAGAGAAAGACGTTCCTGGCGTTTAAATGAGAATCTGTTTAGAAATCAGGAAAATGTGGAAGAGTGCAAAAAACAGATGAAGGGTTTTTTTTGAAACAAATATGCATAAGGGTACTTCTATGGAAATGGTATGGGATGCTAGTAAGGCGTACATGAGAGGTGTGTTGATATATCTCAATAATAAATACAGACGTAATTTGGAATTTAGGAGGAAGGAATTAGAGAAAGAGATTAAGGAAAAAGAAAAGGCTTTAATTTTGAATCCATCGGATGTGAAGATCAAAGAGGCTATTAAGTTATTAAGAGGACAATTTGACAAGTTAATGGCTGATCAGGTGGCAACTAATCTACGGTTCGCAAGGCATAATACTTTTTGCAATGCCAATAAACCAGGTAGATGGTTAGCTTATATGCTAAGGAAGAAGCAAAGGGCTTCTAATATAGATAAAATAGAACACAAGGGAAAGGTTGTGTATCAGCAGAATCTTATTAAGGAAACTTTTGTTGGTTTTTATTCTAAATTATATGCTAGAGATAAGATTAATGAAACAGACATTGATCAATATTTAAAAGACGTTAGCATCCCAGTTCTTACGCAAGAACAAAAAGAAGAGATGAATCAGCTGATAACTGAGGAAGAAATATTCTTGGCAATTAAACAGTTAAAAGTGGGTAAAGCGCCAGGCACGGATGGTTTGACTGCTGTGTATTATAAAAATCTACAGTTTGAGATGATAAAGCCATTAAAGGAACTGTTTCAGACAATTCAAAAAGGGGGTGGAGTGCCTCCGTCTTGGAAAACTGCTTTTATTTCTTTAATCCCGAAAGAAGATCAGGACGTTACTCAAGCAAGAAATTATAGGCCAATATCACTTTTGAATACGGACTACAAGATATTTGCTAAGGTTTTAGCTAGTACACTGATGTGGGTATTGCAACAGGTAATTCATGGTGATCAAACTGGGTTTATAAGTGGTAGACAAATGAAAAATAATGTGAGACATATAGTTGACTTGTTGGAATTTCTGGAAAGGAATAACCAGATCCCTGCAGCATTGATCTTTTTGGATGCTGAAAAAGCCTTTGATCAATTGGATTGGAAATTTTTGATGAAAGTATTAGATAAAATGAATTTTGGGGATGAATTTTTACAACCAGTTAGGGCATTATATCAAAAGCAAACAGCTCGAATAATTGTCAATAATAGTTTGACTGAAATGTGTAATATTGAAAAGGGTACGAGGCAGGGTTGCCCGTTATCACCCTTATTATTTGTTTTAACGTTGGAGATATTACTGATTAAAATACGGAATTCGGAAACAATTAAGGGAATTCAAATAAGAGACCAGGATTATAGATTGAGGGCGTTTGCGGACGATCTGGTTATTACGGTGACACACCCAGAAAATTCTGTTATGGAATTGATGGAGTTAATATTGCAATACGGGAAAGTTTCTGGATTTAAGGTTAATATACAAAAAACTAAAATGTTATCTAAAATATGACAGTATTACAAAAGGTAGCTTTAGAAAGGTTAACTGGATTTGAAATTGTTGAAAGGGTCAAATATTTGGGGGTATACTTGACACCCTCAAATGTAAAATTATATAAAAACAATTATGAAAAGTTATGGAACAAAGTGCAAAAAGAATTGGATAGTTGGAAAAAATTACAATTGTCATTATTGGGAAGAATTGCGGCAGTAAAAATGAATGTTTTGCCAAAATTCTTATTTTTGTTTCAAATGATACCCATTCTTAAAAAGGATTCGAATTTGGAGGAATGGCAGAAGGGTATTAATAAATTTGTTTGGGCAGGGAAAAGGCCACGGGTTAAATTTAAAATTATGCAGGACACGCGTAAAAGAGGTGGTCTAAAAATGCCCAATCTTAAATTATATTATGAAGCTGCTGCATTATCAGCCATAAGTGATTGGATTAATTTGACACAAGGGAGACTATTAAATCTTGAAGGGCATGATTTGTTATTTGGTTGGCATGCATATTTATTGTATGACAAGAAGGTAGACAATGTGTTTAAAATGCATATTTTGAGGCATGCTTTGTTGCGAGTTTGGAAAAAGCATAGACAAAAGTTAAATTACAAGATACCTTTATGGGCAATACCCAAACACGCAATAGAGAATATAAATGTTGGATTTAAACATGATGTGACTACATATAAGGAAATTTTGAGTTTGGAGAGGAATGTATGGTGTTTGAAGCCATATAATTTTTTACGAGGAAAAAAGATTGTTCAAACTTGGTTTCAGTATGGGCAATTACAAGCTAGGTGGAAAGAGGATCAGAAAATTGGTTTTCTAATGGATGATGAAAATTTGGTAAAGCAAATTAGAAATCAGGGCCCAGCACATATCAAACGGATATATCTTGCATTGATAGAGATTGACTCAGAAACAGAAATTGTTAAGGATTGTATGATAAAATGGGCACAGAATATTCAGGAAGTTATCACAATGGACACTTGGGAAAAGATCTGGGTGAGAAATGTAAAATTTACGCAAGCTCAAAATCTAAGAGAGAACTTTTATAAAATGTTTTATAGGTGGCATTTAGATCCTAAAAAGTTAGCAAGTATGTATCCGAATTATCAGCCTAAATATTGGAGATGTGGCGGTGAAGACGCAACGTACTTTCATATATGGTGGACTTGTAAAAAGATTAAAGCATTTTGGATTAAAATCTGGTGGAATATGCAGAAGATATTTAAGAAAAGGATAAAGTTTTGTCCGCAATTGTTCTTACTGGGCATTATTACCGATACTACCGTGGTGGACACTAATTTGATGCTGAACTTAATTATGGCAGCGAGACTTTTAATAGGGCAATACTGGAAAAAGGAAGAACTGCCGACTATAGAGGAATGGACGTTAAAAGTTTCCAACCTGGCGGAAATGGCGAAGATTTCAGCATATTTGAAGGACCATTCGCAACAACGATATGTTGTGGAGTGGAAAAAATGGATTGATTACATCCAGAATAAATATGGGACTAAAAAGTTTCATTTAGCATTTGAATAAGTATATTGCTTGTAGTCATCTTATAAGAGCTAAAGTGCGAGAGACTTAATAGTTTATTGTTATTAGTATATGGGAGTTTATGATTGGTTTTTTTTGCTTTTATACCTTGTATTCAGCTCTGGGAAGTCAGGGAGGGGGGAGGGGGGAAGGGGAGGGTGAGAGGGTGGGATAGGGTTGGGGAGGGAGGGAGGGGGTGGGGGATGGGATGTTAAAGATAAAATGTATTGAAAAACTTTTCAATTAAAAAAAAACAAAAAACCCAACCCTGGTGTTCTCAGTTAAATGTTTTAAATCAATAAACACATCCAAAGTTTGTTCCGTATGCTGGAAAGATCCATGACAAACATGTCTAGTTTGGTGTGGCAATTAGAGCATTTTTTGGCAAGGAACAAAGAATCCTGCATAGATCCATGAAACTCAGTATGTAGGTTTAGACCAGGGGTTTTCAAACTTGACCCTTTTATGACTTGTGGACCTCAACTCCCAGAATTCCTCAGCCAGGCATCCTGGCTGAGGAATTCTGGGAGTTGAAGTCCACAAGTCTTAAAAGGGCTAAGTTTGAAGACCCCTGGTTTAGACAGATGACTCACTCAGCCTAATTTATTTAATATAAAGATGTTGTAATAAATTTATTGCTAGAGATGTCAGACCTTTTGAGGAGTGCAGGAGCGTTGCAAATATGGATATTTCCAAGCTAGGCAAAAAAAAAATCAGAGACAGAGATGTCTGCTGGTGAAGTTACAAACAGTTAAGATGCCAACTTAACTTTTTGTCCCTCCCCCAAGATCCCCTACTCAGACTGGAATAATAGATGAAAAGGAACTTCCTCTGCAAGGAATGGAGGTGGTGGTCAGTGTCTGGATGGCCCTGCAACGACCAATGATGGGCTCTCCTCTGAGCTCTCTTATTATCAAGAGAAGGGAAAGTGCAAATAAAGCTAGGCAGGGCTGTTCTTCTCCCTTGCTGGCTTCCTGAGGGAGGGCTCCCAATGGGCCACAAAGTGGGAAATACCAATCCCATATATGGACAGAATTTGCAGTTGTGATAGCTCCATTTTAGGGCTTCCAGCCTGTTCAATCTCACAATAACAGGAAAGTGTACCTCCAAGCGGCCTTGCACTCAAATCCCAAGAGGGTTTCATTAAGATTTGTGGCTGCAATTGTCCACCACTAGTCTTTTGACAAGAGAGAAGGCTGATGGGCCCCTCAACATCTGCTATTATTCTGCAACAAAAGTGGAGCATGGAGCCCACTTCATTGGGCTTCTTGCTCTTCTGGTTTGATATGTTCAAGTAGACAATTATCTCCTCCTCCTCCTCCTCCTCCTCCTCCTCCTCCTCCTCCTCCTCCTCCTCCTCCTCCTCCTCCCCTGGAGGGTTCCAGCTTACCAACCAGCCTCCTCCATCTGTCTCCATGTCACAGAAAACCATCTTTGGGTTCCCCTTAGTTGGATATATTCTGTACCAGCCACTCAGGGTCTCCCCACGTTTCAGGAGGTCTTTGCAGTTTCTGGCTTCTGTCTCTAGAGAAAGAATAGGGAAGGTTGGGTGGGTCAGTTCAGGCAAGTTCTGCTCTGAAAAAATATATCTGAGACAGATGTTGATCTTTGTGGACGGTTCCCAACTGTGAAATAATCTCTCTTGTAAGAATATGAATGTGTCAAAAACCCGTCCACGTCCCCAGCAACAAAGATCAAACGACAACAACGTGGAACGGTTGACGGCAGGAGTTTTCTTTACTTCAGAAAGTCCATGCGAAACAAAGTCAGCGTTGGGAGTTGCCCACCCCCAACGCACTCTTCAATCCTTGGGCAATCAGCTCCGCCCTTCCCCGAGCAGACCAGCATCCGCCCAAGCCTGCATAAAACCCCACCCCTTTTCCCAATCCCCCACACCGTGGTTTTCCCCCTGGCCCTACGGACCAAACAGCGCACAGGTAGGCGCAACTCAAAATCCCCCCTACCCCCTGACCTGGAGCCTCAGAACCGCCCCCTCCCACCAGCCTGTCGCCCCGCGCCGTGACCCCCCCCAGCCCCCGTCACCCAGGTGTGGCTGCAGGCTGCCCAA
>JAKJMR010000635.1:611493-635377 GCA_024449315.1 Daboia siamensis
GCAGCTGAGAAGTCTTGGGGGAGGAGGCGGCTGCCTGCCCGCACGCCCGCAGGCCGACCCGATGGCTCCGCGGGAATAGCTGCAGAAAGAGGAGAGGCTTCCAGCTGACTCGCGTGGCCGCCCTGCTGTTGCCAGGGGAGCCGCGGGTGTGGAGAGGCTCCCAGCTGACTCGCGCGGCCGTTCTGCTGCTGGTGCCGTAGCCGCGGGCGTGGACAGGACCCCTGTGTGAATTGTCGAGCCCAAAGGGCTCGACAGAATGCTTATTATAATGTAATGAACTCATGGAGATAACTTTTAAAAAGTGATTAAACAAAACAAAGCATGATAATTACAGGGGAAAAAGACAACTAGAGAAGGCATCTCTAGTACTGTTGTGCTTGTTGGCTGAGGATGATGGGAGTTTGAGTTCCACCCTTAGAGGGTACATATTGTGAGTGCTGATACATGGAAACAATATGTGCTGTATCATAGTGATGCTTAGCCTGTGGTTAATGGGTTTGTACTAGTCCAAAACCCATTCTTATTTGGCTACTACAAAGTCTTTTCTTTTTCTTTTTTATAATATTTTATTAATTTTCCAATTTTACATTTAAGTATTTAAAAAGCAACGTGGTGCCTGGGTTAATCAATAGTTCAATAAAAAATAGTACAAATCTCAAGTTACATCATCAAATATTTCCTCTCTTTTCCCCTTAACATTTACTGTCTCATATTTAAACTAATACAATTCTTATTATATCAACTCAATAAAAACATTATTGTTACATTTATCAATAAATTTTACTTATATGTATCTTAATTATTCTTTACATTCTATTTTCATAAACAATCTATATCCTGTTATTATTTTTTCCCAATTTTTAGTTTCCCAATAATATTCCAATTTAACCTTTAATATTTATAATTTTTAGGCTTTAGGTAACCAAGATTTCCCTTATCTCAATTCATAACAGAATCTAATATCCAAAATACACATTTTATCTATTTGAATATAATCTTGTTCTATTTCCTAAAAATTATCTATTGCTACAGGTACTGGGGAGCGGTTGCCGAGACTGACGGTCAGCCACACGGAAGGACGGCCGGCTCTTTGCTTAACGGGGGGCCCTTCGTCACTAACCCCAAAAATAAAATTGAGGGTGAAGCTGCAAGGGGTCCCCTGCACAATGGAACTGGACTCAGGGTCGGCCGTATCAATCATCTCCGCCAGAACGTTTAAGGAAGTTTGCAAGTGGAGCGGCCAACGGGTTCCCTTGAGGCCATCAGACTGACCCTCTCTGACTTCCAAAATTCACCCATTAACGTCCGGGGGGAAGCGTCGGTGATGGTTCAGTATAAGGGGTTCGCGGGGAAATTAAGTATATTGGTCGTCGAAGGGCAGCGGACCAGCCTCGTGGGGTTAGGGTGGTTCAAAGCACTGGGCATTGGGATCATGGGGATTCACCAGACGTGGAGCTGCCGCTCACTAGAATCCGTCTGCAAAGATTTCGCAGACGTTTTCGAGGGGCAATTAGGAAGGTACACCGGTCCCCCAATTTCATTCAAGTTAAACCCCCAGGTGCAGCCCATTAGAATGAAGGCTAGGCGGGTCCCGTTTGTGTTAAAACACAAGATAGAGCGGGAATTGGATAAGTTGGTGGACCAGGGGGTGTTAACGCCAGTCGATGGAGCGGCATGGGAAATCCCCATAGTAACACCGCTCAAGGCAAACAACGAGATTAGAATTTGTGCTGACTATAAGGGGACCCTTAACCGAGCTCTGAGCACGCATTCCTACCCGGTCCCCACAGTCAGCAGCATCCTGGCGTCCCTGCAGGGTGGGGCGGTGTTCGCAAAGTTGGACCTTGCCCAAGCTTATCAGCAGCTACCAGTCGACCCAGAGGCAGCTAAAGTGCAAACGATAGTTACCCACAAGGGGGCGTTCCGGGTAGACCGGCTGCAGTTCGGGTTTAGCGTAGCTCCGGGGATTTTCCAGGAGGTGATGGAAAGAACCCTCAAGGGGATACCAGGAGTTTGCCCCTACTTCGACGACGTCCTAATTGTGGGGAGCTTGGAGGACGTCTTGGCAGACCGATTGGAAGCCGTGCTACAAAGGTTTAGGGCTGCAGGACTGAAACTCAAAAGGGAAAAATGCAAGATTGGGGTGAAGGAAACAGAATTCCTGGGGTTCAGGATCGATGCTCAAGGCATCCATCCAGCCACATCCAAAAGTGAGTCAGGGCAATCAAAGAAGCCCCAATTCCCAAAAACAAGTCTGAGTTGCAGGCATTCCTGGGCCTCCTCAACTTTTATCATACATTTCTGCCACACAAAGCAACAATTGCAGAGCCGTTACACAGGTTGCTAGACAAGCAGGCACCCTGGGACTGGACTGACACACACACAAACTCATTCAACTCACTCAAGAACTTGTTAGCAGGCAATGCCACAGTCACACACTTCAGAGAGGACAAGCCAATCTGCATTGCATGTGATGCATCCCCTTATGGGATTGGGGCAGTCCTCAGCCATTTAGAGGAGGACGGAACTCAAGTTCCCATTGCATACTACTCCAGGACCCTGTCAGCTGCAGAAAGAAATTACGCACAAATAGATAAGGAGGCACTGGCAGTGGTTGCAGGAGTGAAGAAATTCCACGAATACCTATATGGCAGGGATTTCCTAATTTACACAGACCATAAGCCATTGTTAGGGTTGTTTACAACAGAGAAACAGACACCACAAATCCTATCACCCAGGATGTTACGCTGGTCCATCTTCCTGTCAGCGTATTCATGCAAACTGGTACACAGGCCAGGCAAAGAGATAGGGCATGCAGATGGCCTCAGCAGACTCCCCCTAAGGGATACTGAGCCAGACCCCGCACCTGCGGCCCAAATACTGGCCATACAGGAGCTGCCAGAATGCCCCCTCAACACAAGGGACATAGCCACAGAGACCCCGAAGGACAAGGTTCTGAGCAGGGTTCAATCGTGGGTGAGCAGTGGGTGGCAGGACAAATCACCAGGGCAAGAGTTCATCGCATACTTTTCCAGGAGGCATGAACTATCCACACACAAGGGATGTCTCTTGTGGGGGAGTAGAGTCATCATTCCCACAAGGCTTAGAGAAAGAGTCCTTCAGTCACTGCACGAAGGCCACCCAGGAGTAGTAAGAATGAAGGCCCTGGCAAGGAGCTACCTGTGGTGGCCAGGGTTGGACAAGGAGATAGAAGTGCTAGTAGCGGGGTGCTACACGTGCCAGAGGTCATGGCCAGAACAGCCACATGCACCAGTTCATAAGTGGGAGGAAACACACACCCCATGGTCCAGGGTGCACATAGACTATGCAGGGCCCTTCCAAGGACACACATTTCTGGTAGCAGTAGACAGCCATTCTAAATGGCTGGAGGTGGTGCCTGTGGGCAACATGACCTTAGCAGGAACCATTCAAGCATTAAGGGGGATGTTTGCAACGCATGGTCTGCCAGATGTGATCATGTCAGATAATGGAACACAATTTACCTCATTAGATTTTCAGGTGTTCCTGAGGACCTTGGGGATTAGACACGCCACCTCGGCTCCCTTCCACCTGGCCAGTAATGGGTTGGCAGAACGATTCGTGAGGACAACAAAGGACGCCCTAAAGTGCATAGTGCAGGGGAATTGGAAGCAAAGACTGGCCACCTTCCTCCTACACCAACATGCAACACCCTGCACCGCCACAGGCAAAAGCCCGGCAGAACTCAGATGGGGCAGACGTCTCATAACAACACTGGACAGGCTGCACCCAGACAGAGTAGCAGCAGACGTTGGGACCCCAAACATCAAAACAATTTTCAATACAGGGGACCCCATCTGGGCTAGGAACTATGGCTCAGGTCACCCATGGGTGCCAGGGGAAATACTAGAACAAACAGGACCCCTCTCCTACAAGGTAAGGGTGGAGGGGGGGACTCTTTTAGAAGAGGCACCTGGACCAGCTGAGGAAAAGAGCTCCTGAAAGGGTTGTTGAAGACACTCTAGGGGCTGAGGAGGAAGAGCCAACACAAACACAAACACCCAGAAGGGTTACCAGAGGGGCACAGTGGCAACCCCACCCCAGGCAGGAGATTGATAGGGAAACCAGACAGTCACTGGAACCCAGCAGAGCACAAAACCCAGGCACCTCATCACACACACACCTCAATCCACCACATCAATCACAGCAAGGAAGAGAGGCAAGTAACAGCACCACACCACCAGGAGAGCCAGGCCCAAGAAGATCAAGCAGGCCTCACAAGGCTCCAAGCTACCTCGCTGACTATGTGTGTTCTTAGAAGGGTGGAGAAGCAACAAGGAATAACAAATGTAAATTTTGTGTATAATGTAAATAAGTGTATATAGTTATAGGAGACAGAATGACAGAGGGTATTCCCTCACTATGGGGGGAGGGGTGTAGTGTATGCTCTTAAAGCATACACGGAAGCTCAGCACAGCAGGGGGCTGGACAGCTCCAGGCTATAACCCTTTGAATAGAACAAGCCGTTGAAAGCCCCAGGGTATGGTCAGCTCTGGCGGGAAGCCAGGGTTTAAATCCATTGGCCACATGCACTGGCGGGAAGCCCAGGTTTGAGTCGATTGGTTGCGATTCACCTGGGCAGGTATAAAGAGACGCCAGGTAACCCCTTTGCCCCAGCTTCATTCCGGATCCAATAAAGACGTTACTACACAGCTCAAGTGTCCGTCTCTCTGTGCGACCATGCTACATTGCAAAGCAGAACTTCATTACTGCCAGATTCCATCCCTCACCTGTTCCTGAGCCATCTCTTTACCTGCAAAACTGCTAATCAGCAGTGTCTAGATTTCTCAAAGTAGTTGTGAACAGAAGAAAGAATGTGAGGCAAGTATTCCTTTTCTAATGAACTGGCTTTATTGGGAAACTAAGTACCAACATTCTGCTCCTGCACACAGACATCTTGCTCAGGCTAAGAACCAAGCTGAAAGGTCACACAGCTGGAACTCACGTGCACAGCAAGTGGCTTCAGTGTCCTGGAGTCCTCCAGTACCATCATTTGAGACTTCTCCCTCCACAGAACTAGCAACTAGGAAAAAAATCAGGTGGAAACCAGCCCAAGGCTTCATCTTGCCTTGCCAGCTCTCTGTCTCTTTCTGAGCCAGAAGTGTGTGGTGTCTTGCCTCTTATATATGGAGGTCTTTTTTTTTTTTATTGAAAAGTTTTCAATACATTTTATCTTTAACATCCCAACCCCCACCCCCTCCCTCCCTTCCCAATCCAATCCCACCCTCTCACCCTCCCCTTCCCCCCTCCCCCCTCCCCGACTTCCCAGAGCTGAATACAAGGTATAAAAATAAAAAAACAATCATAGACTACCATATGCTAATAACAATAAACTATTAAGTCTACCGCACTTTAGCTCTTATAAAACGACTACAAGCAATATAAATATCCCATCAATACTTATTTAAATGCTAAATGAAACTTTTTAGTCCCATATTTATTCTGAATGTAATCAATCCATTTTTTCCACTCCGCATTATATCATTGTTGCGAGTGGTCTTTCAAATACGCTGAAATCTTCGCCATTTCTGCCAGGTTAGAAACCTTTAAAGTCCATTCTTCTATAGTCGGCAGTTCTTCCTTCTTCCAGTATTGCCCTATTAAAAGTCTCGCTGCCGTAATCAAGTTCAGCATCAGCTTAATGTCCACAACAGTAGTATCAGTAATAATGCCCAGTAAAAACAATTGCGGACAAAACTTTATCCTTTTCTTGAATATCTTCTGCATATTCCACCAGATTTTAATCCAAAATGCTTTAACCTTTTTACAAGTCCACCATATATGAAAATACATTACATCTTCGCCACCACATCTCCAACATTTAGGCTGATAATTCGGATACATACTTGCTAACTTTTTAGGATCTAAATGCCACCTATAAAACATTTTATAAAAGTTCTCTCTTAGATTTTGAGTTTGTGTAAATTTTACATTTCTCACCCAGATCTTTTCCCAAGTGTCCATTGTAATAACTTCCTGAGTATTCTGTGCCCATTTTATCATACAGTCTTTAACAATTTCTGTTTCTGAGTCAATTTCTATCAATGCAAGATATATCCGTTTAATATGTGCTGGGCCCTGATTTCTAATTTGCTTTACCAAGTTTTCATCATTCATTAAAAAACCAATTTTCTGATCTTCTTTCCACCTGGCTTGTAATTGCCCATACTGAAACCAGGTTTGAACAATCTTTTTTCCTCGTAAAAAATTATACGGCTTCAAACACCATACATTCCTCTCCAAACTCAAGATTTCCTTATATGTAGTCACATCATGTTTGAATCCAACATTTATGTTCTCTATTGCGTGTTTCGGTATTGCCCATAAAGGTATCTTGTAGTTCAACTTATGTCTATGCTTTTTCCAAACTCGCAACAAAGCATGTCTTAAAATATGCATCTTAAACACATTATCTACCTTCTTGTCATACAATAAATATGCATACCAACCAAATAGCAAATCATGACCTTCAAGATTTAATAATCTCCCTTGTGTTAAGTTAATCCAATCACTTATCGCTGATAATGCAGCAGCTTCATAATATAATTTAAGATTGGGCATTTTTAGACCACCTCTTTCACGCGTGTCCTGCATAATTTTGAATTTAACCCGTAACCTTTTCCCTGCCCAAACAAATTTATTAATACCCTTCTGCCATTCCTCCAAGTTTAAATCCTTTTTAAGAATGGGTATCATTTGGAACAAAAATAGAAATTTTGGCAAAACATTCATTTTCACTGCTGCAATTCTTCCCAATAATGACAATTGTAATTTTTTCCAACTATCCAATTCTTTTTGAACTTTGTTCCATAGCTTTTCATAGTTATTTTTGTATAATTTTACGTTTGAGGGTGTCAAGTATACCCCCAAATATTTAACCCTTTCAACAATTTCAAATCCAGTAAACCTTTCTAAAGCTACCTTTTGTAATACTGTCATATTTTTAGATAACATTTTAGTTTTTTGTATATTAACCTTAAATCCAGAAACTTTCCCATATTGCAATATTAACTCCATCAATTCCATAACAGAATTTTCTGGCTGTGTCACCGTAATAACCAGATCGTCCGCAAACGCCCTCAATCTATAATCCTGATCTCTTATTTGAATTCCCTTAATTGTTTCCGAATTCCGTATTTTAATCAATAATATCTCCAATGTTAGAACAAATAATAAGGGTGATAGCGGGCACCCCTGCCTTGTACCTGTCACACCCGTCCGCCGGTAAGCAGCTCCGTAGCCCCGAGCAGGAACGGAAGACCACCTCCACAGGATTCAAACTCTTTATTTCTCCAGAAAACAATCCGTGGCAGGAAACAAAGCCAGCGTTGGCCGCTACCCGCAACCAACGCTGCTAAATACACTTACACAAACCACACCCATGCTCCACCCAACTACACCCACGCCCCCTCGGCTCCTATATCCACCCTTCCCCTCCCCTGTGGGGCCTTCCTCCCGGCACCCCGCCATGGAGAAACCGGCCCGCACACCTCCCTGCTTCGGCATCAGCTTCGCTCGGCTCCGGCAGCATCCCCCGTCGTCGCCGAACAGCTCCTGCCGCTCCGCCGCCACGACGGGGGTATGTCCACAAGCTGCTTGGCCCGCGGGGGGTGGGCTAGGTGGCCACGGCAGTCCGGCGGGCCATAACGCGGCTCCCGAAGCAGCAGCCTCCACCCGCCGGAGATGCGCAGCAGCGCTGGCCACACCATGCGCCAGGCCGGCTACCGCGTCGTTCTGCGCAGGCACGGCGTCTGGCGAAGGCGAGGCGACGGCCGTCCGGGATGTGCTGCGGGCCGTCGAGGATCCGGGAGAGGCCGGCGGGCCAGCCAGGCGGCCAACGGCCCGGCCCCGGGCGACGGAGGCAGGTCCGACGGGTGAAGAGGCTGGTGGCAGGGAAGCAGGGCCGCAGGAATCCAGGGAGCCAGGTGGGGCCAACGGGCTGTCGGCAAGGCGGCGGGGAGGGGCCGGGAGGGTGGTGAGTCCCCCTCCCGAATGTCGGCCCCTCAGGGCCCGACATGCTGCCCCTTCTACCAGGGGCTCATCTGGAAGGCAAGAGAGAGAGGGTGAGCAGATGGCTACACGTTCCGCGGCCTCCCCCCGGCTCCCACCTGGCTTCCCCGGATATTTCCGGTGGAACGCGCGGAGTAGGCGGGGTGCATACACATCCTCCCCCCGCACCCAGGTGGCCTCCTCCATAGGGTATCTCTTCCACAGCACTAGATACTGCAACCGCCCCCTCCGTTGCCTAGAATCCAGGATCTCCTGCACCTCGTAGTGACTGCCGTGTACAGGGCCCGGACCGCCCTCCCCTTCTGCCGTAGCGGCAGTTGTTGCCGGCTTCAACAGGCTGCTGTGGAAGACGGGGTGTATCTTCCCCAGGAGAGGGGGCAGCCGGAGCCGGACGGTCACAGGGTTTATCACTTGCACGACTCGAAAAGGGCCGAGATATTTGGGGCCTAACTTTTTGCAGGGGACCTGCAGTCGCACGTATTTTGTGGAAAGGTAGACCAGATCGCCCACTTGGGGGGCGGGGAACGGCCTCCTCTTCTTATCTGCCTGCTCCTTGTACGACCTCGCGGCTTGTTCCAGCGCCGTTTTCACTACCCCCCACCCCTCCTCCAGTCGGTTCATCCACTCCTCAAGCGTGCAGGACGCCGGGCCGTCCTGGCCACAGCCGGCGATGGGCACGAACTCGTACCCCGAGACCACCCGGAAGGGGGAGAAACCGGTGCTGTTATGCACCGCATTGTTGTGAGCTAAGGGCAGTAGGTCCACCCAGTCAGATTGTCGGTACGACACATAGCAGCGGAGGTAACGTTCCACCGCCGCGTTCACCCGCTCCGCCGCCCCGTTGGTGCTTGGGTGATACGCTGAACTCAGCCCTTGCGTTGTTCCAATGTAGTGCACGAAACTTCTCCAGAACCGAGCGGTGAACTGTACTCCGCGGTCCGTGATAATACGCCGCGGTACCCCATGGAGGCGGTAGATATGCTGCACGAACAGCCGGGCCAACCGACGAGCCGACGGTAACCCCTTACAGGGGATGAAGTGTGCCTGTTTAGAGAACAGGTCCACTACCGTCCATAGGACGTTATATCCCCTACTCTCCGGCAGATCGACCACAAAATCCATGGCGATGTCCTGCCATGGCCGCACGGGGTCTGCCACCTGTTATAGAAGACCTGCCGGTTTGCCAACGGAGGGCTTGGTAACAGCGCACACGCGGCACTTCCGCACATAGTCCGCTACGTCCTGCCTCATGGTAGGCCACCAGAAGTGGCGGCGGGCCAGGTGCAAGGTCTTTACGAAGCCATAATGACCCGCTTGCCGCACATCATGGCACTGGTGAAGCACTCGGTCCCGCACGGTGGCCGGTACATACAATCTAGTCCCGTGCCAGGCCAGGCCGTCCCATGCGGTGAGCGTACCGGGATGCGCCTGCACCCACTTATCGAGTACCAGTGCTTTCCTGCAAGCTCCCAGGAAATCATCTGTCGATGCGTGGGCCGTGTTCCCCACCCCTTCCCGCAGGCGGGGAGGTACCAATGCCTGTACAACCTCCTCCCTCCGGCAGTCGTACTGGGGCAGTCGTGACAGGGCATCCGCTAGGAAGTTCTTGCCTCCGGGCACATATCTGAGGCGGAACCGGAAGCGCTGAAAGTATTGGGCCCATCGTACGTGTTTCGGGGACAGTCGGCGGGGAGTTTGCAAAGCTTCCAAGTTCTTGTGGTCAGTCCACACCTCAAACTCCTGGCTGGCCCCCTCGAGTAGGTGCCTCCACGTTCCCAAGGCCCAGCGGACCGCAAAGGCTTCCTTCTCCCAGATGGCCCACACCCTCTCCGTGGTGGTCAGTTTCTTGGAGGCATATGCGCAAGGCCGCAACACCCCGGTGTCATATCACTGCAGCAGGACGGCCCCAACTGCCACATCGCTGGCGTCGGCCTGCACCACGTAGGGCAAGTCGGGGTTCGGGTGTCGCAGGACGGGTTCCTTGGCAAACTGGGCCTTGAGTGCCTCAAAGGCACGTTGACAGGTGGTGGTCCACGCCAGCTTCTGTCCCGGTCGTGGCGGCGTCACCCCGGTTTTTGTGCGAAGCAAATCCGTGAGTGGCAGAGCAATGGAGGCAAAACAGGGAATAAATTGGCGATAGAAGTTCGCGAAACCCAGGAAGCTCTGCAACTGCTTCCGGGTCCGCGGAGCCTGCCACTGCTGGATGGCCTCTACCTTTTTTGGGTCCATCTCCACTCCGTGTGCAGACACCCGGTATCCCAAATAATCAAGCCGGGCTTTGTGAAACTCGCACTTGGTGAGCTTCACGTACAGGCGGGCCTCCCTCAGCTTAGACAACACGCAACGGACAAGGGCGATATGTTCCTCCATTGTCGTCGTGTATATCAGGATGTCATCCAGATACACTAGGACTCCCCGGTACAAGTGGTCATGCAGGACTTGGTTGATCAGCTGCATGAAGACCGCGGGGGCCCCCTGCAGACCGAACGGCATCACCCTAAATTGGAAACTGCCTAGCGGACAGTTGAAGGCCGTTTTCCACTCGTCGCCGGCTTTGACCCGCACCCGATAATAAGCCACCCGCAGATCCAACCGGGTGAATATTCGGCCCTTGGTGAGATGAGCCAGGAGGTCATGGGGGCCGTGCTCGGGGTGGTGGTAACGGGCAGTCCACCGCCCGGTGGCCTGGTTGGTCACAGCAGAAGCAACGAAACGCCGGTCGGGGCGCCGGAGTGGGAACGGGCTGCGGCGCCGCCGGCACAGGCTTCCGCCCATCGGCTTTTGCTGCTCCGGGAACCCGCCAGGCCCCGCCGCCCACCTCGGGCCTTCCCCGTGCGTCCGCTAACGCCAGGTCCAGCTCCACCGCCACCCGGAACCAATCTTGAAGCCGTGCAGGGACCCCCCGTACCGCACATGCTCATCGAAGGGACCCGTCGAGGCCGGCCCGGAAGAGGTGCACCAGCATGCGCTCCGGCCATGAACGCAACCGGCCCGCAACCTTGCGGAAGTCGTGCACGTTTTCCACCGCCAGTCGGCCCCGTTGTCTGATGTTCACGATCTCAGCCTCCGCACGGTGGGTACGAGAGGTGTCCTCAAAACGGACACGCAAGGCGTCCAGAAACAACCCGACGTCGCCGAGTTCACGGGCGTGGTCATTATAGAGGTCGGCGGCCCAGGTTGCGGCCTCCCCCTGGAGACAGGCTGTGACCGCCACCACCATCGCCCACTGCGAAGCGTAAGCCTGGCCGTATCCGTCCAGGTGATTTATAACCTGACCCAGAAACATGGCCAGGTGATCAGGGTGCCCATCATACGTGGCGGTGAGAGGCAGTGGGCCCCATACCACGCCCGGGCCCCAATGTCCGATGGCTGGGGCCCCCTGGCCCTGGGACGCCCCCCCCCCGGCCTGGCTGAATGCCGTCCGGAGGGTCCTTCCGGTGTTGGCCACCCCTCATGACCTTTCGGTGCTGATGTGGTAGAGGCCGGAGCGCTGCCTTCCCTGGGCACCTTGAACTTCGGGCTAGCCAGCCGGAAGCGGGACGTGGTTGGTTGTTTCGATGGCCCCACAAGGCCCCATTGGCCTGTCTCCACCTCGGGGCCTGTGGCTGCCCACGAGCCACCATCCCGAGACCCAATCTCCCCGAACCTGTCCCGCAGGACGTCCATAGTCTGGCTATCAGGGGCGGTCGAGTAGCTCCAGTCCTCCCCATCATCCTCGGTCAGTCGTCTCTCCCTCCAGCCCAACGGAGCCCCACTGGGCCGGGTCGCCCGCCCTTGCTCGGGCGCCGTGAGGCCCAGGACCGAACTCAGCCACCATTCCCCCCCCACAGTTTGGCTGCTGGTGCCCTGGGACTCCACCCCAGGGTTCGCCGGCGGCGCCTCACTTATTTTAGGCCGCACGACCGGCTGGGTGTCTTCCACGCCCGTCAACTCAAGGGGCTTCTCCAACACCTCGGCTGCGCCGGCCTCCTCCTTCCCGCCGTCCAGGGCAGCCCCTTGCACGCCTTCTGCCATGTCCCCAGCAGGGGAAAAACTCACAGCAGCACGGCTAGGGAAAACAAGGGCAACGCTGGCTTAATGTCACACCCGTCCGCCGGTAAGCAGCTCCGTAGCCCCGAGCAGGAACGGGAGACCACCTCCACAGGATTCAAACTCTTTATTTCTCCAGAAAACAATCCGTGGCAGGAAACAAAGCCAGCGTTGGCCGCTACCTGCAGCCAACGCTGCTAAATACACTTACACAAACCACACCCATGCCCCACCCAACTACACCCACGCCCCCTCGGCTCCTATATCCACCCTTCCCCTCCCCTGTGGGAGAAACCGGCCCGCACGCCTCCCTGCTTCGGCATCGGCTTCGCTCGGCTCCGGCAGCATCCCCCGTCGTCGCCGAACAGCTCCTGCCGCTCCGCCGCCACGACGGGGGTATGTCCACAAGCTGCTTGGCCCACGGGGGGTGGGCTAGGTGGCCGCGGCAGTCCGGCGGGCCATAACGCGGCTCCCGAAGCAGCAGCCTCCACCTGCCGGAGACGCGCAGCAGCGCTGGCCACACCATGCGCCAGGCCGGCTACCGCGTCGTTCTGCGCAGGTGCGGCGTCCGGCGAAGGCGAGGCGACGGCCGTCCGGGACGTGCTGCAGGCCGTCGAGGATCTGGGAGAGGCCGGCGGGCCAGCCAGGCGGCCAACGGCCCGGCCCCAGGCAACGGAGGCAGGTCCGACGGGTGAAGAGGCTGGCGGCAGGGAAGCAGGGCCGCAGGAATCCAGGGAGCCGGGTGGGGCCAACGGGCTGTCGGCAAGGTGGCGGGGAGGGGCCGGGAGGGTGGTGAGTCCCCCTCCCGAATGTCAGCCCCCCAGGGCCCGACAGTACCCTTTTCAATATTACACATTTCGGTCAGACTATTATTCATAATTATTCGGGCTGTTTGCTTTTGATATAATGCCCTGATTGGTTGTAAAAATTCATCCCCAAAATTCATTTTATCTAATACTTTCATCAAAAATTTCCAATCCAATTGATCAAAGGCTTTTTCAGCATCCAAAAAGATCAATGCTGCAGGGATCTGGTTATTCCTTTCCAAAAATTCCAACAAATCAATTATATGCCTCACATTATTTTTCATTTGTCTACCACTTATAAACCCAGTTTGATCACCATGAATTACCTGTTGCAGTACCCTCATCAGTCTATTAGCTAAAACCTTAGCAAATATCTTGTAATCCGTGTTCAAAAGTGATATTGGCCTATAATTTCTTGCTTGAGTAACATCCTGATCTTCCTTCGGAATCAAAGAAATAAAAGCAGATTTCCAAGACGGAGGCACTCCTCCCCCCTTTTGAATTGTCTGAAACAATTCCTTTAGTGGCTTTATCATCTCAAACTGTAAATTTTTATAATACACAGCAGTCAAACCATCGGTACCTGGCACTTTACCCACTTTTAACTGTTTGATTGCCAAAAATATTTCTTCCTCAGTTATCAGTTGATTCATTTCTTCTTTTTGTTCTTGCGTAAGAACCGGGATGCTAACGTCCCTCAAATATTCATCAATGTCTGTTTCATTAATCTTATCTCTAGCATATAATTTAGAATAAAAATCAACAAAAGTTTCCTTAATAAGATTCTGCTGATACACAATCTTACCCTTATATTCTATTTTATCTTTATTAGAAGCCCTTTGCTTCTTCCTTAACATATAGGCTAACCATCTATCTGGTTTATTGGCATTACAAAAAGTATTATGCCTAGCAAACCGTAGATTAGTTGCCACCTGATCAGCCATTAACTTGTCAAATTGTCCCCTTAATAAATTAATAACCTCTTTAATCTTCACATCCGATGGGTTCAAAATTAAAGCCTTTTCTTTTTCCCTAATCTCTTTCTCTAATTCCTTCCTCCTATATTCCAAATTACGTCTGTATTTATTATTCAGATATATCAACACACCTCTCATATACGCCTTACTAGCATCCCATACCATTTCCATAGAGGTACCCTTATGCATATTAGTTTCAAAAAAACCCTTCATCTGTTTTTTACATTCTTCCACATTTTCCTGATTTCTAAACAGATTCTCATTTAAACGCCAGGAACGCCTGTCTCTAATGTCTTTTTCAATCTCTAACCAAACTGGACTATGATCAGACATAGTTCTTGAACAAATCTTTATCTTCTTAGTCCTAGAAAAAAAATCATTAGTCACTAATATAAAATCAATCCTAGAAAAAGATTGATGTCTATCAGAAAAAAAAAAGTATGGAGGTCTTTTAATGATTGTATTAACAGAGAAATCAGGAATTGCTTACATGTTCTGACTTAATATGCCCATATCTGATTGGCAATGACTGTTCAAGCTCAGCAGAACTCATTATATCATAGTTCAATAGGATAATGAACAAATAATGACAACCCTGCACATATAGTTCATTAGGAGCCCATCCCATACAAGTTGTTGAAGTAACCCCTCCTGCTCTCAAGGAGACAAGTGACTGTATTTCAGAAAAATAAAACCTGAGTTTGCATGCTAGATGAGTGTTGTTTGAAAGGTGTAGCTCAAGATTGATTCTTTCTTGAATTATAAAAAAATAAATAACATTATCTCCTTCGCTGTAGCCTCTGTAGTTTGACCAGGAATGATGTTTCCATTGTAATATGTGAAGAAGGAAATGACAGAAAGATGGAGAAAAGGGTCTTTAGGCTGAGAAGAAAAACACATGCAATATGATAAGATGGTCCAGGATCTCTGCAGACACAGAGCAACTAAGAAAACCGTGTGGAAACCTAGCCCTTTATTTTGCCCTACAGAATTTCCAGACTCTCTGCCTGACACTCTGAACTTTGTAATATTTGGCTTCTACACACACTGGATAAGCAAATGTAGTTTCCCCCATTGACTTTGCTTGTCAGAAGCCTTCTGAGATCATAAATGGTGATCATGTGACTCTTGCATATTGCGACTGTCATAAATACATGCCAGTAGCCAGCAAAGCGGTGCAGTGATGGTTGTCTGATGATTGGTTATAAGTAACGTTTTGTAGTGTGCCGTCATAACTTTGAATGATCATCAGTTGAGGACTAAATGTATAACTCCTATTCACTCTGTAATTTGTGTTCACAAATGGTAATTTTTAGCCATAATAAGAATTCACTATTTTATCTTCTATACATTTGTCAAATTCTTTTTTATCTGGGTTGCCAGCTATTTCCACATCCAAGGAAGCAAACTCTGAAGCATAACCCCATCTACGCAAAGGAAGTCTGCCCCAAGTCTCCTCTCTAAGATGCATTGGATAATTTTAAGTCTAAGAGTAACAAAACATAAGTAAAAGGGTAAAGGGAGGGAAGAGAAAAATGAGTTCAAGCACCCTTTTTCAGTTACAACCAGGGCTTTTTTTGTCATAGAACGCTCAGAATGGAGTTCTGGCACCTTTTTTGGATGGAACCTTGTAGGGTAGGCAAGGCAGGTTGTATGACATGTGTGAGTTCCGGCACCTTTTCCTTTTACAAAAAAAGCACTGGTTACAATAGAAGCAAATTAAAGAAGGTTAAAGTGCAAATGCAAATAGTTCTGCTAAGGAGATTTAACTGAGGAAAACAAAATGTTTATTTCACACTGGAAGCTTTCTTCTGTTATCCCTTTTATTTTGGATTGTTCCAGGGTGCTGAAGGAGGCTGATCATTTTAAATAAACGTATTGCAGTGTTGTGCAAACTGGTGAGAAATTGCAGAAAAATATGAATAACTGTATGTAAAATTATATATTTCATAAGAATTAAAGCAAAGAGTTCTTTACACCATTTTATCTCCAGGTTTTATATGCTTCAGTAACATCCCATCATGGCTTTTTTTAGCACCCCTTCAGAAACCAGATATAATCTTCACGGATGGCAATGGCAAGGCAATTAATTATGAATAAAACTTAGCTGAGCAGGGCAAGCAGTAAGTTCAGCAGTCCAAAGTCAAGCAAAAGATTTACAATGCCAGATCAAGGAAGAGAAAAGTTTATGATTAGTCAACAAGCCAGGTTCATAAATAATTAGATTTCAAGTGTCACAATACACAAGGCAGGTGCTGGGGTCTACACATTTTTCATTAATCCTGTGGTTATCTAATCCTCAACACTATTCAACTTGCTCAAGAAAAGCCCCATTCATGCTATCGAGGAACAAAGAGCTTCAGCACCTCTTCATCTTTTAATGCAGCACTGCTTGCATGGTCATTTAGAGTTTGGACCATTTAGTTTTATTTCATTCTCCCCCCCCTTCACCCCAATTTCCCCAACAATCACTCTTCCAAGTCAGTCTTAAGGAAGAACAGACAAGAACAGCATCTATCTTAATAGTCAAAACACATTTAGACACATAGTGAATAAGTCACATTTTAGTCAAAATAAATAAATATCTTTACAGTTGAGTACCAAGCATCCTTAACTCCCCACACATATTTGAGCTTGCTATGTACAAGTAAAATCTGTCTGATCTGTTATAATTCAGAGAGCAAATTGGGGGTCCACAATAACATATTTAAAAGACTTTTTAGATTTGCAATACTGCTGATGGAATTACAAGATTTTCTGGTGGATGATTTGTATTCTCTATGAAATGAAGCAAAATATAATGGTGCGTTGATGCAGGCTACCACTGTGGCTATGTTGGCCACAACTTCTCAACCTCATCAATTCTATATATGAGTTGCACTCATAAAATAATTCAGTACAATTTAGGGCCACAGTTGGGACAAGAATTTCCATTGCTGAGTAAGGTAGTTGTTAAATGAGTCTTGACTGAGTTTATCATGTTTTTGCCATAACTATTAAATGAATTAATGCAGCTGCTAAATTAATCACATGATCAGTAAGCAAATCCAGCTTCCTCCAGCAACTTTGCATGTTGGGAGTCAGTTGGGAAAAGCACCATTGTAAATACATGCTGGTTGCCAAAGGCCTAAATTTTGATTAGTTAACCATACAGATGCTGCAACAGTTGTAGGTTGTAGGTGCGAGGACCATTCGTCACTTTTTTCAGTGCTATTATAACTTTGAACTATCCCTAAAAGAATGTTTGTAAGTTGAAGACTACCTGTAACATTTTCCATTTTTTTTTAACAAAATGGCTATCTTGTATTTCATCTAATTACAAATGTTGTACCAGCAGGTCATCTCAGCCAAGGACGAGGAGGACGAACAGAGCATCGACCTCCTCCGGCGGAAGTCGACCTCCAACCATCGAGGCAGCTGCCTGGACAAGCCCAAGCCGGCAAACAACAACACCTCGCAGAAGTGCACAGGCTGTGGCAGAAACCACGTGCGCAGCCTCTGCAAGTTCCGGTTGGCCACGTGTCGGGCCTGCAAGAAAACAGGCCACATAGCCGCGGTCTGTTGTAGCCGCCGCCCCCGAGAAGAGATCCACGAGTTGCGCCCGGAGGAATCGCCGCTAAGAGGTACTGGGGCCCCGATTCAATTACGAATTGGCTATGTTGAGAGCTGGCTGGCCATCCACCACACGGGTAGCCGCCGGCTGCTCAAATCAAAAATTAAATTAACAATCCACTTGCAGGGCGTCCCCTGCAGCATGGAGCTTGACTCTGGATCAGTGGTCTCCATCATTTCGGACGAGACCCTTAACTATATTAACAGCCAGAGCAAGCAGCAGATTCAATTACAGCCCTCAAATTTAGCCCTGACCGATTTCCAAAACTCGCCAGTCAAGGCAAAGGGGGAGGCCACCATTTCCGTGGGGTTTAAGAGTCACGAAGAGCACCTGGAGGTCGGAGTGGTAGAGGGCCGGAGAGCCAGCCTAGTCGACCTAGACTGGTTTGAGGCCCTGGGAATCACAGTCTCTGGGATCCACCAGATCCAGGGAGAATCCAATGAGGCCATCTGCAAGGAGTTCGCAGACGTCTTCGATGGGAAGCTGGGCAGGTACACAGGGCCCCCCATCTCATTCAAGTTAAACCCGAACGTTCCCCCCATTAGGGTCAGGCCGCGGTGAGTCCCCTTCACGCTCAAGCACAAGATCGAGTGCGAACTGGACAAGCTGGTGGCCCAGGGAATCTTAGAGCCCGTAGATGAGGGAGAGTGGGAGACCCCAATAGTCACCCCACTAAAAGCCAACGGGGAGGTGAGGATCTGCACCGACTACAAGTGTTCGGTGAACCGCACCCTAAACCCGCACGCTTACCCGGTCCCCACGGTCAGCCATGTTTTCGCTTCCCTCCAAGGCGGCGCCATCTTTGCAAGGCTCGATCTTGCACAGGCGTACCAACAGCTCATGGTTACCAGGGCAACGGCTGACACTCAGACGATAGTGATTCACAGGGGATTTTCAGGGTAAACAGGCTGCAGTTTGAGATCAGCGTAGCTCCTGCATTTTTCAGGAGATCATGGAGAAAACTCTCAGGGGCATTCCAGGAGTCTGCCCTTATTTTGATGACGTCCTGATCGCAGGAGCATTAGCAGAAGAACTGGCAGGTAGGCTGAGGGAGGTACTAACCAGGCTGCGCACTGCTGGCCTCAAACTGAAGAGGGAGAAGTGCAGCATTGGTGTTCCTTCCACTGAATTCCTGGGATTCAGGGTAGATGCCAAGGGAATCTATCCCACAGAGTCCAAGGTAAGGGCAATCAAACTGGCACCCACACCCAAGAACAAGGCAGAGCTACAGACATTCCTGGGCCTGCTCAACTTCTATTACACCTTCCTTCCCCACAAGGCAGCCATTGCAGAACCACTTCACAGGTTATTGGACAAGAAGGCAGCATGGGCCTGGACTTCCATCCACGATCAAAGTTTCAGAGCCTTAAAAGCACTACTGTCTGACAAGTCCACAGTAACACACTTCATTGAAACAAAGCCCATATGCATAGCGTGCGATGCATCCCCTTATGGCATGGGCGCAGTACTAAGTCACCTCGAGCCTAATGGGGCTCAAATTCCAATAGCCTACTATTCCAGGACGTTGTCTGGAGCAGAGAGGAACTACGCCCAAATAGATAGGGAAGCCCTGGCAATCGTGGTAGGGATCAAGAAGTTCCACGATTATCTGTATGGCAGGGAGTTCACCATTTACACAGACCACAAACCTCTGCTAGGCCTGTTCACAACAGACAAGCAGACCCCCCAAATACTATCTCCCCAAATGCTCTGGTGGTCCATCTTCCTTGCAGCTTACAATTGCAAGCTGGTGCACAAGCTAGGGAAGGAGATGGGCCACACAGACGGCCTAAGTAGGCTACCCATAGACACCACTGAACCAGACCCGGCACCAGCAACACAGATCCTAGCTTTGCAGGAACTACCAGAATGCCCAGTACATGCCAAGGACATTGCAACCAGCACAGCCTCTGACATCATGAGCAGGTTACACTCATGGGTTTGCACTGGGTGGCAGGACACGTCTCCGGGGCCTGAATTCCAGGCCTACTTCACCAGGCGACACAAGCTCTCCACGCACCGGGTTTGCCTCCTTTGGGGAAGCAGGATCATCATTCCCACCGCAATCTGGGGCAGGGTGCTGGAATCTTTACATGAGGGGCATCCGGGGGTGGTTAGGCACTGGCCAGAAGCTACCTCTGGTGGCCAGGGCTGGACAAGGACATTGAGGAATGGGTCAAGGCCTGTTACACATGCCAGAGATCCAGGCCAGAAATGCCCCACGCCCCAGTGCACAGGTGGGAGGCCACACACACACACCCTGGTTCTGCATTCACATCGACTATGCGGGGCCATTCCAGGGCCAACTGTTCTTAGTGGTAGTGGACAGCCACTCTAAGTGGCTGGAGGTAGTCCCTGTTCCCAACATGACCTCAGCAAGGACAATCCAGGTGCTCAGAGCCCTCTTTGCCACACACAGCCTCCCCAACGTAATTGTGTCTGATAACAGGCCTCAGTTTACCGCTAATGATTTCCAGGCGTTCTTGAAGGCGAATTGGATTAGACACGCCACCTCTGCACCCTTCCACCCGTTGACTAATGGACAAGCTGAACGGATGGTAAGGACGACCAAGGACGCACTCCGGCGCATCATCAGCAGGGACTGGCATCACAGACTGGCGAAATTTCTGCTCACCCAACATACCACACCGTGCGTTGCCACCGGAAAGAGCAAAGCAGAACTACGATGGGGATGGTGCTTTATCACCAAGCTTGACCGGTTGCACCCTGACCGAGTGGCAGCAGAGACTGATAGGCCCTCATCACACAGGATACTCAACGTGGGGGACCTGGTTTGGGTAAGGAACTATGGGGCAGGGCATCCATGGATTCCGGGGGTCGTGGTTGAAAAAACTGGGCCTCTCTCTTACATCATGGGGGTGGAGGGGGATCGACACATCAGGTGACATATCGAACAGCTCAGAGGAAGGGTCCCTGAGTGCACCACCCACGACCAACAGGATAGCCACACCCCAAGGGAGGCCAGACCAACCGGAAATGGCTCAGAACCTGAACTAGAGGAGGATGGCCTCCTGCAACTGACTCTGCAGCAGCAGCAGGGCACCATAAGAGGCGGGAATCCGATGGCTGGACCCAACCACAGCCAGATGTTCCAGGCCAGGGCAAAGCCACACCCAGACAGTCCACCAGGCCCCAGCGTACTTAGCGGACTATGTTTGCAAGTGACCAACAATTAGCTGCATATGTATTGGCACACATTTTATATAGTTATGCATGTACATAGTTGTAATGATGGTTCTTCTCTAAGGGGGGAGGGGTGTTATTTATTTATTTGGATTTATATACAGAAGGAATATATGAGTCCAAGACTGCCAGTCCAGCACCACTCTCACTTGCACTGGATGCCCCAGAACCAGTCAGCAGTCGTTCTCTCACCCTGACCTCGAGGCTGATCTGGGAGGCAGATGGAAACCCCATCCAGGGTTAAAAACATACCCTCATGGATCTCTCACATCCAGAGAGGTTATAGATGGAAAAGAAACTGAGCCACCCTCTCACAGCGACTCTTCACCCCGGGTTCTACTGAGTCTTTGGAGGACAAGGGAAACAGCATGCAAGAGTCCAACTCCATATAGGTGATAAGCGAGCCCAGCCCAACTTGGAAGCCATAACTCCAGACCATGATTGAAAGGCTGTTGCTAGGCAGCCAGCCAGTGCACCACCCAGCCAGCCAAGAACCTGGGAAGCAGCCCAAGCTGCGTCAGATCTCTTAAGGCAGCAGATCTTAGTCAACATAGGAGACCAGCACCGTCCTGATCTTCTCCTCAATGGTCTCCAATGGCTGCTTTAACAGGCGGGGAGTAGATAGCGGCAAGTAGCAAATAGGAACAGGCGAGGAGTAGGTAGGAGTATTTCGTTGATGTTCCGCAGGCCCCAAACTAAAATGGTCCCTGTCGCCTGGTAGTCCGCAGCAAGGACCATTGTGGAAGGGCCGCCATGCAGGACTCTGCACTGGGTGACCTGCAGCATTACTCACGCCGCGGCTCCTCCAGCAGCATTCACCCATGCCGTGGTTCCTCCGTTTGTTCTGGCCATTCGGAGCCGTGGCTCTATATGCCCCGAAAACCAGCTGACTGGGGTGTTTCAAGCTACAGCTCCTCTGGCAGCATTCACTCTTGCCGTAGTTCCTCCTATTTCTTCAGCCATTCCAAGCATTCCAGGTTGGAGCATTCACTCCCGTCGCAGCTCCTCCAGCCATTGCAAGCCGTTTCTGGTCAATTCAAGCCATGGCTCTATCCGTCCTGAAAAACAGCCGATTGGGCGTTTCAAGCCGTGGCGTCTCAAACGGAGCAGGAGCCATGATCTCCCAGCAAGACCTCCAGCTGCCTCTCACTGATATGGAGGGCACCGACGCCCCAAGAAACAGGGATGGCAAGGCAGTCTGATCACCCAGCCCTAACATGGAGGCATTATGCACTCCCAAGGGTGCCCCCAAGACCACCAATCCATGCCAAACTCATGGAGCTCACAGAGCTCAGCTCGACACGTCCGCCATCTTAGGTTTTAGCAAAGACAAAAAAAAAAAGCAACAGCCACCAGGGGGCGTTGGCATGGACGGTTTTGGCAGGAAACCTAGTTTCGGCAGGAAACCTAGGGCCAACCCCATTGGCTGGACGCCTACCTGGCTAGGTATTTAAGGAGGCCAGGTAGCCTTTGTTCTCCAGTACGCACCCACCTCACAATAAAGAGCTGAACACATATTCCAGCTGGCATCTCTTCCTTGCATCGGACCCACTACATTACAGGTTTTTTTTACTGATCTTACTCTGGAGGTGGCATTTTTCCATTGCTGGCCCTTTTGTTTACTTGATGGACTGACTGATGAGAGCACTTAGCAATTTCTCCTTTCCACTTCATCCTGGGGACAGCAGCCAGGATGCCCCAGACTCAAGTCCTGCAAGCCGATTGTCAGCAATGAGTGCATTGCCAATTCAGCAAGGTTTTATATAACTGTTATGTTTTGTTATGGACTCAATATATCAACAGAAGCCAGATTACTACTGTGTGTTAGTGTGGTAATAGGGATTCTTTAATACAAGTGCATTCCAAATAAAAATATTAACACTAAAATACTGAAGATGCTTCAATACACTTTTATTCTTACTTTGTATAGTAACTACCCCTCATTCAGAGCCATTACAATTTTCAACAGTCGCTGAACAAGTATATGTCAAGCAAGGATTACTTGCAAGAGCTGCCTGTACTTTCCAATATGATCTGTGTCATGTCCTTGCAGCTGTAATCATATTCAGGGCTGGTTCAGTATGTAGGAATAGAAGTTTTCATATATTTAAATTTTAAATTTCAGTGCTTGACTGAAAAGGCAGTTCTATTTGTAGAATTTGTTTCGTTCAATTATTAATACTTTTCCAAAATTCCTGGCTTTGCAATATCACAAATTATGACAAAATGATCAAATCTGATCATTACATTGCCAAAAATTTTTGGAAAATGAACTATCGGTTTTAATATGCAAGAACTAGAATATGTAATTTGATGAAACATACCAGTTTTCTTCAAGTTTAAAATTCTGTGTAAATTTAATATTTTTCTTCAATTGAAATTCCCATTGTTGCATATCAGTATAGTGTGTTTGAATTTCTGCATTGTATTTTATCACCTGGCAACCTATAATTGAATTCCAGCAAATGCTCTAAATTTTGTATTTTACAGTTTCCGAATTAGTAGTATAATAGCAGTAACTGTGAGAGGGAACTTTGAGTCCTAGTGGACAATCTCTTAAATATGAACCAGCAATGTGCTGCAGCTGCCAAAACAGCCAACATAGTGCTAGGCTTCATTAACAGAGGGATAGAATCAAGATCACATGAAGTGTTAATACTACTTTACAATGCCTTGGTAAGGCCACACTTGGAATACTGCATCCAGTTTTGGTCACCACGATGTAAAAAAGATGTTGGGACTCTAGAAAGAGTATAGAGAAGAGCAACAAAGACGATTAGGGGACTGAAGGGTAAAACATATAAGGAACGGTTGCTGGAATTGGCTATGTCTAGCTTAATGAAGAGAAGGACGAGTGGGGACATGATAGCAGTGTTCCAATATCTCAGGGGCTGCCACAAAGAAGAGGGAGTCAAGCTATTCTTCAAAGAATAGAGAGAGACAAGCAACCTGGAACTAAGGAGAAATCTCTTGACAGTTAGAACAATTAACCAGTGGAACAACCAGAAGCTGTGAATGCTCCAACACTAGAGATTTTTAAGAAGAGACTGGACAGCCATTTGTCTGAAAAGGTATAAGATTTCCTGCCTGAGCAGGGAGGTGGACTAGATAACTTCCAACTCTCTTCCAACTTTTTTATTATTATTATTATTATTATTATTATTATTATTATTATTATTATTATTATTATTATTATTATTATTATT
>JAKJMR010000635.1:635387-660586 GCA_024449315.1 Daboia siamensis
TTATTATTATTATTATTATTATTATTATTATTATTATTATTATTATTTCAGTCAAGTCTCTTAAGATTTTACCTTGGTTTGGAATTACTTCAGAACTAGGCAGCCTATTTGAAAATATTCATATTGGCTCAGTGGTTCTGGCCCTTTTAAAGAAAGAATCTCATTTTTATTTTGTTTGAAGAACTAGAATGCCCACTTCTCCTTGGGAGTTCAGTTTAATTACCCCTTTTATTTTATAAAGCGCTATCAAGTAGAAATTACTCTGACAAAAAATCAGTTCAAAATTTATTGAGATAACAGGCAAACCAGAAACAATTTATAGAAAAATTGTGAGAAGTTGATGTAAAATGATACATACATTGGATGTTTGACCCTGAACTAAGTATGATCTGCATTGGTGATATATAGATTCCATAAGGATAGAAACTAAATGCAAAATCAGTGGCCAAAGGTGTCACTTTACATAAGAATATTAATTTCCACTCTTTCCTAACATCGTCCTCATGCAAGCATATTTAAGATTTGGATGATGTTCAGCATAATGCATGATATCATTTCTATATATCCAGTGATGGCTCATAAATTTTCGATAATTTTCCGGTTCAGAAAAAAAAAAATACCAAGAATACAGGAGAATGTAAGGAAAGGAAAGAAATTCTAAACAGCAAATTTTTTCTCTTCCCTGAATAAATGTACAGAGTAGTCTGGTCTATTGTCTGTCCTAAGGAAGAGAAATAAAGATTCACACTTTTCAAAAGAATTACAATCAAATCTTCTTTTAGCACCTAGAAAGAAGACCTTCTCAGATGTCCACAAGATCAAAACTATTTGCCAGGCTATGTTGAAAAAGAATACAATATTAAAACCACATCAAACAATCATGAGAAGCGGTAATGGTAATGAATGTGTCTGTGAGAGAACAGGCCACTTATAAAATGGCCAGCACCTGTGCTGCTGTTACCCTGCCTCTTTAAGGCCTCTCCCCAGACAGCATAGCAACTGTTGGTTATAAAAATGGAGCAGAGAGGCAACTGGGTGTGGTAGTGTTGGTGCTGTGTGTTTGTCTTTAGAGATAAAGCAGACTAAAATGGGTGGAAAGAGAAATTGTTCTCCAGCAATGGGACTCATAAGGAGTAGTAGTTGGAGGAGCAGTAGATGTAGTAGAGCTGGGAAAGAGTAGAATAGTGAGCAGTATGTACTAGGCTGTGAGTGTGTTGCTAGGGCCCCATTTTCTTTTCTTGGCTCGTTTTGGGAGCCCATAAATGACTTGCATATATGTAAAAGCACTTGTGACAAAGTAGTGGCAGAGGTGGGGTCTCAAAGTGTGGAATATCCAACACAAGCTAGCAACCAAACTAAGTGGAGGTGGCTTAAATTCAAGTAGTTCAGTAAACACTCCATGAAAAGAAAACACCTCACAAATCTAATGAGAAGTGGTGGTCTAAAGTATCCCAGGAGGCATTTGAGAAAATTATGGGAAGATTTTCCGTGGTTCGGGTTTCCAGCTGGACCCTCAGCTCCAAGGGAAGAATTAACACAAAATGAAGCAAGCTGCGAGAAACCGGATGGAGTAGTGACACAGCAGAGGTTTCTGGACTAACTAGTAATTTTCCAAGGCGAATGATCCAACTTTTATATCCCTTCAGTTATTGAAATTATGATTTGGGTTTTGTAAAGGTATTTGTTTCCCTAATTTCCCTTAGCCCCGTTTTTGTTTGGACAGGGAGAGGTTAATCTTGTCCTCAGGAGATGGTTTTATTCATGTTAATGGGTTTCTATATGTGCTTTGTGTTAACCTTGTCAGTGTCACATTATTCCTATCTGGTGGAATCGGTAAGTTTCATTGTTTATACAAGGTGCAGTTTGTATTTTCCTTTGACTAAATGTTCTTGGCTGTCTGCCCAGAATCTTGCAGGGCGGGGGAAGGAGAGTGAGTGGAGAAAAAAAATCTTTTCTTTAGTACAGGGCTTTTCAACCTTTTCACCCATTGTACCACTTTTAGGATATGGCAACATCCGAGTACCACCAGTCGCCTGGCAAGGTGTCAAAACCTTGATGACAAAAAAAGGAAAAAAGTGATGGAGTACAGGTAGTCCTCGACTTAGTTCACTTAGTGACTGTTTGAAGTTACAATGACACTGAAAAAAGTGCCCCCCAAGCCACAGCTGAGCAAGATGCCTGCCCACCCGGCGACGCTCTTCCTCCTGTCCAAGGTTTTCATTGTTGTGAGCATTTCTGTTGAGGATTGGCAGCGGGAGTGGGATGGGGGTATGTTTGGTTTTTATTCCCCCTGTCTGCCGGGTGGTTGCAGCAGGTTTTGGTCACTTCACATGACCCTGGGACACTGTGACCATCATAAATCAGTTACCAAGCATCTGAATGTAAATCACAAGTCCCTGGGGATGCTGCAACATTCCAGCTGATAGACACTTCTTCTGGGCTCAGAAGTGCCAGGATCAGCTGGAGCCTGGCGCTGATCCTGGCACTTCCACTGAGCCCTGGTGGCCCTGCAGTTCCAGCCATCTCTCGCTCAGTCTTGTGCGGTGCTGCCACCCGTTCAGCTCATTCCCCTCCCATGCTACTTTTCTAGGATGGTTGCGTACCACCTGTGCCATGCCAATGTACCACAGGTGGTACCCGTACCACTGGTTGAAAAGCCCTGCTTTAGTACTTTTGAAATTGAGCTCCGCTTATTCTTTTCCAAAAGGGATAATGGTCGTTTCCTTGAGGCATTCTTTTCCCCACCCTTCCTGGATGAATCCGCATTTGTGATGGCTAGTTTCTGGGTCTGGGTTTGTTTTGTGTTCTTTTCTATTACTTCCTTTTTTTGAAAGGTCTAATTGTGTAGGATTTCTAAAAGAAAAATGCCCTCCTGTTTCAGGGTTTTAGATTGATTCTATTTTCTAATATATTTTGGTTGGGTATCATTGACTAATAATCTGTCAAAAGGATGCAATATTTGGGAAGCCAGCACCATCAAGAAAAGAAGCCTATGCATTGAAATGGGCAAGCCATGCTCTCCATGTGTAGCTCTGGGTTCAGGAATTTGCAGAGATTACCAACCACCAACCACTCATCTGGCTCAAGCAGATGAAATATACAAATTCCCAGTTAACCAGATGGTATCTGACATTGCAGCTATACTGCATCAGTATTATACATCTGGAGGGACACCTAAATGTCATTGCTGACTTTCTATTGCAACATGGGAAGGACACAGAGAGAGCAGTAGCTTCATAAACTGAAAACAAGAACAAAGAATAGTGATTTATTAGAAGTTGTGAGATATGTGAGAGGATAGACTGCTTACAAAGTGGCCAAGAATTAAGTTGCATTGTCCCTCTAGGGGCAGCTGGATGTAGTAGTGTTGGTGTGTTGGAGAGAGGGAAGGGTATGTGTGTGTGTGTGTGTGTGTGTGTGTGTGTGTCTTTGGAGATAAAGCTGCCTGCAACGGCCTAACACAAAAAAACTGTTGCCCAGCAGTGGGATTCAGAAAGAGTAATAATTGGAGGAGCAGTAGGTATGGTAGAAGTGGAAAAGAGTGGAGCAGTGAGTAGTAGCCTTTGAGTGCTTGTATGTATGCTTTCTAGATTCTATGCCAGTTTATGGAGACTTTGCTTAGACTGTGATGCTCCAGCAGTGACTAGCCAGGTGCTCTGTCTGGACTGTGCAATAGCTGCCCCCCCCCTTGGCCAATCCTTCTGTTGCTATGTCCTCCCACTCCTAGAGCTTGCTCTGGGTGGACACAGGAGGGTGAACCTTCCCATGGGTTCCTTCATCTGCCTAATGGATCCATTGTTCCTTCTTTCTTCTACTGAGGACACAAACAACCCAATCATTGAAAGAAAACAGGAAGACACCAGATACCAAATGTCCAGAATCCATCATAACTCCCATGTGGGAAACAAAAAAGGAGGGAAAGGGCTGCAGTAGTTTTACTATTCCATCAGTGAGTAAACTTGTGGAGGGAACTGTAAAGATAAAAGTGTGGAACAAAGTAAATTTGGAGCTTAAATGGTCCAGGCCCAAAATGCCCATGCAGGGCAGCAACCATTGACTTGGGAAAAGAGCCATCCCTGCCACTGCACCCAGTGGACATCCGAAGGGCAGGAGTTGCCCAGATGGAAAGAAAACAGAACAAGCAAAGTGGGAAGCATTGCTGGAGCTGGAAGAAGGCAGAAAGGACTTTGGTCATCTTGGAGCAGGGAGACAGGAGTGGAACTGACACTGGCAGTAATCTGGAGATGAGTGCAGGATAATGTTATCTCATCCTTGCCTCTGGAAATGTTTGGGATCCTAACACCTGACTGGCCTATCCGGCCATGCAGATCAGCCCTTTCTGACATAAGTATAATGCCTCATTATCTGATTGGCTGCTTAGCTATTGATGTTTCTCCCCAATTTCACTGATTGTCCCTTTGGATTTCCACTGATTGCAGACTGTTTGCCAACATTGTATTCTAACTCTTAGAAACATCACTCCTTTATTTGACCCTTTGCTCATTTGGCTTTCCCTATTTTGAAATCTCATATCAGCAACCATGGCATAAATGTCCTTCTAAATGTTTTGTTCTGTTCATGTCACTAGTGTTGAAATCAGCTTTTTAAACCATAGAAATGGAAATAAAATAAAATAATGTTGCAGTATACATCACAAAAGGAAGAAATACAACTGCTATGAATCCTGATGGTCGGGTGAATTTGCAAAAATGAGAGAATGAGATTGAGAGAGATTGTTACTCAACCACAGCAATGATAATGCTAACTTTCAAAGCTGGATCGTATGTCTTAAAACAAAACTTTTTACTCTATTGTTCAGAATTGTACATTACAACACAGATATGACAAATTGACAGTAATAATGTGAAAAAAAAACCCACAGCATTACATATATGAGAATATATAAGATTATTTACCATTTCTCATTTTGCAAATTCCAATAAATTCTTGTGTTAAATGTCTCCATGGCTATATGGTAAATCATAGAAAAGAGAATAGTGATGCACAGACAGCCTGAGAGGTTGAACTCTAGACAGCATTTCAGCATACTAAAAAGCCAGGAGAGTTTGTCAATATGAAATCATAGGGATTGGCCAAACTGATGAATGTAAATCTTTCCCAAGAACTATGCATTGGAAGTTCCCAAGCAGGAAAGGAAAAGGGCCTCTGAAGGTATTTCATCCAGATATCGAGTATACTCCCTGTATGAGGGTGTGCTTATAGGTTTACGGTGAAAATCTATTGCCATCTCCACTTCAAGCTCAGATGAAGGACCTCTTTCTTTCCTGGAGATGTTTCCTCCCTGGACAAATTGTGCAATGTCTTTCCCAAATAGCTTATATTTTTGGCAAAGCATTGGCTCTTCCCCAGAAGAGAGTATTACACAAATACAGGCCACAAAATCCAGCCCTCCCATATCTGAGCACTTAGGATGTAAGGCTTACCATTCTGTGGCAAAATAGAGGAGGTTGAAAGTTAAATTGTTTTTAAATTTTAAATAGATAAAGAAAACAACAAATGAAGCAACTTTCTCATTCCATACATTACAGGAATATTGGAAGAGTTCAGGAGGATCTTCAGCCAGTGTAATATACATGCACACTTCAAACCCATGAATATACTAAGGCAGAAGCTTGTCCACCCCAAGGATAAAACACCAGACACAAACTGAGCAATATGGTATATGCAGTACAATGCAGTGAACCATGTGCATATCTGTACCTTGGGGAAACAAAACAACCACTTCATAAATTCATGGCACAACATAGGAGAACAAACCCATCAGGACAAGATTCAGCAGTCCATCTGTATTTAAAAAACAAAGGCCACTCTTTTGAAGACAGCAAAATTGACATTTTGGACAGAGAAGACCACTGGTTTGAAAGAGGGATCAAAGAGGCCATCTATGTCAAAACTGAACAGCCCTCTCTCAACAGAGGGGGAGGGATACGACATCATTTATCTTCAGTCTACAACAGTCCTTTCAACAGTTCCAAAAAGGGCTCCACATCCATTTGCATTATTTAGGTGACCCTGAGGTCACAGATAAACCTCCAGGTGGCCTCAACAAATGACCAGCTGTCTGCAAGGAGTATAAATCTTTCCATTCCCCACCATCCAGTCAGAACTGAAGAAGCTTCTTGGATGAGAAGCAAAACGTCTTCAAAGAAAAACAAGAAAATCCAGTTGCCTCATGAAAAAGCACATTTGGGATAATTATTTGGATGACTGAGAACCTCCATAGATGTCCTACAGAGTTGTAATACAAGGAAAGAGTTTCTGGGCATGTGCAGATTCTTTTTCTCCTCTCTCCAAGAGAGAGAGGAGGCCAAGGACCTGGAGGAGGCTACAGGGAAGACAAAACTCTTCTTAGGAGAGTCCAATTTACTCATACAAGTCTAAAAATGGTCCCCTCCTTTTTTGCCCTCAGCTCTATGGGACAAGTATTTGCCTAACTACTGTGTTTCTGTCAATTCCCTTCTGAAGCTCTTCTTCTGTCTCTGTCTCTCTCTCTCTCTCTGGGTGTGTGTGTGTGTGTGTGTGTGTGTGTGTGTGTGTTAGTTACCATTGCTATCAACCTTGCTATTGAACTTTGGAAACTATCATTGGCATTGTTTGTATTAGACTCTTGGTGACCATTAATTTGGGAATTTGATGAGATTTCATTCAGGGGGGTTGGGTTGGTCCTTTTGCTAGCTTTCTGCTAATGGACATCAATTATCCCATTGGAGTCTGTTTGATATAAGCAGCTATTGATCCTGGGAAAAGCAGCCAGGATGAAGCTGCAGGAAACTCCCTGGATGCCCAGGACTCTAATCCTACCAGCTATTGCAGACATGTCAAACTTGCAACGTCATGTGATGTCACACAACTTTTCAGAGCTTCTTCCCCATTGCTGGCAATGGGGTGGGTGCAGTTTCCCAGTGATGCGTCTGGCCCACAGGCTGGCAGTTTGACACCCCTGAGCTATTGTGGCATTAATGAGTGCACTGAATGTTCAGTGACGAGGTATAGCAGTATATTTTGCTGTTATCAATGGAAGTCAGACCACCATTATGAATTAACAATTCCTTAATATAAGGTAAAGGTAAAGGTTCCCCCGCACATGCGTGCTAGTCGTTTCCAACTCTAGGGGCCAGTGCTCATCTCTGTTTCAAAGCTGAAGAGCCAGTGCTTGTCTGAGGACGTCTTCGTGGTCATGTGGCCGGCATGAGTAGACAGCAAAGGTGCACGGAAAGCTGTTACCTTCCCACCGTAGTGGTCCCTACTTTTCTATTTGCATTTTTACGTGCTTTCGAACTGCTAGGTTGGCAGAAGCTGGGACATGTAAGAGGCGCTCACTCTGTTATGCAGCACTCAGGATTCGGCCCGCCAAACTGCTGACCTTCTGATCGACAAGCTCAGTGTCCTAACCCACTGAGCCACCGGGTCCCTTCCAAGGGACAAGTACATGCCAAATAAAAATATAAACACTAAAATACTAAAGATGTTGCATTGCACTGATCTTGTTCTGCATCGTAATTACCCCTTGTTCACAGCTGATGTAACTTTGAACAGTCGCTGAGTGTACATTAAGTGAGTGCTGGCTGCAAGAGCTGCCTGTGCCTTTCAATATGACTTCTAGAGTGTCCTTGCAGCTATAACCATATGCAGGGCCAGTTCAGTATATAGGAATGGAAGGTTTAATAATACTTAATTTTTAAAAAAGTGGCTGGCTGAAGAGGAAGTTCCAGCTGTAGAACTTGTTTCAATCTATTATAAAGCATTCTGCAAAATTCCTGGCTTCATAATATCACCACTATATATGAAATAATCAAATCTGATCATGACATTTCCAACAATTTTAATAATTGAGAATTGGAATAATACATGATCAATGAAATGTCTTATACTGGGTTTTCATCCAATATAATGTAAATTTTATATTTTTTCCCACTGAAATTCTTGTTGCGAACCAATTCTTTTGTTCAAATTCTGCATCAGTTCAATCATAGAATATTTAATTTGTTTAGTTTCTTAATTGTATTTTACCACCCAGCAACTTATAAATGAGTCACTCCATTTTGTGCTACAGGGTTTCCAAATTCAATAAAGTCTCTAATAGTTGCCTTGGTTTTGTAATTATTTTAGAACTATGTAGCTTATTTGAAAATACTAAAACTGTTTTGGTGCTTCTGGCCTGTCAAATCCGTCCACGCTGGGAAAAAAACACGACGATAACATGGTATGGTTGACGGCGAGGATCTCTTTACTCCAGAAATTTCCAAGCAGTTACAAAGTCAGCGTTGGGAGCTAGTCGTCCCAACGCGCCTTTTAAACATTGAGGGTTATCGGCCCCACCCTCCCTGGGCAGACCAGCATCCGGCTGAGCCTGCTTAAAACCTGCCCCCGTCCCATCTCCTCGTGCAGTGTCCCGCCCTCTGCTCCCGAGCTCCCACACGGATTGCAGGTAGGTGTATGCCCTAAGGTCCCCTGTCGTGCTCCCTTGGGCCCCTATTGTGCTCCCCTCCACCATCCAGCGTCTCAGTGCTGCAACCTCCCACAACGCCCTGCCAGCCGGGCTTGGTCCTGGCCTGCTTGGTGCCGCCGCCAAAGAACAGGCAGCTGAGAAGCCCCAGGACGAGTTGCGGCTGTCTTTCTGATTGCCTGTGGGTCTTTTCGGCAGCTCCATCGGCGCAGATGCGCCACAAAGTCCCAGAACAGCTGCCCATCGGGGATGTGGCCGTGGGCTCTGTGTGGCTGCCCATGGTGGCTGGCAGCTGTTCTGCTGCTGGTTGTGCCGCTTTCGGGTGGCTTCCACCATGAGGCTTGGGCAGGCGGTGTGTGAGGTGTTCCCCCAGCTCCTCTCGAGATGTCGAGCCCACGGGGCTTGACAGGTGGCCCCTCCTACCAGGGCTCCACCTGGAAGGCAAGAGGGAGATGTTACATAGGTACCAGTATGAGCAACGGGTTCCATCCAACACCCCCCCCGGGTTTACCTGGGTGCCTACGGTGGAATGCCCTGACTAGCCGTGGTGCTTGGACATCCCGCTCCGCCACCCATGACGCCTCGGTTGCCGGATACCCCCTCCACAATAACAGGTACTGTACCCTTCCCCTCTGCACCCTGGAGTCCAAAACGTCCTGTACTTCGTAGTGTCCATTACGAACAGGACCGGGAGCCCCTTTCCCCAACCCCATGGGAACGGACGCTGGTTTCAACAGGCTTCCATGAAATACACGGTGTACCCTGCCAAGGAATTTGGGTAATCTGAGCCGTACTGTTACTGGGTTGATGACTTGGGTGACCTGGAATGGTCCTATGAATTTGGGGTCCAGTTTCTTGCTTGGTATCTGCAAATGTAAATATTTGGTGGACAGATATACCCAGTCCCCGACCCCGGTGGTGTGAAAGGGTTGGTGCTTCCTGTCTGCTTGTTACTTAGTAATGCCGGCCGTTTTCTTTAGCGCCTCTCTGGTTGCTTTCCACACCCCCTCCATTTGCAACATCCACTCCCTGGATTGGCAGGGGGAAGCCGTCCCCTGGCCATACTCCGGGTTGGGGGAGAAATCATAGCCCGACACCACCATGAACGGTGGGTAGCCAGTGCTGCTGTGTACTGCGTTGTTGTGGGCAACCTCCGCGAACGCCAGCAGGTCCGCCCAGTCCATTTGTTGATAAGAGATGTAACTGCGCAGATACCGCTCCACTGCGGCATTGGCCCGCTCAGCTGCTCCGTTTGTGCAAGGATGATACCCAGAACTCAACCCCTGGGTTGATCCAATGAATTGGAGGAACTCCCGCCAAAACCTAGCTGTAAATTGCACCCCCCGGTCCGAGATGATATGCCTGGGCACGCCATGTAGGCGATAAACATGCGTTATGAACAACCATGCCAGCCGCTGAGCTGTTGGCAACTCTTTATATGGTATAAAGTGGACCTGTTTGGAGAACGGGTCTATCACAGTCCATATCACGGTGTAACCTCGGCTCTCCAGTAGGTCCACAATAAAATCCATGGCTATATCCTGCCATGGCCAACAGGGTTCTGCCACTGCTTGTAAGAGTCCCGCCGGTTTACCAGGCCGGGGTTTAGCAGTAGCACACGTATGACAGCGCTGCACATACTCGTCGATATGTCGTCTCATACCAGGCCACCAGAATTGTCGCCGAGCGAGGTGCAGAGTCTTAACAAACCCAAAGTGGCCGGCCTGTTTGGCGTCATGGCACCTGTACAAGACAACTGCTCGAAGGGCTTGCGGCACGTACATCCTGTCCCCATACCAGGCCAGACCCTCCTGATGAGTCAGGAGGCGTGGATGCTGTCGTAACCAGCTATCCTCTTTGAGAGCGTCCTTTAAGCGTTGTAACAGGTCATCGGCAGTCTTGGATCTTACGGCATGTATCACGTCTGAACCACAGGGGGGAATGATGGCCTGCACCACCTCCTCCTGCCGGCTGTCGTATTGTGGAAGGCGCGAGAGTGCATCCGCTAGAAAATTCCACCCCCCTGGGACATATTTCAGGGTAAACTTGAACCGCCTGAAGTACAAGGCCCACCGAACATGCTTTGGGGCCAGCTTCCTGGGTGACTGCAAGACCCCCAGGTTCTTATGGTCCGTCCAAACCTCAAAGGGCTTCTCCGCCCCCTCCAGGTGATGATGCCACATTTCTAATGCCCACCGAATGGCGAAGGCCTCTTTTTCCCAGATGGCCCAGACCCGTTTGGTGGCTGACAGTTTCTTAGACGCATAAGCACAAGGCTGTAGCACCCCTTTGCTGTTTCGCTGTAAGAGAACGGCCCCAACCGCCACATCGCTGGCGTCCGCTTGAACGACAAATGGTGCTGTAGGATCAGGGTGCAAAAGAACGGGTTCCTTGGTGAACAACTCCTTCAGTGTCTCAAATGCCCGTTGGCAGTCGGTGGTCCATGCCACCATCAGCCGCTTGGTTTGCAATAAATCCGTTAAGGGTAGCGCGACCGCAGCGAATGATGGTATGAACTGCCGGTAGAAGTTAGCAAACCCCAAGAAGCTCTGCAGCTGCCGTCGAGTTCCTGGGGCTTGCCACTGCTGTATCGCCTCCACCTTCTTTGGGTCCATCGCGATTCCGGCCGCAGAGATCCGGTAGCCCAGATAGTCCAAACGGGAAGTATGGAACTCACACTTCATAAGTTTTATGTAGAGCCATGCTTCTAGAAGTTTCTGTAACACCTGTCGCACGAGAGCGATGTGCTGGTCCATAGTTTCCGTGTAAATCAGTATATCATCGAGATACACGAGGACCCCCCTGTAGAGGTGCTCATGCAGAATCTGATTTATCAGCTGCATGAACACCACGGGAGCCCCTTGGAGCCCAAACGGCATCACACGAAACTGAAAACTGCCGAGAGGGCAATTGAACGCTGTTTTCCATTCATCGCCTTTCTTTATGCGCACCCGGTAGTAGGCCTCTCGTAGATTCAAACGGGTAAACACCCTCCCTTTGGCCAGGTGGGACAACATGTCCTTCATCAAAGGCAGTGGGTACAGGTGCTCGATGCACACTGCGTTGACCCCACGATAATCCACGCACAGCCGTAGTCCACCGTCCTTCTTCTCCCTGAAGAGAACGGGTACTGCAATTCGTGAGCGAGCAGGCTGGATAAACCCATGTGCCAGATTCTTGTCTATGTAACGCCGGAGCTCCAGCATCGCTCGCGGTGCCATAGTGTACATTCGTGGCTTAGGCAGCCTGAACCCTGGCTCCAGCTCGATCACACAATCCATGACCCGATGGGGTGGCAGGAGATCACACTCTTGTTCGCTGAAGACCTCCAGGAAATCGGCATATTCTGGCAGAACCTGCACCTCCGATCCAGCCCTGCAACCTTCTTTTGCCCTCCCCAGCGGTCTGTCCATCCCCACATGTTCGTGGTCAGGTGGTTGAGGTCCGACCCCAAGTCGAAGGTGTTGGCACCCTCCCCACCAGATAGTTGGGCCCCACTTGTCCAGCCACACAAGACCCAGGATCACCTCCTCAGTCATGGAGGGCACCACGATGAACCGCAACCCCTCCCAGTGCTCCCCCATGTCCAGGCATATGGGTTTTGTTACATGCGTGATGGGTGCTCCCCCCAAGAGGGACCCGTCCACCTGCTGGAAGCGTATCGGAGTTTCCAGCCGCACCACCCCAACACCCAGCTTGGCCACCACCTCTCGACTAACAAGACACCGTGTGCTACCCGAGTTGATCAAGGCCCTGAATCCCAGTGCCTCACCCGTGCCGGGGTTCGTTAGTGTAACTGGGACCGTGAACAGGCTGATTGGTGCGCTTACCATCGGGTCTTCCTCCAGCCCGTTGCCGCTCCCGTAGACCTCTACGTCCACTTCCATTGGCCTCTTGGTCTCCGCTTGGATGTTTCTCCTCGGCGTTGCGTCTGAGGCCTGACTTGAGGCCCGAGAGCGCCTCACAAAGCACCCGGGGGTTGCACCCCGTGCTGGGGTTGCTGCAGTCACCGCCCGGGGCGCTGGTATGGGACAATCGGCTACACGGTGCCCCGGTTGGTCGCACTGGAAACAATGAGGAGTGGGCCAGGGCGGTGGTACTGAGGTTTTTGCCCCTCCCCTTGCGGCCTCTGTAGGACTTGTCAGGGGTCTGCTGAAGGCCTTGCACGCTGCTGGCAGCCCTGTAAACTGACGTCCAGCTCAACCGCAACCCGAAGCCATTCCTGGAGTCTGGGAGGGATTCCGCGGACGATACAGGTCCTCTGGAGGTGTTCGTCCAGCCCGGCCCAGAAGTGGTGGATCAGCATCCGCTCCGGCCACGAACTGAGTTTGCCTGCCACCTCCCTGAATTCCTGGACAAATGCCGTTGCTGGACGGCCGTTTTGCTGAAGCCCGACTATCTCGGCTTCAGCCTGCTGTACACGGATAACATCCTCAAAGCGGACACGCAATGCCTCGAGGAATAGCCCGACGTCCCCCAGCTCTCTGGTGGGGTCGCCGTACAGGTTAGAGACCCATGCTGCGGCCTCCCCTTGCAGTGCCGTTGTGACCGCCATCACCATCGCCCACTGGGATGCATACACAGGGCTGTACTTATCCAGGTGATGGATCACATGACTAAGGAAGAGGGCCAAGTGGTCGGGATGGCCATCGAAATCATGGGCAACGGTGGTGGCCCCCATGCTGCTGGTACCCCCCAGAGCCCCGCTGGAGCACCCGGACCCTGTGCTACAGGCCCGGGTTGCTGCCACCCCAGCGGTCCTGCCAGCAGTCCTGGGTGTAGCACAGCACCACTGCCCCCCGTGACACCCATCCCCATGGGCCCCTGACCCGGAGCAGCCGCTGGGGCCAGTAGCAAAGGGGCAGCCCCCTGCGGGGTGCCAGGACCCCACGGGGCCTGAAAGTGGGGGCTGGCCAGACGGAAGCGGGTCTGGCTCTGCCGCTCAGGGCCGGGCCTGTCCTGAGACCAACGGCCAGTCTCCAGTTCGGGATCAATGGGGGTCCACGGCCAAGGCTCCCCAAACTGGTCCCTCAGGACATCCATAGTATAGCTCCCAGGAGCCGTGGAGTAGCTCCATTCCTCCCTTCATCGGTAACGTGACGCTCTCTCCACTCCAACAACAATCCCCTCTGCCTAGGTGGCTGCTCCTGGCCAGCCTCTGTCTGTCCCAGTATCGAACTGAGCCACCATTCTCCGGTTTTTGCCTGAGCAGCCGTCACCTGGGTCCCAGCGCCTTCAACCACTGGGCACGAGTCCCGGACCTTGGGCCGGACTACAGGTGGAGCCTCTGCCAACTCCCCCACATCCAGAGGCGCTGTAGCCCCAGCTGGCTCCTCTCCCTTTGCTGCAGGCACAGCCCCTTGAGTTCCCTCGGCCATGTCGGTTGCTTCAGAGTCCAGAGCAGAACACAACAACGAGGAAATGCTTTGGGAAACACTGACTTACTGTCAAAGCCGTCCACGCTGGGGAAAAAAATGACGTGGTACGGTTGATGGCGAGGATCTCTTTACTCCAGAAATTTCCAAGCAGTTACAAAGTCAGCGTTGGGAGCTAGTCGTCCCAACGCGCCTTTTAAATATTGAGGGTTATCGGCCCCACCCTCCCTGGGCAGACCAGCATCCGGCTGAGCCTGCTTAAAACCCACCCCCGTCCCATCTCCTCGTGCGGTGTCCCGCCCTCTGCTCCTGAGCTCCCACACGGATTGCAGGTAGGTGTATGCCCTAAGGTCCCCTGTCGTGCTCCCTTGGGCCCCTATTGTGCTCCCCTCCACCATCCAGCGTCTCAGTGCTGCAACCCCCAACGCCCTGCCAGCCGGGCTTGGTCCTGGCCTGCTTGGCACCGCCGCCGAAGAACAGGCAGCTGAGAAGCCCCAGAACAAGTTGCGGCTGTCTTTCCGATTGCCTGTAGGTCTTTTCGGCAGCTCCGTCGGCGCAGATGCACCACAAAGTCCCAGAGCAGCTGCCCATCGGGGATGTGGACGTGGGCTCTGTGTGGCTGCCTATGGTGGCTGGCAGCCATTCTGCTGCCGGTTGTGCCGCTTCTGGGTGGCTTCCGCCATGAGGCTTGGGCGGGCGGTGTGCGCGGCGTTCCCCCAGCTCCCCTCGAGATGTCGAGCCCACGGGGCTTGACATGGCCATTCTAAAGACAGAATTTCAAAGGATTTCTATCTTGTTTGAAGAATCAGAATGCCCACTTCTTGGAAGTTCAGTTTGCTTATGCTTTTAATTTTATAAACCTCCTTCCAGTAGAAAGAGGATGGCCCCTGAGATAAATTACACTGGGAAAAATCAGTTAAAAATTTATTGAGGTGACAGGCAAACCAGCAACAATTTATAGAAAAATTGTGAGAACTTCATGTAAAATCAGACTTACATGTTGGGTTCAATCCTGACCTAAGTATGTTCTGCTCCAGTGATATATATATTTCATAATGATTGAAGCAGACTAATCAGTTACAGTAAATGAAGCAATTGCAGTACAGTCAAAATCAACGACACAAGTCAAATCACACTAATCAAGGCAAAATCTGTGGCCAAAGGTGTCCCTTTAAATAAAAATATTATATTGCAATCTTTCCTAGCCCTGTTCCTCATGCAAGCATATTTAAGCATTGGAAATTGTTAAGCATAATGGACAATATAATTTCTATATATCCAGTGAATGTTTACCGGTATGCAGGGCAGCAACTATTACTGCTAAGCTTGTAAGCCGCCCTGAGTCTTCGGAGAAGGGCAGGATATAAATGGAATTAAAATAAATAAAAAAATAAAAAAATAACCCGGGAGGGCAGGAGTTGCTCAGATGGAAGAAGAGCAGAAGAAGCAAACTGGGGAGCACTTCTGGACTGGAAGAAGCCAGAAATGACTTTATTTTTCACGTTGAAGTAGGAAGATAGGAGTGTAGGATAACATCATACTAGGAACCTCAATGGTGCAGTGGTTAGAATGCAGTATTGTAGGCTAACTCTGCCCAAAGCTAGGAGATCCATTCTGACTGGCTCCAGGTTTACTTAGCCTTCCATCCTTTCAAGGTTGGTAAAATAAGGACCTAGATTCTCCTTATTTTTATGCTAACATTTGTCAACCACTCAGAGTTGTGCAAAGCACTATGGAGTGGTATATAAATCTAAGTGCTATTGCTATCTCTTCCTCCCCCTGGAAATGATTGGAGTTCAAACACCTGACTAGGCTATTTGGCCATGAAGATCAGCCATTTTTTGCCATAAGTATACTGCTTCATTATTCGATTAGTTGATTAGCTATTGATATATCCTCCCCAATTTCACTGGTTCTCTCTTTGGATTTTGAATCCCTTTGAATTTTGAAGATTCAAAAGATCAGTAAATTATGTTTTATTGTCCACATTTTCATTAATAGGTTTGCGTGCTTTCATTCCTGTTGCATTTTTCAGCTGAAAAGAGAGAAAAGTCCTCACTTTGGATTATAGTTTTCTGAAGGAATGTTCTTCAGACTTTCACTTGAAATATATTAAATTCCAATTGTTCCTAATCATATTCTAAATGGAAATAAAACTACATCAACTAAGCAAGCATGAAAAAGCATTTGAGCTGGAGGCTCTATGGTTCCGTCTCCATCCATTCACCCTTCTGTACAATATGTTTTCCATTCAACCTATAATGAAAAAGAAAATCATTTTAATATGTCAACAAAAGATAAGGACCCATAATAGTTCTATCAGAATGAGAAGGGATCCACCTGATCATCTTTGAGGCCAGACCCTGATATATAATCTGATGTACCCCATATAATTCCATTTATTTGATCGCATTCTTTCCAGGCACATTTGATCTGATTCAAAAATCCCTTTATTTTAATTGTCTTTAGAAGGACTTGCTATCCCTATAAGATCTATCCATTTTCAGAAAGAAATTCATTCTTTGCTTTGGTGTGCCCATATTACTCACATTGCTCTCCATGATTTTCCCCCCAGAATCAGGTAAAAATTATTTCATCTCTCAACCTGAGTAGTGCCTATCCCTCTCTAATTTATCCAGCCTGGTCCTCAGTTGAGCCTCCCAATCAGTAGCCAAGTACTGTAGCTCTCTTCCATGATTTCACCCCCTGTCCAAGATGTCACTGGGGGCCAATAAGGACCAGTTGAAAGGGCCGTACTGAGTGGAGCAGCCACTGGTGGATTGATATAAGGGCTTGCTTTGATCCAAGAGAAATGTTTACTTCTGGAAGACTTCAAGAAATAGTTTGATTTAAGGCTATAATAAACTTTTAAGACAAATCAGGAAGTATGAAAGAAGTTTAAGAGTGATGTCATCAAATTTGGAAAAGAAATGGTATGGTAACACAATAAATGTGTTACTGTTTTGATATAAACATTGTTATATATATGGTGGTGCAAGTGTTTTTTTTATCCAAAATACCATCTGTTTACCTGAATTGAATTTTATATTTAGATCTACCATTATTTGTTCCTGTTACTCTCCAGTTCCAAAAAATGAGATTTACTGGTTCTGGATCAGGCTGAGCTACATCCGATGTGTTTTGCTTTCAAAGAGAATGAATGTGAAATCCTCACTTTGTCTTGGATTAATTAAAATCTCTTCTAGGCTCCACCAATCTGCTCAGTATTTGGGGTTTGTAAGAATCCGGAGCAAAGTCCAAGTCTGGCTATTAGAAGACCCAGTTCCACAACCAGAGAAGTTTGGACAGGAGCATGAATGGAACATGCCAAGCACTGAAGATATTATCAGTGATATTTGATAAAGATGAAAATGTACTGAATGGATCTAATCTTTCCAGTTATCTCACTTTTATACATCCATTCATTGAATCTTGTCTAAATATGAATATGTTTAGATCCAATCCTGTATATATTTGAGAAATAGGCAGGTTTCTCTGTATAAATTTGTTAGGAGAAAGTTCTGAATTCAGGTCTGGGATAGGTCACAACTAAGCACACTAGACAACTGCTTTAAGTGGAGGATGGTTTATTCAACAACATTCCATACAGTATCATATAGTTCTCAAAGGTGGCCAAGAGTGGAAAGGTTTCAGGGCAATAATGTTTATAGTGAGGTTGAGCTTGCAGATGCATGAGCTGGAATGTACCGTATGTTTCCAAGAATATTTGAAGTCTGGTGGGAAGAAATGTTTCCCTGTGGGGGTGTGATAATTGCCTAGGTGTTGACTGAAGGCTTTGATGTTAAGGAAGGAATCTGTTCTCTGTGTCTAAGGGATTTTAATGTCTGGAGTAGGCTAGTTTTCTTATGATTAAGAAATCGGTAAATATTTTCAGCCTAGGCTAAAAGGCTTAAGTGTTGTGGCCTTTTGCCACATTGTGTTTCCTTCATAGCATTGTTGATGGGTTCACTGGATGGTGTGTGTATGGGGGGGTATTTGCACGTGGAATGGATGGTGAGGGGTGGCAGGGATGACATTCCCCCCCTTTCTGTTCTACATTCCCACACTTTGTAAACCATTAGACAGAAATGGTTTGGATCTCATGCAATCATCAGCCCAACATTTCTCTGCTATCTTTAAGGCAGCCATTTTTCAAACAGCAGAATAGTTGTGCTCATACAATATGCTACCCATGTCCATATCTACCTTGAAAAGAAGAGGTGCGAAAAATAACTTAATTAGAACTTTTCTTTGTTCTGTAAGAAAACTAATCAAGGTGCTGGTAATGACCTAAATGGCTTGGGTCCGGATTATCTAAGGCAGACATGTCAAACACAAGGCCCGGGGGCCGGATCCGGCCCGCGAAGTGGTTTCATGCGGCCCGCGAAGCCATCCTGGAAACAGTGAGGGAACTGCCCCCACTGCCTTGGCCCTGGCCCAGAGACCCTCCTCCTGCCAGAGACCCTCAGATCTGTCCCACTCCTGCCCAGGCCACCATAGGCACCCTTGATGCGAACGATGTAGAGCTGGCCACGCCCACCCAGTAGGCCATACGCACTCTAGCCACGCCCACCCAGTAGGCCACGCCCACCCAGTAGGCCACGCCCACCCTGGCCACACCCACCCAGCCCCCTGAGGGCAACCGCAATGTTGATGCGGCCCTCAATGAAATTGAGTTTGACACCCCTGATCTAAGGGAACACCTGCTGCCGGCATCAACTTCCCATCGTCCTGTGTGCTCCCACAGGGAAGGCCTTCTCAGGGTACCGCCGGTTAAGGAATGCCGGCAGGTTATTCCCAGGGGAAGAGTGTTCTCTGTGGGCGCGCCGGCCCTATGGAACCAACTTCCCACGGAACTTAGGACTGCCCCTGACCTTCGTTCATTTCGCCAGGACCTGAAAACTTGGCTCTTCGAGCTGTTTGGCCAGACTGAGGGGTTTTAATTTTTAATTGGGTTTTAGTTTTAAATTTCGGGGACTTGAATGAATTAATTGTTTTAACTGATTTTAAATTTTGTATGTTACGCTTTTCATTTCCCCTGTAAACTGCCCTGAGTCCTATGGGAATAGGGCGGTATATAAATTTAATAAAATAAATAAATAAATAAATAATCTCAACAAACCCAATGAAGCTCAATAACTGAAGATTCAAAAGATCAGGTTCAGAGTCTTTGCAAATCCTGAACACTGTAATAGAAGAACTGAGCCAATGGGATACTAGGCTGGAGGACTGAAATCTCCTCTCCAGCAGTTTCCTTGCTCTACATACCAGCTTGGGTAAGAATCTGACAGAAATGAAATTCATTCTCTAGCACCATCTCCTGATTTTATAGATAAGTCATGTGATTATAAATTGATATATTTCCCCACTTGAGTTATGGATCGATCTCATTAGATGTATGCAGACTAAAACAACTTTATTATTTTTAAAAAAAGAAGAAAATGTGAACATGAGTTTTTTTTTTAATGTTACATAGTCACATGAAAAGCGATCATCAAGGGAGTTGTCCAAATCACAGCATTTCAAGTGAATATCCGATGGAAAAAAATTCAACAGTTAATACACACGGTAAGTTTGTTTTGGTCTGTTACTTCAGACTTGCTTTGAAAAATTATTCCTTGGCTTCTTTTCCTAGCCTTAATACATTGGGTCATTCTCAGATGATGAAAAGACAAATGCTTTTCCCAAAGAGAGGGGGGGGGGGTGCTATCCTTTTCCTAAAGGCCAAAGTAGCCATCCTTCCTTAGAAGGATCGTATACGAGACAGGAATGGATACAACCTGAGGAGTTTATATCACACACTGCACACAACATGGCAACCAAACTTTTTTCTGCAAAATTTCAAATGCTTTCTTCAATCAGTTTCCTCTTTTGTATTTTTCTCACCAGGACCAAAGTTCAGTGAAAAGAAGCATCTCAGTTTTCTATAAGAACACTGCGCCACTCTCCCCAAACAGTCCTGCTAGCAGGTCAGTGTGGTGGAGAAGGTACTGGATGAAGTCTCAAGGAGCTTCCCCAGGTGCATCAAAGAGCCCAGAGTCATCAATCACTTACAATCCATTCAGAAGAGTGATTGATTTTCTCAATAAAGCAAGAAAAAAGTCCACAACAAGTTTCTGTTAAACAATCAAATAAAAAACTTACATGGAATAAGTGAATAAATTCTCATTAATGAGGAAAATATAAGTTCAAAATATCAAAAATAAAATATTTCACTTCATTTGATTTAAATTAAAATGTCTCTATAATAAACAATACCTAGGAAATCAGATGACAATATAGAAATCAAACAGAGATGAAAAAACTGATGGTTTACCATAGCTCCTTTAACGTATGCTCCGAGTGTTTCAGTTCTTCCCAGAGCAGCTTCATCTCATAGTCACTAATGTAGTTACTATGCAAATGCAATTCACGTAGTTTCTGGTTTATCTTGACAATTCCTACAATCTGTCTCCTCCAGTGTGTTTTCAAGGACTCTGCATTAATCCTACAGAGAAAGGTCAGAATAATTACAAATACAGGACCGGATTGGCTAACCGCAGAGTTCTATAAATGTTTACAAGATACATTAAGCTCACCAATGAAAGAAGTTTGCAATGAGGTATTACTAGAGGCTAAATTACCAAACACATGGACAGAAGCAAATATTACTTTAATATCAAAAGAGGACTCAGATTTGACACAGATAAAAAATTATAGACCAATATCACTACTAAACATGGATTACAAAATCTTCATTTCAATAGTAGCAGAGAGACTGAAAAGATTTTTTATTTTTATTTTTTATTTATTTTAATTCCATTTATATCCTGCCCTTCTCCGAAAACTCAGGGCGGCTTACAAGCTTAGCAGTAGCCTTCATTCTATGTATATGCCTGCTTGTTAGGGCTTTCACACACACCCCAAGCGGCATTAGTACAAAGTCAGCTTATTGCCCCCAACAATCTGGGTTGAATTTATTCATCCAGAACAAAATGATTTTTACCAAAAAGAAAAATGAATGAACTTTTATTGTCAACCATGTATACATTGTGATTGGCTGAGCCTCCCTTCATGCCCCCTCACCACAACTCACAATGACAACAAACCCTCCATCTTATTACACCATGTGAGCTAATTGCACAACACACCGGCCTCGCAAGTCAATCATACATAAAGTTTATAAAATTATTTCCCATTCAAGAGCCTAACAGCCCATGGATAATAGCTGTTCTTCAGCCTGTTGGTACAGCTGGCTATAAATAATAATAATAAAAAACAAGGATTATTTTAGATACATTGGGATACTATGAAATGCACGAGTGTTGGGATTCAAATATGTGAACAACCAGTTCTCTGTGTGGATGGCTGCTTCCGGAAGTCCATTCTGGGCCTGAGCAACAAAAAATTAGCTACCGGATCTGCCGAATTGGTGCAAACTGGCTGAATCCCACCACTGAAATGCACCCGGGAAAATGAATGGCACTAATTTTCTTAGATGCTCAAAAAGCTTTTGACAATGTAAGTTGGCAATTTATGACATAACAATTAAACTATATGGACTTTGGAGAAAAGTTTATAAAGATCATTAAGACAATATACAATACAATAAACAAACAGCAAAAATAATTGTTAACGAGGACTACACAGAGAACTTTAATATAAAGAAAGGCACAAGACAAGGATGTCCGCTATCCCCACTGCTATTTATACTAACTTTGGAAGTTCTCAATAGAAATATCAGGCAAGATCTGGAAATCAAAGGAATGGAGATAAAACATGAAAACTATAAACTACAAGCATTTGCGGATTATCTGGTATTCATTTTAGAAGAACTGTTGCGAGACAACTCTTAAACTATTGAAAAGAATAGAAGAATTTAGAGAAATAGCAGGACTGAAAATACACAGATAAAAAAAACCAAAGTTATAGTTAAAAACCTTACAGATAAGCAAAAACAACTGTTAGAAAAAATAACTTACAAATAGTTAAGCAAGTTAATTATTTGGGAATATACTTAACAGCAAAATGTGCAATGATAAGATAATTATATAAAATTACCAAATCAAACAAAATTAGATTTGGAAAAATGGAAAAACTTACAACTATCAGTGTTAGGAAGAATAGCTACTGTGAAAATGAATATTTTATCAAAATTCCTTTTTTTATTTCAAACAGTACCTATAAAAATAAAGAAAAAGCTTTTTGATAATTTGAATACACTGATCTTGAAATTTATTTGGCAAGGAAGGAAAGCCAGAATGAAACTGAAAATGCTACAAGAAGCTAAAGAAAATGGAGGATTTAGTCTACTAGATTGGGTCTTATAGATGGCCATGATCCATAGATATTTCCAAAACCATTACATAAGAAACACATTATTGTTTGTATGGGAAAAGATAAAACCAAAAATCTATAAAAAAAATCCCAGGATGGCTATCAATGATGGAGGCATTCATTCATTCAAACGTAGTTAAATTTGAGAAAATTCTAACATGTTAGAATACAGATGGGAAATTAAAATCTAAACAAGTTAGAAGATCAGGGTACTGACTTTTCATGGTGGCCTCAACTGCAAATGCAGTCGAGGTACAATACAGATGTTAAAATATATGGCTTTTATAAAGACCAGAAAATATTTGATCAGGGTTGTTGACTTATGATGAAAAACTGATTAAGAAATTATATAACTTTTTATTGCATTTGAAAATGGAAGATGAACAAGTGAAAGAAATAATGATAATATGGGCAAATTTTTTTGGATACAATACAGGATTAGAGAAATGGCAAAAATTTTGGGAAAGAAACCGTAAATTGACAATGGCAACTTTGTATAAAGAAAACTTATATAAAATGTTTTATAGATGACATCTTCTATCTGTCAGATTAGCAAAAATGTTTGAAAATATGTCTAGTAAATGTTGGAAATGTAATCAAAATCCTGGTACATATTATCACTTGTGGTGGATGTGTGTTAAAGCAAAAAAAGTTTGGACAAAAATACATATTTGGTTAGTGATCAAACAGGATTTATAAGTGGTAGACAAATGAAAAATAATGTGAGACATATTGTAAACTTATTAGAATATTTGGAAAGAAATAATCAAGTCCCTGCAGCACTGATTTTTTTGGACGCTGAAAAGGCGTTCGATCAATTGAATTGGCAATTTTTATTTAAAGTCTTAGAGAAGATGGAGTTTGGTGATAAGTTCTTACAACCTATTAGGGCAATATATCAGAAACAAACAGCTCAAATAATAATTAATGGTAGTTTAACAGAAGCTTGTAAAATTGAAAAGGGTACAAGACAGAGATGTCCATTGTAACCATTGCTGTTTGTTTTAACATTGGAAATATTATTAAGATACGCGACTCAAATAAAATAAAGGGAATTAAAATTAAAGATCAAGATTATAGATTGAGAGCGTTTGCAGATGACTTGGTTATTATGTTAAGTCAACCGACTCAATCGGTTATAGATTTAATGGAAATAATTTTGCAATATGGACAAGTTTCTGAATTTAAGGTAAATAGGCAAAAAACTAAAATATTGTCTAAAAATATGACTACAGAACAAAAGGTAGCTCTAGAAAAATTAACAGGATTTGAAATAGTTAAAAGGATTAAATATTTGGGGGTATACCTTTCAGCTTCAAATGTGAAATTATATAAAAATAATTATGAATTGTTATGGTTAAAAATACAAAAAGAGTTAGATAGTTGGAGAAAATTAAAACTGTCTTTATTGGGAAGAATTGCAGCAGTGAAAATGAATGTTTTACCAAATTTTTATTTTTGTTTCAAATGATACCTATACTTTAAAAAGATTCAGATTTGGAGGAATGGCAGAAAGGTATCAATAAATTTATTTGGGCAGGGAAAAGACCGAGAGTAAAACTTAAGATAATGCAAGATATACGTGAAAGAGGTGGTCTTAAAATGCCCAACTTTATATTATGAGGCTGTGGCTTTATCGTCAATTAGTAATTGGTTTAATTTAACAGAAGGAAGATTATTGAATATTGAGGGATGTGATTTATTATATGGCTGGCATGCATATTTATTGTATGACAAAAAGGTGGATAATGTTTTTAAGACACATATATTAAGGTATGCCCTGTTGCGAGTTTGGAAAAAATATCGATACAAGTTAAATTATAAAATACCAATTTGGGCAATATCTAAACATGCGATAGAAAATATAAGTTTGGGATTTAAAAATGATGTGATTACATATAAAGATATTCTTAGACTGGAAAGGAATGTATGGCAATTAAAGCCATTTAATATTTTAAAAGAAGGAAAAATAGTACAAACTTGGTTTCAGTATGACCAGATACAAGCTAGATGGAAAGAAGATCAGAAAATTGGCATTTCTACAACAGATGAAAATTTGGTAAAACAAATTAAGAGATGAAAGTCAAGCGCATATAAGAAGAATATATAATGCATTGATAGAAATAGATTCAGAAACGGAACTTGTTAAACATTGTATGATAAAATGGGCCCAGAATATTCAAGAACCAATAATGATGGATACCTGGGGAAAAATTTGGGTCAGAAATGTAAAATTTACTCAGGCACAAAATTTAAGAGAGAATTTTTATAAAATGTTTTATAGATGGCATTTAGATCCTAAAAAATTAGCATGTATGTAACCAAATTATCAGCCTAAATGTTGGAGGTGTGGTTGTGATGATGCAAAGTATTATCATATATGGTGGACTTGTAAAAAAGTTAAAGCTTTTTGGATTAAAATTTGGTGGAATATGCAGAAGATATTTAAGAAAAAGATAAGGTTTTCTCCACAGTTATTTCTGCTGGGTATTATTACAGATTGTACTGTTGTAGAAACTAAATTGATGTTGAATTTAATAACGGCAGCAAGACTTTTGGTTTCGCAATACTGGAAGAAGGAGGAACTGCCTACAAGAGTGGACTCTAAAAGTTTCAAACTTGGCAGAAATGGCAAAAATTTCAGCATATTTGAAAGAACAATCGCAACAGAGATATATCTCGGAATGGAGAAGATGGATCGATTATATTCAGAATAAATATGGGACTAAACAATTTCATTTATTTTTATTTTATTTATTTTATTACATCTATATACCGCCCTTTCCCGAAGGACTCAGGGCGGTTTACAGGGTAATTAAAAAACACAGATATAAAAGTTAAAAACAAATTTTAAAAAAATTATAATAATCCCTGTATTAATAAAAAAAACCCAGTTCAAATTAAGATTAGACTAAATTAAAATTAAAAATTCTCAGCCTGGGGCAGAGAGCTCGAAGAGCCAGGTCTTCAGGTCCCGACGAAATGAACGGAGGTGGGGGGCAGTCCTCAACTCCACCGGCAGCTGGTTCCAAAGGGCAGGC
>JAKJMR010000635.1:665586-744582 GCA_024449315.1 Daboia siamensis
GAGAGTGGAAACAGGCGGCTGGTCGTGCCCAAGAGGGAAAAACCCCCGTAAGGGCATACAGATCAGCTCCAGAATAACGATAACAAACCATAAAACAATAGCATATCCACATAGGGCAAGATTACAATTATTTACAATGGGTGAATCAATAAAATGATGGTATCTAGATGGAATAATATTGAGTCCGGTAGATGTATCTCTCAGTCCACCAGTCCAGCTCAGCTCTCACCTGAGATGGCGCAGGGAGGAAGCCCCAGCCGTCCTCTCACTCCGGCTGAGGAGTCCAACCTGAGGTGGAGAGAGCAAAGAGTCCAGGGCCGGGCCTGCCCCAACTGGTCTCTCACACCAGTGGGGCGGTCAATGAACAATCCAAGACCGTCCTCCCACCACGGTCAGGTCCAGGCCCAAACCAGACTGTCACTGGGGAGATCTTGATCCAGCCGAGCATTAAAGCGGCCATAATAGCTGCCAGCATAGGAAATAAGTCAGGCCGCTGCCGATCTTCGGGCAGCCGGCCACTACCGCCATTCCAAAAGGGGGAGCAGAAATAGCCTCTCCCACAAACATCCACCCGCTGGTCCTAATGATGTTTCAATAGCGAGCAAAAAAGGCAAGCAAAAGACATTCCCAGCAACGATGTAAAATCCAGACATTTCCCAACAAGTCCACCGCGACGGGGCAAAAACCGAGGCCGATATCTGGGCCTCAAAGCCACCATCGATCGTCCGGAAGAAAAGGGAGGGCTCCGCGTCGCTAAGAACGGTGCCAGCCAGCTGACAACTCCCGATGGAATTTCCAGGCTGCAGAAACGGTGGAATCATCGCCGCCGCCCCTCCACACAGGCGGAGGGTATCCACGGCGAAAGAAAAGAGGAAAAAAATGCCTGAAGCAGCACAACAATGTTCTCCAGGCCGATAGGGCAATAAACGCCACTCTCCGAAGGGGGGGGAGGGGGGGCTCCGCGCCGCCAAAAAACAGCACCTAACAAGCATCTCTGCGTTCGCCCCCCCTCGAAATCATCCCCTCATACCATGCAACAGCTGGGGCTCCCTAAATCAGCCCATTACAAGCCCTTGTGGACCGCGCGTCGCTCAAGCTGCTGCCGCCGCCATCTTGGGCAAAAAAAAAAAAAAGCATACGAATGAGTATTAGAATTATAAGATGTATTATTATTTAGTTGTGTTTAAATGGAGTTAAAGTGTGATAGGATTTAAAGTGTATTTATAGTTTGTTAGCATATTTTAGCTCGTTTATTAGAAGCAATACCCTGTATTCAGCTCAGGGAAGTTGGGGGGGAGGGGAGGGAGGGGAAGTTGGGTGGGAGGGGGAGGGAAGGAGTTTATGCTTTAAATGTATTGTAAAACTTTTCAATAAAAAAATACATATTTGGTTAGAAAAAATGTTAGGGAAACATCTATATTTTAGATCTGAACTTTTTTTTATTAGGCATAATTCCAGAAAAAAATGATAAACAAAGTGTATATTTTATACTACATGTATTAATAGCAGTGAGGATTGTATTTGCTAAGCACTGGAAAAATGAAAAAACATCATTGGATGAAGAGATAATCAAGAAAATACTGGACTGTGTTGAAATGGATAGACTCACATTGAGAATCAAAGAAAAAGAAGATAGAGAATATTTTCAAACATGGAACTTATTTTATCAATGGCTGGAAAAACGAGATAGAGTACGAACTTAACTTCTATTACTAAGCAAAAAATTAACCCAGACAACATATTGTTCATTAAGCAGTATTGAATTGTAATAATACAAAATTAATAAAATACTTTTAAAAAAAGAATAATTACAAATAGATCTTAAAAAATCAACTATGAACAGAGGTCTTGAAAAATCTGGAGGGAATTCCAATATTTGTGGTCTTCCTGAATATGTTTACAAAAGCAATAGCACTTAGATTTATATACTGCTTCACAGTGCTTTACAGCCCTCTCTAAGTGGTTTACTGACTCAGCATATTGCACTCCATCAGTCTGGGTCCTGGTTTTACTGACCTCGGAAGGATGGAATATGGAAGTCAACCTTGAACCGGTGAGACTCGAACTGCCAAAATGCTGGCAGCCAGGAGTCAGCAGAACTAAGCTATAGTACAGATTATCAAGAGATAATTGCACATCTCTAACTGAAAATTCTTTTCCCCTACATAAATCTCTCTCCATGTAATCTGAAAGTTTGAGCCCCTCATACAGTGCTTCTATTTTTTTTCATCCTTAACATAGACAAAGATTCCTAATTCAGCGATTGTTTTTCTCAAGAATTTCAGTGAAATCCCTACAATGGTTCTTTGACAGACTGTACACCAAGCCTGAATTAGAATAATATCTTTGAAAAAAACATGAACTCTGTGTTTTTGAAGGGCCCATACAGAACATCATTATCTGGTGTATTAAAAATACTTCCTTGTGGATATATTTCCCCGAACAGAATCACTTAAATGACACAAATCACGCTGAAAAACAAATACTGCTCACCACTGCTCACTCAAGTTACAGTTAGAATATTTAAGCCCTGCAGGAGGCATTTCTGCTGCTCTGTCATCTCTGTTGGTGGGAAACAACTCCTCTAAGTCTCTCAAACTGAGTACATGTGTATATTGCCTGGTGAGGGATTTAGTCAAGAATTTTGCACCAAGTCTGTGTAGGGAAAAATGAAAAATATTACCATGATTTCCTGAAAAGCAAGCAAGGATTATATTTTGTAGAAATTGGAAGAGAATATATGGAATACATAGCAAATAATTCCTCTCTCTGGATATATTTCCAGAAGACACACACTCAAGAGAAAGCAACACATATCAAACGCATCCCACCAGGCTCAAGGTTGACTCAGCCTTCCATCCTTCCGAGGTAGGTAAAATGAGGACCCAGATTGTTGGGGGCAATAAGCTGACTTTGTAATAATGCCGCTTGGGGGTGTGTGTGAAAGCCCTAACAAGCAGGCATATACATAGAATGAAGGCTACTGCTAAGCTTGTAAGCCGCCCTGAGTCTTCGGAGAAGGGCGGGATATAAATGTAATAATAATAAAAAAAACTGAAAAAGAAACACTGATCACTCACCCTAGTTTTTCTATCTTACAGTCTGGATGTTTGAGCCCCTCACATAGCATTTCAATTATTTTCTCATCTAAGTAGTCGGGGAACAAATCTAGTTCTCTCAATCCCTGATTCTTCCTGAGTATTTCGGCAAAAGACCTGCAGAAGGATTCTTTCAGGAACTGCCCTTCAAGCCTGTAGGGAAAAGTGCAAAATATGACAATTATTCCATCAAAAACAAGCATGGACTGTATTCTTATAGAAACTGCAGAGTGTGATTATATGTGGAAAGTGAGGCCTTTCCTTGTATGTATTTCCAGAATATAGTCAAGAGAAAGTACATCAAACTAACAAGAAACAGTGACCACTCACCTTAGTTTTTCTATTTTACAATCTGGATGTTGGAGCCCCTCACTCAGCATTTCCTCTACTCTTTCATCTAGGATGTAGAGATATAACTGTAACTCTCTCAATCTCTGATTTTTCTTGAGTACTTCTATAAAATGCTTGCTGCAGGACTCAGTCACAAAATCTGTATGAATCCTGAAGAAAAGAGTTCAAAAAATTAAAATTATTTTGTGAGAAACAATACGGACTGTACTACAGAATACAGAATAACAGAGGTGGAAGGGACCTTGGAGGTCTTCTAGTCCATCCCCCTGCTCAAGCAGGAAAACCTATACCATTTCGTCCAATCTTTTCTTAAAAAGCTCCAGTAATGAAGTACCCACAACATCTGGAGGCAAGTTGTTCCACTGATTATCTGTTCTCACTGTCAAGAAATTTCTCCTTAATTCTAGGTTGGATCTTTCCTTGATAAGTCTTCCACCCATTACTTTCTGTCCTCTCCCCAGGTGCTTTGGAGAATAGGTTGACCCCCTTTTCTCTGTGACTGTCTCTCAAATATTAGAAGACTGCTATAATGCCACCCTTAGTCCTCTTCATTAAGACTACTAGACACACCAGTTTTTGCAATCGTTCATTATATGATTTAACCTGTACTCTTGTAATCATCTTTGTTGTTCTTCTCTGCACTCTTTCAAAAGTGTCAACATCTTGTTTGTATTGTGGTGACCAAAACTGGACACAGTACTCCAACTATGGTCTTACCAAACCAGTATAAAGCAGTACTTTCACTTGATACCATCCCTCTGTTTATGCAGCCCAGGACTATACTGACTTTTTTGACAGCTTTTAATTGGTTGTCTACTAGGATCCCTAGATCCCTCTCATAGTTACTGCTTTTAAGCCGGGTTTCACCAGATCTGTACCTGTGCATTTGATTTTTTTTGCCTAAGTGCTGGACCTCACTTTTCTCACAGCTGAATTGCATTTTGTTGGTTAGAGCCCAGTGTTCAAGTCTGTGAAGATATTTCTGGAACTTGAGTCTACTTGGCTATTCCCCAACAGCTTGGTGTCATCTGCAAATTTAATGGGTTCCCCTTTTATCCTCTCATCTAAATTATTGATAAAGATGTTGAAGAGTATTGAGCCTAATACAGAACTTGGGGTACCCCACTGCATACTTCCTTCCATGTAGATGTAGTTCCATTGAGGTGAGGATTACACATTGCGTGCAGTTGGTTAGCCAGTTATGAATTCATCTGGTGGTGATGCTGTCTATTCCAAATTTTTCTATCTTACCAAGAAGTAGATTGTGGTCTACTTTATCAATCCCTTAGTGAAGCCCAAGTATACGATGTCCACTCCATTTTGCTGGTCCACTAATTTAGTCACTTTGTCAAATAAAGCAATAAGGTTTGTGTGGCATTATCTGTTTTTGACAAATCCATGTTGGCTTTCAGTAATAGATTTTTTTGTTTCTAGATGCTTGCAGATCTGTTGTCAGATTATCTTTTCCAGGATCTTCCAAAATGTGTTGTCAAGCCGACTGATTTAGTTTTCCTGGATCCATTTCCCCACCTCCCCCTTTTAAAGATGGGAACCATATCAGCTCTTTTACACTCCTCTGATAGATCCTTGATGTTCCAGAGGTCTTATTTTTTCTTTTCCAGTGGTATTATGCTACACTGGGCTTTTATAATTTCATTTTTCAGTTTCCCTACCTTCTTTTTTTAAAAACAAGTTTTATTGGTTTTTCAGTTAAAATCTACATATTTAGAAAGCATCATGATGACTGGGTAATCAGAGGTTCAGTAACAGAGTTTTCAGTACATAATTCAGGTTACATTATCAAAACATCCTTCTCAATTTCTCTTAACATTTCATACAACCAGTTTAAACTAATAAATTTCTGACCATAGTATGGTTAGTTGAAAAATTTGTCAATTCAATTTCATTGAAATATATTTATGTCCTGTTATTAAAGTTTACCTAATTTTAATTTTAATTATATTATTCAAATTTAGCCTTTAACATCCCAAATAATATTCACAACCTAAATTTCCCTTATTTCATTACAGCAAAAACTATAGCATCTAACATGGCTGAGTAGCTATGTTCTACCTAATAAACATTGTCTGTTTCACATCCTAATACATCACATGTTACTGACAGGACCACAGCCTATGTGTCACAGCTGTCCACGCTGAAAGAACGACAACAACGTGGTATGGGCGACGAGGAGGTTTTCTTTACTTCAGAAAAAATCCTAGCAGATACAAAGTCAGCGTTGGGAGCTAGCCGTCCCAACACGCCTTTTATACATTGGGGGTAATTGGTCCCACCCTTCCCCATGCAAACCAGCATCTGGCTGAGTCTGCTCAAAACCCGCCTCCTTCCCAACTCTCCGCATGGCACCCTGCCCTTTGTGCCTGAGCTCCCACACAGGTGAGTGTATGCCCTTAACCCCCCTGTCATGCTCTCCTACCCACCTTCTGTGCTCCCCTCCACTGTCCAGCGCGTCAGTGTTACAGCCCCCCTAGCAGCTCCCCACAATGCCCCGCTGTCTGGACTTCGTTCTGAGCCGCCCGGTGCCCCCGCCGAGGAACACGCAGCTGGATAATCCAAGGATGAGTTGCGGCTGCCTTTCTGACTGCCTGTGGGTCCTTTCAGCAGCCCCGTTGATACAGACACGCCGGAAAGCCCCGGAGCAGCTGCCCGTCGGTGCCATGGCCGTGGGACTTGTGCAGCTGCCCATGGTAGCTGGAGGCCGTTTGACTGCTGGTTGTGCTGCTCCTGGGTGGCTTCAGCAAGGAGGTTCGGGCGGGCGGTTTGCACGGCGTTCCCCCTGCTCCCCTCGTGATGTCGAGCCCACGGGGCTTGACACTATGTTTATCAATCTACAACTATTTATATAGAACCAGGTTCTGTTTTAAATTTGAGCTAATTCTTAATTCTTAAATAGAATAATCAAACATCTTTTAACATCAAACATGGGATCTATAAACCAAATTTCCATTATGTCAATGCACAAATTATAATGTCTAAAATAAGCCTAATAAAGGGCTTTTCAACCTTTTCACCCATTGTACCACTTTCAGGATAAGGCAATGTCCGAGTACCACCAATCTCCCAGCAAGGTGTCAAAAACTTGACCAAAAAAAAGGAAAAAATGATAAAGTACAGGTAGTCCTTGACTTACAACAATTCGCTTAGTGACTGTTCGAAGTTACAATGGCACTGAAAAAAGTGACGCATGACCATTTCTCACACTTATGACCATTACAGCATCCCCAAGGTCATGTGATTTACATTCGGATGCTTGGCAACTGATTCATATTTATGATGGTCACGTTGTTCCACAGTCATGTGATCACCTTTTGCAACCTTCTAACAAGCAAAGTTAGTGGGGAAACCAGATTCACTTAACAACCATGTTACTAATTTAATTTCTCTCTCTCCATCTCTCCCTTTCCCCGTCTCTTTCTTTCTCTCCCCCTCCCTCTTTCTTTCTCTCTCCCTCTCTCTCCCTCCCTTTCTCTCCCTCCCTCCCTTCCTTTTTCTCTCTCCCTCCCTTTCTTTCTCCTTCTCTCTCTCCCTCTTTCTCTCCCTCCCTATTTCTCTCTCTCTCCCTCTATTTCTTTCTCTTCCTCCCTATTTCTTTCTCCTTCTCTCCCTTTCTCTCTCCCTCTCCTTTTCTTTCTCCACTATTTCTTTTTCTCTCTTCCTATTTATTTCTCCTTCCCTCTCTCCCTCTCTTTATTTCTCTCTCTCTCCCTGCCACAGAAGCGGCCCGCCGGAGCAGGCCCAACTCCTTCACCCCCGACAGGCCCTCGTCCTGGAGCCTCCCGCTGCTGGAAAACTGGGACGCAGCGGCATAGCATGGCTTGCGAAAAGTGGGGCAGGCGGTGGTGGCTGTTCCTGGCGCCGGCCAAGGGCAAGCAGGGCAAGGCCGCTCCTGCTTGAAAGCCAGGGTTTGGCAGCTGGCGAGGCATTTGCGCGGGGCTCTCCCGGGGCTGGTGGGCCGAATGGGGACCAGCCTCCCCCTCTCCACAGTACAGCGGCACTCACGGAGGCGGCACTGTGGCCCGGATTTCTCTTGCAGAAAGCAAGCTGAAACCGAGTGAGGGAGATTGCAGAGCGCAAATCGGCACGTGCTGAGAAACACCAATCTCGCACTCCTGGGATCGGCGTTTCTCAGTATGCACCGATTTTCACTCCTGGCAATCTCCCTCACTTGGTTTCAGCTTGCTTTCTTTTGCAGAAAACAAGCTGAAACTGAGCAAGGGAATTTGCAGGAGCGCAAGATTGGTGTTTCTCAGCATGCGCAGATTCGCACTCCTGGCAATCTCCCTCGCTCGGTTTCAGTTTGCTTTCTGCAAGAGAAATGGTTTCAGCTTACCCTGCAAGAGAAAGCAAGCTGAAACTGAGCGAGGGAGATTGCCAGGAGCGTGAATCGATGCATGCTGAGAAACGCCAATCTCGTGCTCCTGCAATCTCCCTCGCTCGGTTTCAGCTTGCTTTCTCTTGCAGCAAGGCAAGCTGAAACCGAATGAGGGAAATTGCAGGAGCGCAAGATTGGCGTTTCTCAGCATGTGCTGATTCGTGCTCCTGGCAATCTCCCTCGCTTTCCACTTGCGGAGGTTGGGGCCAACCGTACGGATCAGCTGGTGATTCTGTACAGCCGGCCCCGACCTCCACCAATGGGTTCCAGTGTTGCCAACAGTGGGGGAGGAGGGAGTCAGGCATGTTTTTCCCTTCCCACCTGCGTTCTGATGGCTTTGCCTGCCCTGGTGCGCATCAAGAAAACAAACGTGGGCCTTGATTCCCACCTACCGCCGCAGGATGAATCCTTGGGGAGGGCGTGCACCATCTGGCCACTTTGTTTTCCCCTTTGCTTTGCACATAGGGAAGAGGAGAGGGGGAAATCTCTCGAACACCGGGAGGGAGGCCACGTGAAGGCCATGAGGGGTATTGTAAGCTCGCGGGGGGGGGGGGGGGGCGAGGAAAAGAAGATGGCTGTGAGTGGACGCAAATACCTACCTGCCGAGGGAATGGATGGCTCCGTCCCCTTCAGGCTCGCACTTGCTTCTGGGGGAAGGATGACACGGTTGCTACACAATGAGTCCCAGGAGAGGGCGGGGCCTCGCTCTTCGCATGCCCTGGTAGGTTTTTGCAGGCAGCTGCCAAGCAGCATGTTTTCCAGCAGCAAGTGAGCTGGGAAGGAGCAGGGGGGGAGGTGTGGGGGGAGGAAGGTGACACCATGTACCACCAGCTAGGTGCTCGCGTACCACTGGTGGTACGCATACCACCGGTTGAAAAGCCCTTGCCTAATAGATACATAAACACATTCTAGTTCTATCTCATAAACATTTTCTATTTTACATCCTGATTACTAAAAAGATAACCTTTAATGGTTCTCTAAGAACTGACTTTTAAATCTAACTCTGGCTTTCTTTTTTTGCCAATCAGGTTTCCAGACCAAGGCCTTTGAATTGCCAGATAGGTCTCCCTTCGCTCCAATACATATTATTTGAATCGAAGGAGGCCATCTAGCCATCAATGATCCACAAAAACCAAACCATTTGTAATCATTATGTTGTTGCCCTGTTAGTTCTAGTCTCTGTATTCGTTCTAAAAATTTTATATTTATATTTATATTTATATTTTATATTTATTAAATTTTTATACCGCCCTTCTCCCGAAGGACTCAGGGAGGTGTACAGGGCAATAAATATCAAAATACAAAATACAAAAGGTAAAAACAATTAAATAATTATGCCCAATTGTAGTACATTGGTTAAAATCCATGTTAAAACCCCAAACCCCAAACCCATCAGACCAGGCCGGCTTGTTCAAATAAATAAGTTTTTAGATCACGTTGGAAGGAGCGAAGGTCAGGGGCCATCCGGAGCTCAACCGGTAAGCGGTTCCACAGGTCTGGTGCGCCAACAGAGAACGCCCTCCCCCTGGGGGTCACCAGTCGACATTCTCTGATCGGTGGCACCCTGAGGAGGCCCTCTCTGTGGGAGCGCACTGGACGGAGGGAGGTTGACGCCGGCAGCAGGTGTTGCCGTAGGTAATCCAGACCCATGCCATGTAGGGCTTTATAGGTCATCACCAGCACATTGAATCTCACCCAGAGGGCACCTGGAAGTCAATGCAGCTCACGGAGCAGAGGTGTAACATGGGAGTATCGGGAGACCCCTAACACAACTCGCGCGGCTGCATTCTGTACCAGCTGAAGCCTCCAAGTGGTCCTCAAGGGCAGCCCCGTGTAGAGAGCATTGCAGTAGTCTAAATGAGAGGTCACGAGCGCATGAGTGACTGTACGCAAGGCATCCCGGTCCAGATAAGGCCGCAACTGGCATACCAGGTGAACCTGGGCGAAGGCCCCCCTAGTCACAGTTACTATATGATCTTCTAAGGACAGCTGTGAATCTAGGAGGACCCCCAAGTTGCTAGCCCTATCTACGGGGGGTAATAACTCATTCCCATAATAAGAGGTGGAATAATCTGAATTTCCTGAGATGCCGGTATGCACAGCCACTCAGTCTTGTCAGGGTTGAGCCGAAGCCTGTTCCTCCCCATCCAGACCCAGACCGCCTCCAGGCAATGGAACATCACGTCGAGGGCATCACTGGGGTGGTTTGTGGTTGAAATGAAAAGCTGGGTATCATCAGCATACTGATGATACCCAACTCCAAAACCACGAATGATCTCACCCAGAGGCTTCATATAGATGTTGAACAGGAGAGGCGAGAGGACCGACCCCTGAGAAACTCCACAAACAAGAGGCCTCAAGGTCAACCTCTGCCCCCCTGCCAACACTGACTGCGAACATCCTAGAAGGTAGGAGGAGAACCACTGAAAAACAGTGCCTCCCACTCCCAACCCCCTGAGACGCCGCAGCAAGATACCATGGTCGATGGTATCAAAAGCCGCTGAGAGGTCTAACAGGACTAGGACAGAGGAACAACCCCTGTCCCGAGCCCGCCAGAGATCATTCACCAGCGCGACCAATGCCATCTCCGTGCTGTACCCAGGCCTGAAACCCAATTGGTACGGGTCCAGATAATCGGCTTCCTCCAGGAACAAAGGAAGCTGATGCGCCACCACGCTCTCAACAACCTTCACGAGAAAGCGAAGGTTGGAGACCGGACGAAAGTTATTTAATACAGCTGGGTCCAGGGCAGGCTTCTTGAGGAGAGGTCTCACCACCGCCTCCTTCAAGGCGGCGGGAAAACTACCCTCACTCAAGGAAGCAGTTATCACTGCTTGGAGCCAGCCTCGTGTCCCATCCCGAGCCGCATAAACCAGCCAGGAGGGGCACGGGTCCAACAAACACGTGGTGAAGCTCAGCTTCCCCATGATCCTGTCCACGTCTTCAGGAGTCACAGGATCAAACTCCTCCCAGATAACATCAACAAGACTGCCCATGTCCTCATCGTCAGACTCTGCCCAGTCGGAGTCCAAACTTGTCTGGATCCGAGCGATTTTGTCCGACAGATGTTGGCTAAACTCCTCGGAACAACCCTGTAAGGGCTCCTCCCTCACCTCCTGATTAAGGAGGGAGCGGGTCACCCTAAACAGGGCGGTCGGGTGATTATCTGCGGACGTGATGAGGGTAGCAAAGTAGTTAGTCCTTGCCGTCCTCATCGCCGCGAGATAAGATCTCGTAAAAGACCTTAGTCGCAATCGGTCGGATTCAGACCGGCTGGATCTCCAACAGCTCTCTAGGCCCCGTCTCCGACGCTTCATCTCCCGGAGCTCCATAGAAAACCATGGAGCCCATTGGGATCTGCACCGGGTCAGGGGCTGCATGGGTACCACTCGGTCGAGTGCCTCCGTGGCTGCCTTTTCCCAGGCTTCTACTAGGGCATCGGCCGAGCTGTGAGCAAAGGAGGCAGGTGGGGACCCAAGTGCCGCCTGGAACTGCTCAGGGTCCATTAAGCGCCTAGGGCGGAACCATCTCGTTGGTTCAACAACCCCATGACGGGGAGTGGCAAAACAGAAGACCAACCGCAGGAGATGATGATCGGTCCATGACAGGGGCATAACAATTGGGGAACCCCCACCCAGATCATCTAACCACCGTCCAGATAGAAAAACCAAATCAAGCGTGTGACTCCACCCATGAGTTGGACCCTGAATAACTTGCATCAGGCCCATGGCCATCATGGAAGCCATGAACTCCTGAGCTAACTCAGATGATCCCCCCAGGGATGGTAGATTGAAGTCACCCAAAATCATAAATTTGGGGAACTCAATCACCAACCCCGAGAGGATGTCAAGAAGCTCAGGCAGGGCTGCTGCTACGCGACTAGGCGAAAAGTACACCAGCAGCAAGCCCAACTGAGCCCTAGGGCCACATCTCTTATCTTCAATTTGATCTGGATTCCTCTTCCATCTGAGTTCATCTGCTTTAAGTAAAGAGTCTTATCCAATTTTGTAATTAATGCTTGGCTATCCAAGCTTTCAGGAAACAGTCTTTGTTGATCTTCCATGTCCTCTATGTTAGCATCGCTATCTTCTACATAGTATACTTCTAAATTTATAGGCTATTTTGATGGAGTCAAAATTTGAGTATTAAGTTTTCCGGTAGTTTGTTATTGGTCCTTAAGGTTATTTTCCATAGTGATAATTCCTTGTACCTTTAGAGTTGTCGGTTCTTTGGATAGTTGTTGCTTATATTCCTCTGTCTCAATAGTAATATCTTCCAATTTTGTTATATTCTGAAGTATAAATTCTTTACTTGTAGTCTGGGTTTCAATTTGTGACTTAAGGTTGGCATGTAAATTATTAAATTTGGAGATAGACATCTCAGTGATTCTGTAGATTGTTTCAAGTATGAGGTTATGGTCAAACAAAGTTTGTGGCTGATCGTTCTCCATTTTGTAATAATTATAAATAGTCCTTGGTGGAGACTATTTTTCAAAGAAAAATCAGTAAGAGTCTACCTCCACAAGTCCACAAATTCATCTCCAGCTGTTTCAGGTTTTTATCTTAATGCCAAGGTCAGTCCAAAATGTAAGCAAGCTTGTTTGCCAATAATATTCACTAGATATCCCCAGAGTACTTCAAATCCTTTTCAGACAGTATCTTTTTATTTATTTCTTTTTTTTGTCCCCTTTTTTTAAACTAATAGGTAGAATAGACCATTTCTGTAAATATAGGAACTTTGGGCCTAAAGTAGAAAGGCAGTAAGTCCAATAAATCAGTACAATTTAGTAGAAGGCTTTTTCTTTTCTCTCCCAATGTAGATAAAGGCCACTCTTAAGGTGGGTGGGGAAAAAAATCCCTTCCCTCTCTCTTCACAGGGGGAAGCAAATTCGAGAGGCTTTTGGCAGGGAAAGTAGACAATTAGGAAAACAAGAAGGCAATTCTCACTCAGTTTTCAAGTATTTTCAAGTGCTTTGTTGTGCTTTTGGCTTCAGCAGGAGATGGCTAAATGATGGGCCATTTGAGTGGCTGATCCTTTCTTCTTTGGTTCGGAGAGTAGCTCCAAGCCGACGGAAGGGTCGCCGCCCTTCTATTGCCGGCTGGAGAGACTTCTTCCCCGCTCATTGCCCCTCCAGGGCAACTTTTGACCCCTTTACAGGGGCCCCCCAATGAAGAAATCCAGGCGACACGAGAAGCGATTCCCTCGTGCGTCTGGCTACACCGAAAGTCCGGAACTGGAAGCCTATTTCCTTACCTTCTTGAGTTGTGAGAAATTGAGATAACCCCATTAAGATTTTCTTCCATGGAATCCTTTTTAAAAAGTTCATCTATTTCCTCTGTTTGGTTGGATGGTCTGTAGTATAACCCTAAGACAATGTCATTCCTTTTTTTTTATATTGACCCAAATGCATTCAAGAAGGTTTTCATCCTTTTTTTTTTGCATTTGCATGACCGAGGAGGTGATTTTGGGTCTTACATGGCTGGATAAATGGGGCCCGACCATTTGGAGGGAGGGGGGTGCTGTCATCTTTGCCTTGGGGTGGGTCCTCAGCCCCCGAACCACAAACGTATGGATAGAACGAGGCCGGATAAAGAGAAGGCCTGTGGAGTTGGGTCCGGGACAGAGGTTCGGGTACCACCAGAGTATTCTGACTTACTGGAGGTCTTCAACGAACACAAGTGCGACCTTTTACCACCCCATCGACCCACGGATTGCGCGATTGAGCTGGAGCCGGGGGTTAAACTGCCCAAGCCACGAATGTACGCTATGACACCAAGAGAGATGCAGGAGTTATGGCGGTACATAGACAAGAATCTGGCAAGAGAGTTCATCCAGTCTGCACGTTCAAAGATGGCAGCGCCTGTCCTGTTCAGAGAGAAGAAAGATGGCACTCTCCAACCATGTGTGAATTACCGTGGGGTTAACGCGGTGTGCATTGAGGATTTGTATCCACTACCCCTAATGAAAGACATGTTGGCCCACCTGACTAGCGGGAGGATGTTCACCTAGTTGGACCTGCGGGAAGCCTATTATCGGGTACAGATCAAGAAGGATAATGAGTGGAAAATGGCATTTAATTGCCCACTTGGCAGCTTCCAGTTCCGTGTGATGCCTTTTGGTCTCCAAGGGGCTCCTGCGGTGTTTATGCAATTAATAAATCAGGTGTTGCATGAACACTTATACAGAGGGGTCCTCATTCATCTCGATGACATTTTGATCTAATCAGAGACCATGAAGGAGCACGTCGCCCTGGTACGGCAAGTGTTACAAAAACTCTTGGAGGCCCGGTTATATGTAAAGCTCACAAAGTGTGAGTTTCATACCTCTCGATTGGACTATCTGGGTTATAGGATATTGGCAGTTGGGATTGAAATGGACCCCAAGAAAGTGGAGGCAGTGCAACAGTGGCAAGTGCCAAAAACACGACACCAATTGCAGAGTTTTTTGGGGTTCGCCAACTTTTGCTGATCCCTGCAGGCCGTGGCAAGACATAGGCATGGATTTTATCGTGGAGTTACCGGAAAGCTGAGGGTATATGGTTATATGGATGGTTGTGGACCTGTTTTTGAAACAGGCCCACTTCGTGCCATGTAAGGGACTGCTATCGGCCTGGTGATTGGCGTGGATGTTCCTGAGGCATATTTACCGCTTACATGGTGTACCCAGGCAGATCATTTCGGACCGAGGGGTACAATTCACTGCGAAATTCTGGCAGGAGTTTGTCTAGTTCATTGGGTCGGCCCAAGGATTGAGTTCCGGATATCATCCCTGTACCAACCGAGCAGCCGAACGAGCCAATGCCATTGTGGAGCGGTACTTGCATAGCTATGTGTCGTACCAGCAAACGGACTGGGTGGATCTATTGGCATTAGCGGAGGTGGCCCATAACAACCCAGTTCATAACAGTACCAGTTACTCCCTGTACAAGGTGGTATTGGGATATGACTTTATTCCTATCCCAGAATGCATCCAGGGGACGGCTCCCCCCTGCCAACTTAGAGAGTGGATGTACAAATGGAGGGGGCATGGAAAGCGACCAAGGAGGCATTAAAAAGGGCAGCTAGCACAAACAAGGAGCAGGCAGACAAGAAACAACACCCTTTTCACACCCCTAAGATCGGGGACTGGGTGTTGTTTTTTTAAATCCCATTTATATCTCGCCCTTCTCCGAAGACTCAGGGCGGCTTACAATTTTAAGCACAAACCAATGTGCTTAGCAATAGCCTTCATTCTATGTATATGCCTGCTTATTAGGGCTTTCGCCGCCGCCCCCCCAAGCGGCATTATTACAAAGTCAGCTTATTGCCCCCAACAATCTGGGTCCTCATTTTACCTACCTCGGAAGGATGGAAGGCTGAGTCAACCTTGAGCCTGGTGAGATGCGAACCTGCACTAATTGCAGGCAGCTGGTGTTACTTAAGGAGGCATTAGCCTACTGCTCCACCACTTGGATATCCACCACTCAGGAAGACAACCGAGACAGCCTCCAACAGTTGCTGTCGGGGGCAGACAATCGGAAGGGGTCTTGGCAGAAGAGGGCCGTCTCTGAGAACGCCTGTATTTCAACAGAGCCTTTGATACAACAGCCATTAATGCCGGACGGGCCAGGGCCGAGGCCGGATAGTGGACTGTGGTGGGACTTGTGGGAGGGAGACACTGAGCTCAGAGGGACTGACGGGGTTATAGTGGGGTATTGGGGGATAATGACAAGCTGGGTGGTGAAGGGTGGCACGAGAGGGTTGGGGGGGATACTTACCGCACGCAAAAAGGGTCACAGGGGAGCACAGGTGTTGGGACACGCGAGGAGACAGGAAGAGGGCGGGATTTAATAGGGGTCAGTCGGATACTGGTTTGGTTGGGGAAGGGTGGGGCTGAGAAAGGAACCGGTATAAAAAGGGCATTGGGGCAGTTAGCTCCCAACGCTTTGTATGTACTTGGAGCTTTGTGAATAAAGGAATCCTCGTTGTCAACCATACCACGCTACATCGATTGATTGTCTCATCGGGAACGGACACGGCAGCTATTACTTATATATAATTTAATTCCACTTCCTCTTTTATTAGGTCTGTTTCTTTTGAACATTTTAAATCCCTCTAGCTGTATGTTCCAGTCATAGATTTCATCCCATCAGGTTTTGGTAAAGGCAGCAATGTCATGTCTGCCCTCTTGTACTAGGACTTGAACTTCATTCTGTTTGTTTCTCCTACTTTGAGCATTGGTGTACTGTATAGGCATCTGAGTCCTTTTTGCATGATTCTGTTTGCTTCCTAAACCTCCTGCTTTGTGTGTGAGTTTCTCTTTTTTTATACCACTTGGTTGATTGCCCTGAGATTTGTGCTTGGAATTAGCTTCTAAAATTTCATCTCCTCCCTCCAGTTTTAGTTTAAAGGTCTTTGGATAAGGCAAGAACTTCCAAAGAAGTTCTTCCCCATTATTATGAGGAATCGCCCATTCCCTGCCAGAAGTTCCCATACAGGTATATAAACCACGGTCTAGGAATCCAAATTCTCATGATGGCATCATCTCTTAAGCCAGTATTATTATTAGTAGCATATGGCATTGATACATCAGCTGGGAGACTATAATGCTATTGCAGACTAGTAGTTTGCTTTCCTGTTTAGGTACATGTAGCTTGCCAACAAACTTGGAGGGAGGATGGGAAATTGGAATGCAGGCTACAAGATAAAGAAGGCAGAACGTGAGAATCAAGGATGATTCACCAGGTGTCTAGCTTGACTCATTTTCCCATAACAATACAAAGAAACCATTTGATTCATGGTGGTGTCGAAGAAAGTTAAAGCCATGATATTGGGACTAGTCTCGTTAGCAAAGTGGCACCCCACCATGTATTGAGGAAAAGACAAGAGAGGTGTAGTGATGGCAAAGATTGTCCCACTCCCTTGGGAGAGGAATGCCCCAAAAGCTAAATGTCAAGGGGAGGCAAGGAAGAGGCCTGAGAGCACAAAGGGAGTGTCAGAACGAACGTCACAGAGTCCAGTGTATTACTGGGTAAGAATCAAGGAAGTCAATGAATTGAAGACAGCCTTTAACTGTCCACTAGGTGGCTACCAGTTTAAAGTTATGCCTTTGGGGCTACAAAGAGCCCCTGCCGTGTTTATGCAACTAATTAAGGAAGTGCTGCACGAGCACCTATACAAAGGGGTCCTAGTGTATTTGGATGACATCCCCATCTATTCCAAGATGATGGAAGAGCACATAAAGTTAGTACGACAGGTGTTGAGAAAACTTTTGCACGCTAAGCTATATGCCAAATTCTCAAAATCTGAGTTTCACAAGACCAGTTTAGACTATCTAGGCTATAAGGTGTCTTGTGAGGGAGTGGAGATGTCCATCCTAGAGTGGCAAACTCTGTGAACCTGCAAGCAGTTGCAAAGCTTTCTAGGATTTGCAAATGTCTACTGCCAGTTTATCCCATCCTTCGCAAAAATCACCTTGCCAATAACGGAACTTTTGAAAATAAGCCCCGGTGGATGGAAACCCTGAATCAGCCATTGAATTGGATAATCGAATGCCAAATAGCATTTGAAAAGGTAAAGAGATTGTTTGCTGCGGAGCCAGTCCTAAAGCACTCTAGCCCTGAGGAGCCCTTTGTGATTTAAGCAGATGTCAGCAACGTCATGGTGGGGACGGTGCTACTTCAAAAGAAGAGAGAGGGACATCTTCAGTCATGTACTTCCCAAAATTTAAATGAAACCAGAAGCAGATGTGGTGGGGGCGGTGTGGGAAAAAGAAGCCTTCACCATGCAGGGGAAGGGGCCACTAGTGGCATGGAGACAATTCCTAGAAAGGAGTAAAAATCCCTTTGAAGTTTGTACTGATCATAAAAATCTAGAGGCACTGAGGACTCCCTGAAAACTCTCCCCTAAGCAAGTTCGGTGGGCTCAATACTTCAATCAGTTTGTACTTTGTTTTGAAATACATCCCTGGGAGAAAAAACTTCCCAGCCGATGCACCGTCCTGCCTGCCCCAATACAAAAGTACTTGGAAGAAGTGGTGAACACTATTATTCCAACAAGGCAGCTGGAAGCTCAAGTGACCACCAGACAACAGAAAAAGAAGAAGACCCCCTCTTTGATGATGCTTTCATGCCTCAGAGGAAGTGGGAACTACAGAGCTATATATTGTTCAGAGCCCACTGATGAGAGCTAACATTAAGGGAGGAGTCAGCCTGGAGGGGGAGCAAAATGTATGTCCCTGACAGTCTATGACTACAAGTTCTACAGAGGAGCCATGATGCTAAGCAAGCTGGTCACTTTGGATTCTTAAAGACTTTACACTTGACTAAACAACAATTCTGGTGGCCTGGGATGAAGAAGGACATAGAAAGCTATTTGAAAAGCTGTGCCATCTGTACAGCCATGAAGCACAGACCAGGGAAGAGTCCAGGGTTGCTGCAACAAGTGGCTGATCTGACCCGGCCTTGGGAAGAAATAGCCATGGACTTTAGAATACAGTGATATGGACAGTGGTGGACCTATTCTCAAAGCAGGCCCACTTCACACCATGCTCCAGCCTCTCATCTGCCAGAGACTGGTCAGGATGTTCCTGCAACATATTTACCGGCTGCACGGAGTGTCCAAATGCATAATCTCTTGACAAGATGTCCAATTTACCTCCAAATTTTGGCACAAAAGCTAATAGGCTTCACCCAAGGTCTTAGTTCAGCTTTCCATCTGAGTATGAATGAGGATGCAGAATGAGCCAATGCAATGGTGGAACAGTACCTGTGTGGTTGTGTAAACTACCAGCAATCTAATTGAGCAGAGTTTCTGCCATTTGCTGAAGTGGCGTACAACAATGCAATACACAGTAGCATGGGACTTACCCCCTTTAAGATAGGTATAGGAGTGGAATTTGTATCGATGCCAGAGTGCCCAAGAGAGACCTCATCATCAGTCACATTGACTGAGTGGGTAGATTCCATTAAAAGCACCTGGGGTAATATGAAGGAAGCACTAGCCAAAGCAACAGAGAGTCAAAAGAAACAAGCAGACAAGAAGCGAGCTACCCAGGGGATGTTCCCTGTAGAAGATAGAATGTATCTATCCACCAAATATTTAAAGTTGAGAATACCCTGCAAGAAATTAGGTTCTAAATATACAGTATATATACCCTTTCACGATTGTAAAAATTATTAACCAAGTTACTGTAGAAATGAAACTGCCATGAATACTGGGGAAAGGGCACCTTGTATTTCACTGCAGCCTGCTAAGGCCAGTTCAGAGCTTGAACCTGAGATCAGAAGCACCTAGTTCAATAATGATGGAAAGGAAAAAACATTACAAGGTTAAGTGAATCTTAGACTCTAGAGTCCGTAAGGGAAAACTACAGTATTTAGTACAGTGGAGAGGCATCCAATAAAGGAAGCGAGTTCAATCAAATTTCATAACAATAGAGGAGAACACCTAATAAGTAGATTTCATTCAAAATATACTCAAAAGCCAGGGGCTCCTAAGTAGGGAATTGAGAAAGAAAGAATGCCTTAATATGTGTTTACTCTTTTCCAGGTTTTGTCCAGTGTTTAAGAGGGTCCGCCTGTCAAGCTTGAAGCTCACTTTGCTGGTGCAACAATTATTGCTTCTTAGCTTGCCACATACCTTGGGAGGAGAATGAGAAATTGGAATGCTGGAGACTTCCAGTCTTGTACAGTAGTGACTGGTCACAGGCTTGCAGATTCTCTGCACCGCCGCAGCTAATTTCACCCTGCCTAGGGACCTTTAATGGGTCTAAATCACTCCGGAGAGACGATGAAGCAAGAAGAGTGCTCCAGCGATTCTGAAATGGTGGCGGCCATTCCGTTCAACTTGGGGAAAGCCTTCTAACTCAACAGGAAAAAGGCTGGCCATATTGCATCAACCAGCCCAAGCTACTTGCAACCAAAGTCCAAAAGCACTAACCAGCACAACTGTGAACAGCGTGCTTCAAACTGGGTGAAGAATTCTATCTTCTCTTTTCTATTCTACATTTAATTTTCTGGAAAAGATCCCCAAGAAGCAAAATACTTCCGAAAGGGAAGGAGGGGGATTTCTGCCACACCTGTATGCTAACAGAAGTGGCAAATTAATCTTTTTATGGAGGATCAAAATATATGGAACTGAAATAAACATAAAACCTGAAATTTAAAACTTAAATCTGGATAAATCTAAAATTGTTTGAATGGTTCAGATTTGGAATTGAAAAACAAATAGCTGCTGACACCTAGTGGTGGATGAAGACTATGACAGCTATGACTTTAATATAAGACTTGGCAAAACTTGGGAAAAGCTAATCTATGTTTGCGACCTTCCAAGCTTTAACAACAAAGAACAGCTGTGACAAAAAAAGACAATAATCTGGGCTGTAGACAAACAGAATTATAAATTTCAGGAAAAAAATCTTTTTTGAACTATTTGAATTGCAAATATCTATTTAATTGGGATGTTAAGGCTATTTGCAGAGAAAAGAAGGGAAGAGAAAAACTCAAATTTTTGGCCATCATGGATCAGAGACATGTAGAAAGAACATATCAAGAAAACATAAACGCTTCACAGGAGGAGATATATAGTTTACTGCAACTAATTCAAACAAAAATGACTTTAAACCACAAAGAAATCAAAAATAACTCTGAAAATATAAATCAATCTATTTTTTAAAAAAACAAGTTTCATTGGTTTTCCAGTTTAAGATCTCTATATTTAGAAAGCATCATGGTGACTGGGTAATCAAAAATTCAGTAACGAAGTTTTTAGTATATAATTCAGGTTACATTATCAAAGCATTTCCCTTAACACTTAATACAACATGTTTAAACTAATAAATTTCTAAGAATATCATGGTCAGTTAAAAGATTTGTCAATCCAATTTCAATTAAATATATCTATGTCCTGTTATTAGATTTTACCCAATTTTAATTATAGTAATCAAGTTTAGCCTTTAAGATCCAAAGTAATATTAACAGCCCAAATTTCCCTTATTTTACTACACCAAAAATTGTAACATCTAACATACACACAATAGCTGAATAGCTAAATTCTACCTAATAGACATTTTCTATTTCATATCCTGATATATCACACATTACTAATAGAACAGCCTATATTTATCAATCTACATCTACTTATACATAACTAAATTCTCTTTTAAGTTTTACTAATTCTTAATTCTTAGTTAAAATATTCAAACCTCTTTTAACATCAATGCAGCATTCATAAGCCAAATTTCCATTGTCACTATACAAATTATAATGTCTAAAATAAGCGTAATAGATACATAAACACATTCTAGTTTTATCTCATAAACATTTTCTATTTCAGATCCTAACAGATCACAGATTACTAAAAGAGTGGCCTTTAATAGCTCTCAATTAACTGCTCTGAAGGCCGGCAGATCGTCTGTAACACGAGGACCTGCCAACCATTAACCCCCAAAATCAGGCTGGACCTATAGCTACAAGGCATCCACTGTAAAATGGAGCTTGACTCTGGCTCAGTGGTCTTGGTGATCTCACACGAGACTTTTACTCAAATATGCAGCTAGAGTAAGCAGAGGGCCACCTTGAGGCCATCCAGTCTCATGCTAACCGATTTCTAACAAACACCAATCAAAATTAGGGGGGAGGCTATTCTTACAGTGTGGTACGGGGGGTTCCAGGGGCAAATGGATGTCTGGGTGGTTGAGGGCCAGAGGACTAGCCTCATAGGATTAAACTGGTTCAAGGCCCTAGGCATCGGCATTACGGGAATCAATAAGACCCAAGCCCACAACATTGAATCCATCTACAATGCATTTGCAGACGTATTCGATAAGACACTAGGGAAATACACAGGGCCACCCATCACTTTCAAATTAAACCCCAACGTTCCCACCATTAAAATCAAGCCCTGGAGGGTATCGTTTGTTCTGAAGCATAAGATAAAGCGGGAGCTAGATAAACTGGTTACGCAGGGAGTCCTAAAACCGGTTGAGGGAGCTGAGTGGGAGACTCCTATAGTCACCCCACTCAAGGCAAATGGAGAGGTGCGGATCTGCGCCAATTATAAATGTACACTCAATCGAGCATTAAATCAGCATGCTTACCCAGTCCCGACGGTCAGCAGCATACTCGCGTCTCTGCAGGACAGCACCATCTTTGCCAAACTCGATCTCGTGCAAGCGTATCAGCAACTCCCAGTCAACAGAGAGACAGCCGATGCGCAGACTATAGTCACCCACAAGGGGGCTTCCTGCAGCAGCGTCCAAGGCTCCCCTGCCTTACCTGGAACTGCCTCAAAATGGATGTCACTACAAGAAAGCTTCAGAGCTGGCAGGAATTAGACTGCTTGCAGGAAGCCAGTGATACCTACAGTATTTATTTACTCACACAGCTTTCAAACTGCAAGGTGGGTAGAAGCTGGGGCGAGTGAGGGGAGGTTACCCCGCCACACAGTGCTAGGGCTCAAACTGCTGGAGCAGAGATCCTCTCCAGTGTCATTAAGTCAATGAGCCACCATGCCTCTTTTCTTAAGCCAGCAATTTACTCCAATGTTCTCCGTACCTGATTGGATGCTTACCTTTCATTGTGAGTACAGAGGAAAACACCTTTTGTGCCCCCATCTCTTTGGCCCTTCATACCTAGCTGCTCATAATAGCTTGATAGGTTTTTTCAGTATCGTTATCATATCATTCATCCCCACATGAGAGAGGAGAAAAGAATAATAATCTCTGGACTTAATTATTTTAGTAAGGCTCTCAGTCATACCTTTGATCTTTTGTCCTGGGAGACAGCAAACTACCCTAGACAGGTGCAAGCTACTCTAGATAGGTGCAAAGTTTTACACCTGGCAGGAAAAACCAAAGGTAAAAGTACAGATTAGGTGAAACCTGGCTTAAAAACTGTTAACTATAAGAGGGACCTTGGAGTCCTAGTGGAAACTCACTTAAACAAGAGTCAGCAGGTGCAGCAGCAGCCAAAAAAGCTAATACAATCCTTGGTTATATACAGAGGCATAGAATCAAAGTCACGTGAAATATTAGTACCACTTTATAAAGCCTTAGTAAGACCACACCTGGAATAGGACAGATGGCTGTCCAATCTTTTCTTAAAAAATCTCCTGTGATGAAGCACCTACAACTTCTGAAGGTAAGCTGTTCCAATGGTTAATTGTCCTCACTCTTAGGAAGTTTCCCCTTAATTCCAGATTGTTTTTCTCCTTGATTAATTTCCATCTATTGTTTCTTGTCTTGCCTTCTTGTACTTTGGAAAATAAGTTGACCCCCCTCCTTCTTTGTGGAAGCCTCTCAAATAGTAGAATACTGCTATCATGTCCCCCCAAGTCCTTCTTTTCTTTAGACTAGCCAAACCCAAATCCTGCAACCGTTCTTCGTATGTTTTGATATATAGGCCTTTAATCATCTCAGTTGCTCATTTTTGCACTTTTTCCAAAGTCTCAATGTCTTTTTTGTAATGTGGTGACCAAAACTGGATGCAGTACTCCAGATGTGATCTTACTAAGGATTTATAAATCAGTACTAATACTTCATATGTTACCTCATGTGCTACTTTTTCTTGACTGCTTTATATTAAAGCAGTCAAGGGAAAGTAACACACATCAAACTGAAAAAGAAACAATGATCACTCACCCTAGTTTTTCTACTTTACAGGCTGGGTGTTGAAGCCCCTCAAAAAGCATTTCCACCACTCTGTCAACTGGCTTGTATAGCCACAACCATAATTCACTTAGTCTCTGGGATTTTTTGAATACTTCTGCAAGATGCCCGCTGCAAAATTCGGTCATGGTGTGTCCAACAACCCTGCAGGTATGAATCCCAAAAAATTACAATTATTTTTTGGAATAGAAACATAAACTACAGTCTTCAAGGAAGTATGGAGAATATGGTTATTTGCTGATAATAGAAATGTCTCTGCAATCTTAATAATTAATTTCAATACTTATTTCAAATCCATCTGGACCCTTAGTCTGTACTTTCCAAGGTCAACATTCTCATCACTCTTTTGCTATTTATTCCAAAATAAGAATTTTTGTATTGTTTACATTTACATAAAACTTCTTTGCTTAGAATTGAAGGACAGTCACTTAGTATAATTAAACTTGCCATTCTGAAGGTTTCTAATACTGTGTTTTCCCGAAAATAAGGCCTATTCAAAAAATAAGCCTAGCATGATTTTTACGTGTGTGCCTAATATAAGCCCAAACCAAAAAATAAGCCCTAGTTAAGACCCTGCCCCCTCCATCCCACCGTCAGGTCGCTTGTGGCTGCAATGGGGTGGGAGGCTGCATGGTGTGCCAGTGACACTGCCACCATGAGGTGAGGCAGGGGGGAGGGGAGCTGCCGTACACAGCCCACACCTGCTTACCTCAGGGCCCCTGCAGCCAGGCCTCCCATGCCCTACCACCTGCTTTGCTTCACAACAGCTGCACCAAGAGCAGCAGCCCCGTCCAGCCACCGGCCCACTTCTGGTTGTTGGTGGCCACAACAGGACAGGAGGCTGTGTGATGCACCAGTGCCACTGCCACGAGGCGAGGCAGGTCAGGGAGTGCAGCTGCCCCATTCAATGACCCGGCTGCCTGCATACCTTTTCTCTTTCACTCTCCTCTCGAGCCAGACTGCCATGCTACAGAAAATGGGCAGGGGAGGCTCAATCCCCCTCTGTTGTTTTGGAGCCAGGGAAGAAGGCCTCTGCCATTGCTGCGCATCAGCCATGTCCGCCACTGGAGGGGCTTTCTTCCATCCCTGCTGCCCTGCTCCACCCTGCAGATCATGTGCCTGGCAGTGGCCGTTTCCTCCTCCTCCCTGTGTCTGCCACTGCAGGGGCTTTCTTCCATCCCCACTGCCCCATCCCACCCCACAGACCACCTGCCGGCAACAGCCGCTACCTCCTTCTCCACCTGCTGCTTCGGTCCTGTGGTGCCACCTCACGTTGCCTGCTCCCCATTGTAGTTTCAATGGTGAGAACCCAGGAGGCCTGCAGCATTGCCTCATCCCTGGGCTGGGGTTTTGGCATCCTGGCCTCCTTCACGGCTCTGCCCATAGCAACCAAAGTGGCATGCATAGGAGGAGGCGGCAGCAAAAAAAATGTAAGACCAGGTCTTGTTTTCAGGGAAACACGGCTAGTAGAAAACAGTTAACAAGCAATTTCCAGAAGTGATTAACAAAGGAGTTTGTGAACCTGTGTCCTTGGACAAAGGTGCCAATCTCTAACCACCCAGATCTCGAAGCTCACCAGCAACTACCATCTTAGTCTCCTCATGGAGAGCTGCTGTCTAAAGTGCTTGGGGACAATCTCAAGTCCTCTCCTTATCCAGAGAAGAATGCTGTCTTTGCTACTGTGTCCCTGAATGTCTGGTAAGTCCAAATTATTCAGTGCCAATAATAAACAAAGGAATATATACTATATAGAAAATATTTCTTAAAAGTAGATGGAAATTAAAATTCTCAATGTAGATTAGCAACTTTTATGCAAGCCAATATTTATATTAAAACCAAAATCATAAATAAAAGAAAGTTTCAAGTATCTTTATTGTATTAAAGGAAGCTAGTGAACAATTCCCCTTCATGGATTACTGTGTCGTGGCAAAGGGGCTTGCATAATTCAATGAAGCTATGAGCTATGCTGTGCAGGGCCACCCAAGACGGACAGGTCATAGCAGAGAGTTCTGACAAAACGTGATCCACTGGAGAAGGAAATGGCAACCCACTCCAGTATCTTCGCCACAAAAACCCCATGGACAGTACCAAAAGAAAAAAAAGATATGACACTGGAAGATGAGCCCCTCAGGTCGGAAGGCATCCAATATGTTACTGGGTGTTGTGATTCAGCATCAGCCTGTGGTTTCTGAGTCTGATGACTCTGAAGAGGAGGAGGAAGAGGGGTTTGGAGAGCCTTTGGTGTCAGAGGAAGGTTCTGATGCACTGCAGAACTCTCAGCCTGGCCCCTCCCATCTTGTTCCTCCTCAGACTCAGCTGTGTGAGCATGAGGGACTGGAAGAAGACAATCCACAGCTGGCTCTGTTCAGGGACGTTAGGAGCAGGAGGCAATCTAGCAGAGTAGAACAGAGGAAGCAATGAGGCAACTCGGGAGAAGGCAATGAGAAGCCACACCTTGGGACTGCTGATAAAAGGGGAATGTGTGGGAGGTGCTGGTTGCTAAAGGCAACCGTTTGAAGATCTTCTGCTAGAGTCCTGGTCTGTTATTCTTGTTTAACTTTGTTTAACCTTTTGGTTTAAGTCTTGTTTGAACTTTTCGTTTAACTTTTGTTTGAACTCTTTGTAAATAAATTTGGTTGGTTTTTTTCCAGCCTGTTGATTATAAAAAGGGGTTGTCCCTGACATTCAAACAGGGCTGATCGTAGGCTGGAATAGAACACTGGGGAAGAGCAGAGAGCTAGTACTAGTAGTGCCTGAAAGAATGAAGCGACTGGGCCAAAGCCAAAAGGATACTCAGCTGTGGATGTATCTGATAGTGAAAGGAAAGTCCGATGCTGTAAAGATTTTTTCTCCATAGGAACCTGGAATATAAGATCCTTGAATCAAGGAAAGCTGGATGTGGTCAAACAAGAGATGACAAGACTGAACATTGACATCTTAGGAATCAGCGAACTAAAATGGACAGGAATGGATGAATTTAATTCAGATGACATCAGGTATACTACTGCGGACAAAAATCCCTCAGAAGAAATGGAGTAGCCTTCATAGTCAATAAAAGAGTAGGAAAAGCAATACTGGGATACAATCCCCAAAATGACAGAATGATCTCACTTTGAATCCAAGGCAAACCATTCAATATCACAATAGTCCAAGTCTATGCCCCAACCACCAGTGCTGAAGAGGATGAAATTGACTGGTTCTACGAAGCCCTACAGCACCTTATAGAACTAACACCAAAAAATGATGTCCTTATCATCATGGGGATTGGAATGCTAAAGTAGGAAGCCAAAAGATAACCGGAATAACAGGCAAGTTTGGCCTTGGAGTACAAAATGAAGGAGGGCACAGGCTGATAGAATTATGTCAAGAGAATAGGATGGTCATAGCAAACACTCTTTTCCAACAACGCAAGAGATGGCTCTACACATGGACATCACCAGACGGTCAACACAGAAATCAGATTGACTATGTGCTCTGCAGCCAAAGATGGAGAAGCTCTATACAGTCAGTAAAAGCAAGACCAGCAGCTGAGCTATTCAAAATCTTAAAAGACGATGCAGTAAAAGTGCTACATTCAATTTGCCAGCAAATTTGGAAAACTCAACAGTGGCCACAGGATTGGAAAAGATCAGTTTACATTCCAATTCCAAAGAAAGGCAGTGCCAAAGAATGTTCAAACTATCGCACCACTGCACTCATTTCACATGCCAGTAAAGTTATGCTTAAAATCCTACAAGCTAGACTCCAGCAGTATGTGGATCGAGAACTACTAGAAGTACAGGCAGGATTTTGAAGAGGCAGAGGAACTAGAGATCAAATTGCCAACATACGCTGGATCATGGAAAAAGCTAGAGAGTTCCAGAAAAACATCTACTTCTGCTTCATTGACTATGCTAAAGCTTTTGATTGTGTGGATCACTACAAACTGTGGCAAGTTCTTAAAGAGATGGGTTACCAGACCATCTTATTTGTCTCTTAGAAACCTATATGCGGGTCAAGAAGCAACAGTGAGAACTGGACACGGAACCACTGATTGGTTCAAAATTGGGAAAGGAGTCTGGAAAGGCTGTATACTGTCACCCTGCCTGTTTAACTTATATGCAGAGCACATCATGAGAAAGGCAGGGCTAGATGAATCAAAAGTTGGAATTAAGATTGCCGGGAGAAATATTAAAAACCTAAGATATGCAGATGATACCACTCTAATGGCAGAAAGTGAAGAAGAACTAAAGAACCTCTTGTTGCGAGTGAAGAAGGAGAGTGCAAAAGTTGAGTTGAAATTAAACATTAAGAAAACCAAGATCATGGCATCCAGCCCTCTCAATTCCTGGCAAATAGATGAGGAAGAAATGGAGGTAGTGACAGATTTTATTTTCCTGGGCTCCAAGATCACCACAGTTTGGGACTGCAGACAAGAAATTAAAAGATGCTTGCTCCTGGGGAGGAAAGCCATGGCAAATCTAGGCAGTACACTAAAAAGCAGAGACATCCCCTGCCAACAAAAGTATGTATAGTCAAGGCTATGGTTTTCCCAGTTGCAATGTATGGCTGTGAATGTTGGACCATAAGAAGGGCTGAGCACCAAAGAATTGAAGCCTTTGAACTATGGTGTTGGAGAAGACTCCTGTGAGTCCCTTGGACTGCAAGGCGATCAAACCGGTCAGTCCTAGAGGAGATCAACCCTGACTGCTCTTTAGAAGGCCAGATCCTGAAGCTGAAACTCAAATACTTCGGCCACTTAATGAGAAAGAAGGACTCACTGGAGAAGAGCTTAATGATGGGAAAGGTTGAGGGCAAGAGAGGACGACAGAGAATGAGGTGGCTGGATGGAGTCACTGAGGCAGTAGGCGTGAGCTTAAATGGACTCCAGAAGATGGTAGAGGACAGGAAGGCCTGGAGGAACGTTGTCCATGGGGTCACGATGGGTCAGACACAACTTCGCAACTAACAACAACAACAACAAGTGAACAATTGAAGAGAAAGTCCAGGAAGTGATAACAAGGTGATATTATCTACTGAAATAACAAAAGATTTGCTGTAAATTACAAATAAAAATTGCCATAAAGGGTAAAAAAAATCTGAGAATATCCAAAGAATGCCCAAAACTTATAGACCTGTACATCTGAAAAGCCCAGCTGCAGATTTTTTTAAAAAAATCAGAGTAATTGCTGTCATATCTCCAAATTGCTTAATGAAGATTTATAAACTACTGAGCTTATTCCCCTATGAACATTTCCCAGAAAAGTTAGTCTTTGGCCAGATTCTTAGTGTTTAACAGCTAAGAAAGTATCTTTGCAGTGAGAAGGGATGCAGATCTCATATCTCCTAGCAAACTATCTTATTGCCCTTTTGACTATAATCACAGATAGAAATCTATCTCAGAAAACACAAGGAAGTAAAGATAATGTGGTTATATATCACAACTTTAACTGCCTTTTCATAGATAATTTTCTAGAACTCAAGAGAAATTTACATATATCAAACTAAAAAAAAACATGATTGCTCACCAGAGTCTTTCTACTTTACAGTCTGGATGTTGGAGCCCCTCACACAGCATTTGGAATGCTTGGTCCTCTGGATGTATTAGGCACATCCATAACTGTTTTATTCTCTGGTTTTTCCTTAATATTTCTGCAACATGACTGCTGCAGGGTTCAGTCATAAACTCTTCATTGAGCCTAGAAAAAGATTCCAAAAAATTAAAAGTACTTCTTAAGAGATAAGCATGGACTATATCATTGTAGGAAGTGAAGAGGCTATGTATATTTATGGCAACTGAACTGCTTCTCCATGGGTATATTTCCAGAAAACAAACAGTCAAGTGAAAGCAACATATATTAAACTGAAGAAGAAACAATGATCACTTACCATAGTTTTTCTACTCTACAATCTGGGTGTTGGAGCCCCTCACACAGCCTTTCTACTATTCTGTCATTTCGACTGAACAACCACAACTTTAAATCTCTTAATGTCTCGTTTCTTCTGAATACTTCTGCAAGATGTCTGCTGCCGAATTCCGTCATGGCCTCTACACCAACCCTACAGATATGAATCACAAAAAGTACAATTATTTCTTGAAAAGAAACATAAACATAAATGTTCAGTTCTTCAAAGAACTGAAGGGAATATGGATGTTTGCTGATAATGGAACTGCCTCTCTGAGGATACATTTCCAGCAGATAAGCAGGTACTTTTACTTTTGGAAAAGTGACAAACATTGGTGATATCAATATCAATATTAATATTTATAGTTTTAGGGAGAATTTTCTTAAGATGATATTAATTTAACTGTATTACATATAATGAGGGAATGAATGGAATAATGCTTTTAAATATTATTATTATTGTACATTCTTTATTTATTGATATTTAATTCATCTACTGTGTCTTTTCCCGCTTTTATTTTTGTGTAGCCATTTATTCTTTTTTTGGTTTTGATGTGTTAAATAGAGAAATTATTGATTTTCACGTTTTAAGCATAACAGCTATGTTTAGCCTCCATTAAATCCTGGGAGGAGACCCAAGAGAGTGAGGGAGCAGGGCCTCAGTTGTAGAGCTCCTAATCATAACCAGCAACTCTCTGTAAAATGGGGAACTCCTTCAATCTCAAGGAAAAGCACAAAAGAAGAAATACATTAGATTCATTTAAGCCAAACATGTAGGCTTCAGAGGGACCTTTGAGATCTTTTAATTCAACTCCTGTCCAAGGCAGAGACAAATGGCTGCCCAGTCTTTTCTTGAACAGCTCCAGTCATGAACCATCAACAGCTTAGGGAGGCAAGCTGTTCTACTGATTAATTGTTCTTACTGCCAGTTCCACGCTGGATATCCCTTTATAGAGCTTCCATTCATTCTTTTTTTTTTAAATGAAAACTTTTTATTAGTTTTCCAATATTACAATTATATTTTTGAAAAACAGCATGGTGTCTGGGTTACAATAATTCCATTACATACATATGTGTATTAATACAAATTTCCAACTGTTACAGCCAATATTTCCTCTCTTTTTTCCTTTAATACATACTGTTTCGTTTAAATTAATATACTTATTTCATCCATCAGCTACTTAATAGCTTTCTTACATTTATCAATAATTTTACATCTTATTTATTTTGACATTCCATCTTTTGAACCATCAATAACCTTATAAATTTTCCCAGCTTTAGTTTTGCATTAATACTTAAATTAAACGTTTAAAATTTATCATTTCCAAATTTGTATATGACCCCAGTTCCCTTTATCACAATTTCCCCCAACCTCTAGTGTTCCAGATACATATCTTGTCTATCTCACTTCCATATCAACAGATTAGTAATACAATGTAATATTCTTATTTTCATTACAATTTCCAATTATTATAGGTTCAGTAACCAAGATTTCTCCCATTTCAGCATTTAATACATCCTCTCTCTTCTTCTTTATGTCCACTTTCTCATATTTAAGCTTATAATTTTATTCTTATCACTACATCAAAACATAATTAGGTTACATTGCTCTTAACATATGTTTTAATAACCTTTATCTAAACTTTATAAACAACTCAATATCTCAATTTAACTATTAACATTCATACATCTAGATTTTAGTTAGCCAACATTTTTCTTTATCTTCACATCTTAACAATATTTGTTTATCTTTTCTTCCATCTGTTTCTCATTTTGATCTTCGAATTCCTTCTGATTTATATAGAAGGTTTCTTCCTCCATCCCTTTTGTCAGATTTTTTTCTGAATCTTCTGTTGTCTGTATTTGTTGGGCACTTAGATCTTCTGTCAAAATATTTAATTGTTCAATTTTTTCTGTTGTATTCTGTATATAGTTTTTTAGCTGTAGTCCGTGCTTTTTTTCTTAAAAAAAAAAAAAGGTGCCGGAACTCTCATCTTGGCGGGCGCAGGAGGCGGGGGCCGCGGTGCTGCTGTGGTCACAGGTGCGAGGGATGTCAGTGATGGGCTGCCCCCTGGGACCGGAGCTGGTGCAGCTGGTGCTGTGGGAACCGTGGGGCCTGCTCTACATGGCGGGGCTGCAGGAAATTGGTGGTGACCAGCACCGCCACAGTGGAGTACGCGCCCATCTGGAAGCCAGGCACCGAGCACAGCAGCAGCGATACATCCACACACTCTCGCAAACCCTCCCCAGTTTCCCCTTGTATACAGAACATTCAACAGCAGCCCAGTGTGTTGCATAACACCAACATGAAGATCATCTCCCCGGAAGGTCTCACCCCCTCCGTTTTGTGATTCTCTTCTTCCTCCTCTTCATCCACTGCTACCATGTCCCCGGTCTGCTCCTCCAGCTTCTGTCCGGCATCGGTGTTGCGCAGCTTCCTAAGTGGCGCGGACAGCTACACGGTAGTGGAATCGGCCCACGTGTAGAAAGAGGCCTCATCCTCCAGGATTCAGGACGTCAAAAGCAAACGATCTAAGCCCAAGGCCAACCACCTGTTTACCTCAAAGCTGCCCTTGGGGCCCAGCCTAGAACAGACACCTTCGCCCGTAAAAAACTACGGAGCCCAAGACTTTGACCTCCACTGGGCCGAGGCGGTCCACCCATTTAGCAGAGGACAGGGAAAAATCCAGCCTTCACATCACACACCCCTGGACCCGTCACTGCAAACCGTTTCAGCCCCTGAGCTGCCAAGTAAAGAGTAAGCCCTTTTCAGTGCAGGAGCTGCGAGTACTCATTTTCTGTGGGAACTACAGTCCTGACGGCATTGAAACCATAACTCCCCCTCTCTCCTCCACGAGAAAGGGATGAAGCTGACCATGTAGAGCACGCCCCGCGGCTCCCACAGCATCAGCTGCTCTGGTGCTGACTCCAGCCTCAGGGGACAGCCCGTTGCTGCCACTCCCCGCAGCCCCACTCACAACCGCCCCACCAGCGATGCCACCCACCCTGCAGCTCCCACAGCACCAGCCGCTCTGGCGCTGATTCCAGCTGGCTCCAGGAATAGGAATCTTCTTTATTGGCCAAGTGTGATTAGACACACAAGGAATTTGTCTCCGCTGCTTAAGCTCTCAGTGTACATACAAGAACAATATCATGGTAAGTTGTAGATGATAAATCATAAGATACAATCATAAATCATAAGATACAAACAGCAAGTGATAAATCACAAGATATTAATAGGAGAATGTAGTAGGAAGGATGAGAAAATAAGAGCAATAATAGCAATACAGCCCCACTATAAAATATCTTTAGGCATAAGATAGTGCTGAGAGAATTAGGTGTTTAGCAGAGTGATGGCATTTTAGGAGAAGCTCTCCTATTCTATCACTTCTTACAATATTAGACAACACAGTATCAACAATAAAGACCTTCAGGTTTAAGGATTCTATAATCTCCCAGGACTTGAAATGGACATCTTGTTATATATTAACTGTTAAATGGGACATTTTAACTAGTTCCTTCTCTTACACGTTCATGGGGAGAAACGCGGCAGCCCGCTGACAGCTGTCAAACGGGCTGCCGCTTCCTTCCGCACAGGCGCAGCTCACTGACAGCTGTCAGTGTTGCCGGGGCTGCGCATTCGCAGTAGCGAATGAACTGTCAGCAGTTGCCAGCTGGTGGGAGGCGCAGCTTGTTGACAGCTAGCCGCGCCTGATTGGCTGCCGCCACGCAGCGGGAGAACACCACACGACGATTGGCTGTTACGTACACAAGTTCTTGTATAAATAGCAGGGAATCCCGGCGGTGTCTTTGCCCGGTGTCTTCCCTAATAAACCGTTTGAAACCATGCCTGCTGTCTCCTGGTCTTGCCTCACGCTAAAGCACATCTAACATCAGAACCATCATTAAAAATGCACAACAAAGAATGTTCTCCCTGTGTCAACTCAGAAATTAGTATTTCAGTTTGCCCAAAGAGCTGCTGGTACAGTTCTATAGATAAATTATTATCTGTCATATAGTCATATAGATGAGCCCACAGAGCCCTTTTATTTTTGTTGCTCTTCTCTGCACTCTTTGTAGGGTGCTGTATCAAACTTAAGTGATGATCCACTAGGAAGATGGTCCACTAAGATCCCTCTCACATTCACTACAGTTGAGCCAGGTACAGCCTATTCTGGAAAAGTTTTGGTTTTTCCTGTCTAAGTGCAGAACCTTAGTTTTCTCACCACTGAACTGCATCTTGTTCAATAGGGCCCAAGGCTCAACATTGTCAAGATTCTTTTGAATCTTGGGTCTATCTTTCAATTCCCCCCAGTTTAGTATCAAACTGAAAAAGAAATATTGATCACTCACTCTAGTATTTCTATTTTACAATCTGGATGTTGGAGCCCCTCACACAGTAATTGCATTGCTGTCTCATTTTTGAGGAATAAATTTAACTCCTTCAACTTCCGGTTGGTCTTAAAGACTTCAACAAGTTGCCTGCTGCAGGACTGTGTAAAGGACCATTTCTCCAACCTGAAAGTGCAATAAATATTCAGAAGAATTAGAATGATAACTTCTGGGTGTGGGTTTCATTTTATTTATTTTTACGAGATTATAATTTTCAAAGAAGAACAGAAAAAAAGAGAGTACTGATACAAAAATTTCATATTTGAAAATAGATGAATAGATAATAATAATTACAAATACCCAATAAGGATAGACTTGGGAACATAACCAATCTAAAATATCATATGGTTAGATAAAAAAACAAAACATTAATAGTTTACTATAAATAGTATGTAGGTTATATGTCAAAGTAAGAAATAAAGTTTGAAACACAAATGTTGGATTTGGCACCTTTTTATGTGTACAATTGACATTTAAAATTCCAAATATAAGGGATTTCTACATCCAATTTCCTTTTAAAATATGAAATTAACTTAAGATATCAAACTACATTTCCACAATTTAGTTAACCATTCTTCAACAGTGGGGATCAACCATCTTTTCCAAAAAAGAATATATAAAATTCTTGTGGCTTTTAACATATTTGAATTTAGTATTCAATATATTGAAGAAATATATGGAATTAGTAACCTTTGACAACTAACAAGATAACAAGCAGAATGCCTTCCACCATCCAGTGACATGCAAGCTCAGGCAGAATTTTGAAAAATGTTTTTATCCAGTATGATACAAGGGCAATTATCAAGATAGCTATAAGCTTGGCACAAGTTGAGATGGGGAATCCAATCCTAAATAAGAGATGTATGGAGAAAAGACAAGAGACGGGAAGCTTGAGAGACATAAGGCTTAAAAAATTGTTCTCAGAATTTGCTCTCAGGGAGTGAGACCAATAAACCAACCATATATTCTACCCAATATTCAGCTGTAGATGTTTCCTTCTCAGCATTGATTCTTCAGCAGGTTGACTTTGTTCTTGCCAAATTTCTCAGATCTAGTAAGGCAACCTGGGGGCTTACTATAACCAACTCAACCAGAGTCTACTCATTTACACTACTACTACTACTGGAATTACCAAAGCCAAGACTATTGTTTCTAGAGCCCCTAACTCCAGCTCCTCCCATCCTCCTCATCAGAGGACACGACCAGCAGATCCATAGCAACTTTGAAGTCAAGCATGGCAGCTTAAACCATGCAGTCCATTAGTTACACACAGAAATATTTCTCATTTTATTTGCATATTATACTTAATTGGATGGTAATTTGATGGATTGGACAGGTCTTCCTTTTAAAGACTGGGATAGTTAGAGCACTGCCATTCAGTTGATAGACTAATCTATGTACATAAATAGGAAAGGCAATATACAGGACCATCATTCTGGACTTTCTGTTAAATACTGCATTAGATTCAAGTTACCTTCAGATGCTTTTCCATTTTTAAGCTTGATTTTCTCTGAATGATGATGGGTGGGGGAGACATTCAGGAAAAGCCATATTTAGTAGAAAATAGGTGGATCATTGAGTGATAAACTGAATAACTTATGGAAATAATTTACTCAGACTCAGAAGTAATTGAATTCATTGCATATAAATTTTTCTCTGGACTGAACTGGTTATAGGGCATCAAAAATGATAGTGTTGCTCTCTTGGGTTGGTCATGTGAAGTTCATTCAATCCAACCTTTGCTACAGCAGTTTCTTATTTCCTAAGATATCTTTATATTCTGTTTTCTGGGTGTGAAATTTCCCATATGAATATATTTTTATAACTGGCAACTCTCAATGCATCCTTCAATGTAATTTAACTTATTCTATTTACATAACATGAACCTCCAACTGATTCTGAACAGTGCTATCTTTATCCAAGACACTTTTTATCAAACCAAGGTTTCAAAATTGGGTTAAAATTACCTCACACTGAAGCAAAACTAAAGTTAAATTAATCCTATATAAGCTTCAATAGTTGATGAGAATTTAATGCTTCATAAGCATTTTAGCTAACTAAAAGGCAAACAATGATAAGGCTTCAGGTAAGATTTAGGAAGTGAGTAACTACTGTGGCAGAGCTTTTCAACTGGTGGTAGGCGTACCATGTGTAGTACTTTGCAACATGGCAGGTGGTACGAGACCATCCTAGAGAAGTGTAGTGGGGGAGGCGAATGAGCCAAAGCGATCCAAGCCTGAGGGAGAGGCAGCTGCAGCTGCAGGACTATCTGGGCTCGGCAGAAGCCCCAGGAGCCAGCAGGACTCCAGCTGATTGCTCTAGCTGATAGGCGCTTCCGGAAGCAGCACAGAGCTGTAAGTGAACTGAAGAAAAAAGGTAGGGGGGGGGAAGGAGAGGAAAGACTATAAAAGGAGGTGGTTTGGGCAGAAAAGGGGGAAAAAAGACAACAGGGAAAGGTTTAATCCCTTTAAACAAATGTAATTAGTTTTACCCCCTTTAATTGAGTCTGTCTATGGCAGGGGTGTAAAACTGCTGGCCTGCGGGCTGGACACATCATCCAGAAGCCACGTCTACCACATTGCCGGCAATGGCAAAATAGTCCCAATATGTCCCGCGATGTCACGTGACGTCGCGAGTTTGATATGTCTGGTCTATGGCTTTTAGAAAGTTTTCTTTGAAGATCAACAGGCTTAATTTAAGGCTAAAGCTTTTCGCAATTGCTGGAGCCTTTCAGTCTTGATTTGCAACATTGTGACACATGACAGGCTTGAGGCAGCTTAAAGGAAAAAGAAGGAGTTTATGTGTTTCTTTATCTTGTAAGCCTTTCTTGCTTTGCACTTGATTCCTGTGTCTTTAAGGGTACAGAGAAGGGATTGAGGTGGAGGGATGCATTCTTATTATACTGTGGAAAGAGCTCAGAAGGGAGAGAGGAAGAAGGGCTGACCAGGTAACTCAGGGGTCTACAAACTTAGCAACTTTAAACCTGTCGATCTCAACTCCAAGAATTCCTCAAATGTTAAAAGTGCCAAGTTTGAAGACCTCTGAGCTAGCTGGTAGTGGTGCACATTAATAAAACATGGATAAATTCATCATACATTTGTCAATGCAAAGGGAAAGTGATTCAGGAAAGGAACAGCCACCGAAGAAATTAAAACTGATATTTTTCCCCCTTTTTTCTTCAGTTTGTAATATTTTATTAGATTATAGAATAAAATATAAAAAATACAAAAGCAAATAGTAGGGCACAGTGGGGAGGAAAAAAGTGGGGGAAAGTGAAGGGGAGAAGGGAAAAAGAACAGACTTGCTCTGTTGCAGTAGAGGAAAGCATTAACATTGAACCTCAATTTTTAACCCAAAATCCCCTCCCCTTTTTTTTAAGTCATCAAGTTTTTGACACCTTGCTAAACACTGGTGATACTTAAATATTGTCATGTTGTAAAAGTGGTACAATCTGTGAAAAGGTTGAAAAGCTCTGCTCTATGCAACCTAGGTCTAACATATGACTGCTAATAATAATGGAATCAGAGAGAAGTTAATGGCTGTCATGGAGGCCATGAGTTCCGGAATAGCACAAGATTTTATCCCCAAGACACGGAGCACTCCCAGTCTGGCGAGTCTACCACAGTCAGGCAATGAAATCCAAGGGATATTACTGGGCAGTAGCCATGCCCAGCTTGCTCCTACAGCCTTGTGCAATGGCCCTTACATATTTATATTTGTTACTCTGGGAACTGTAAGCTTACTTGCTGCTTTGTGTGTTTGTGATGTACTGGAGAAGTACTCTTCCACTTTGGAAGAAGATAGAAAAAAGGCAGTATCCAGCCTTATTCCCTCAGTCTTTCCACGAACACTAACTCCATCTTAACACACAACCACTCTAATTTACTGTCTCCACCAAGAGCAGATTGCTGTTTGCCAAGCACTTCCACTGATAGACCTATCAGTTCAACCATCCAACAGGGCACAGTAGCTTCTTTGTTAACTTGCAGTTCCCCCCTCCCATAAGCATCATGGAAACATGTCTCCTCAGATCTCCTCTCACAAAGCCACAAAGAAAAGTGGGGGAGCCCTGTCCCTCACTTTTCTCTCTCCAGAGGAAGCCCTAGAACACTATATCCTGCCTCTCATCAAGAAATTCCAGTGATAACAGTGCATCCTTCCTTACATTTTCCAAACACTCTTTCCTTGTCTCTCAATGTCAGTTAACACCCAGTTCCATCCCAGGCTGCAGGAACCCCCAGAGAAGTCTCCTTTATTGTTGACCATGAAAGATTGATAATAGAGTGCTATAGCAATATTATTAATGGTAATATGCAAACTTCTAATATTATGTATTGTTTCCTTATCAATAACATCTGTGATAAAATGAAAGCAGTTTCTTACCTCAGGACTCTTAGGTTTCTCAGCTTTGTCAGTGCTTTAAAGAAATCTTCCAAATATTCTTCATTCACACCCCATTGCCTAAAGGAGAAAGTCAGACTTTGACTTCAGTGTTTCTAGTTCCTGTACTTTGCAAATATAAATGGCTTCCAGTCCATTTGTAAAGTAACCAGAAGCGAATGTTGTTGCAGTATGAGAAATTAGTAGTACAAAAAGACGAAATAGTAAATGAAATAATTATAGAGCTCTGCATGCAGAAATTAAGTAATTAATTTGGCATCCTAGATACAAAAAAAAATGAATAAACTGAGAGAATATTTAAGGAGTCCTAACAGGGATGTGAGAAGTACTTTGCAAATGTCATCTTCATTCACCTCCAAAGAATAATTATTGCCTACAATTGTAAATAAGTGGGACTCTCTAGATTGCTACCTGAGCTTCATTTTATTCTAGGCAAATGTCTCTGCTCCAATTGACTATTAGGATCTATGGCAGTAATGCCTTCTTCCCTCTGGTCACTGGTTACTGCCTCTTACGCCCTTTTTGGGCAGTGGAGGGTTACTGTACAAGATCACTGAAAGGACTGGATGTTTATTTTAAAAAAAGGTCAGTGGTGGAACAGGTAAAAGGGGAACTGCCTTTTTTAACAAGGTGAAGTTGTCAGGAGTGCTTTTCCGTGTCAATTTCTTATACTGGGGGTTACAGAAAAAAATGGAAAAAATTGTATTTTCTTTTTCCTTTTGTTAGTCCATCAGTGTCAATCACGAAAGGTAATGAATGGATGAGGGCTAGTAGAAAAGATTGTTTCCTTGCAGTTATGATTTCATCAGTCTACTGACTCAGCTGTTAGAGCAGGGCTTTTCAACCTTTTCACCTATTGTACCACTTTTAGGATATGGCAACATATGAGTACCACCCGTCGCCTAGCAAACTATCAAAACCTTGATGACCAAAAAAAAAAAAGGAAAAAAGTGATGAAGTACATGTAGTCCTCGACTTATAACAATTTGCTTAGTGACTGTTTAAAGTTACAAAGGCACTGAAAAAAGTGCCCCCCAAGCCACAGCCGAGCAAGACACCTGCCTGCCTGCCTGGTGGCATTCTTCCTCCTGTCCGAGGTTTTCATGGTTGTGACCATTTCTGTTGAGGATTGGCAGCGAAGGTGGGGGGGGGGGTGTTTGGTTTTTATTCCCCCTTTGCTGGGTGGTTGCAACAGGTTTTGGTCACTTCACATGACCATGGGACACTGACAGTCATAAATATGAATCAATTGCCAAGCATCTGAATGTAAGTCACAAGACCCTGGAGATGCTGCAACATTCCAGCTGATTGGCGCTTCTTCTGGGCTCAGCAGAAGCACCAGGATCAATGCTGAGCTCCAGCTGGAGACTAGCACTGATCCTGGCGCTTCCGCTGAGCCCTGACAGCCCCGAAGAAGCACTGATCCTGGTGCTTCCGCTGAGCCCTGACAACCCTGCAGCTCCAGCCATCTCTCGCTCAGGCTTGTGTGGTGCTGCCACCAGTTCAGCTCATTCCCCTCCCCTGCTACCACATTTCTCGGATGGTCGCGTACCACCTACCAGGTGCAATGTACCACAGGTGGTACTTGTACCACTGGTTGAAAATCCCTGGGTTAGAGGAGCGAACAGATTGTCAGCCAGAAAAGCAAGCAGGAAATCAGGCACTTTTCAGAGCTTCCAGGCCAATGAGTCAGAGCACATGAAGCCCAGTACTGATAATGAGGGAACACATTTTGGCAGAGAACATAGTATATTGTTTTAAAAGGATATATAATGATTGAGACACCTCCGTAACTTGGCTACTGAAAGATGTTTATGCATATTCTAAAGAGGCCTTTTTCTGATGTATTTGGCAGAGTAGGTTTGAGAGTAGCAGTGGCACGATTATAAACTGAATTAAATGCCAAAAGGTTATAAACTTTCAAAAATACTTACCTATTTTCTAGAAGAAACATTTTTTTGTTTCTTTCTTTCGGATATATAGATGTAGGACTTCGAACACTGAGATTCTCCAAATTCTGGCAATATTGTAAGCAATAGACCAGGATCATCAATCCCGTATCTGAATTGCAGTGATACTCCAGTTTGGTGACAGTACATAGTGCATCTTTTATAAAATTCTTATCTTGTGTCTCATACAAATAACTAAGTATTTCTGTTTCCATATAGAAAAAAATTTTTTTATGAAAGAATCTGAATATATATGACTTAGGATAAGGATGCATGACCCAGTCTAGGTCGGTCCCGGTGACTGACCCAGATTCGATCCTATAAATTCTTCTGTCAATCTTTTCTTTCACCCAGTCTAATAATACCTTTTTATTCTGACTAGAAATTGCCCATCCAAATTCTTTTTTCAATTCTTTCATTCTATCTTCTTCATTTAGAAAACCAAAAAGGAAGTGAAATCCTACTGCAAAAGTAGACCCAAAATATAAGTCATGACTATTTAAAAGCATCCGCAAATTTTTAGAATGCTGCTCGTCTCCTCCTTCCAGGATATAAAACAAAGCAGCAAAAAACTCCTGGAAGCTTAAGTGAATGAAGCTGAAGGTTTGAACACAGTGAATGTCCCTTCTGAAGATGTTCTGATTCAGAAAAAGCGGGAAGAGGTCATCCTGATCCAAACTGTGCTTCTTGACCTCTTCTTCCATAAACAGTATTTGGTGTTTCCAGATGCCTTCTGCAGCCAAAGAGCAGAACGTTTTCAACTTTCTTTGGACATCCTGTTTGGATTCTTTGTGATGAAAATCCAACAAGCTGGACAGGTACCACATATAGATTGTAGTAAGAGTGCATGGTGTCTTCTGAAGATCTTTACCTGTCTCCATCTCTTGTTTCACCACTGTGCAGATGATCCAGCACACAAGGGGAATGATACACATGGTGAAAAGTGTATCATTTTGTTTCACAAATCTTAAAGCTTGAGTTGCTTGGTCTTCGTTTTCAAAGAATTTGTAAAAATATTTTTCCCTCTTCTCTCTAGAAAACCCCAATATCTGAAAATAATGTGGGTGCTTTAAACATCGATGGAGTTTCTCCACAGCAATAGGTCTTGTTGTGATTATAAGAGATGATTCAGGAAGAAGCTTTTTTAGAAATAAACTTCTTAAAATAATTTTTACTGGCTCCTCCTTCCAGGGATCAAAGCAAAAGGAATCGTTGAGCTGATCAAAGGAATACCTTAATTCATCAAACCCATCAATTATGAATAGAAGTTTCTTTTCATTCTTTAGTATGTTTCGAATGACATTTTTCACTCCATGACACCTGGGCCATTGCTTTGAAATGATCTCTGCAATGCTACTCTTCTCTGACTCTGCATGGAGATTCATCTCTCTACAATAAATATAGAAAACATAATTAAATTTATCATGGTAAAGTTGTTGAGAAGCCCAATCCAACATGATTTTTTTGGCCGTTGTGGTTTTTCCAATTCCTGCAGCTCCTTGCAACACAACAGTTCGTGGAATTAGTCCATATTTATTACGATTAAATAATTTTTCAACGCTGGTTGAAGACTCTGCTCTCTTGCTGATGATTTCAAAATGTTTTCTTCCTGTTGCCAGAATTTCATGTTCTCGCTCCTTTACAGGCCGATAATAATCTAGGATGATTAGCTCTGAGTATCTCTGATTCAGGAGCACATAATCACCAGGAACAGCATTAGGATCTTCAATCGTTTGAAAATTTTGTTTAATGTGGTCTCTGTAACCTAAAGCCAGAAAAAAAAAATCAAATTACAAGTGCCAAAAATAAGGCCTACAAAAGACACTCAGTAAGGAGTTTGGTTGCTGGATCTTCTTGAAGCCACTCCTATCCACCCTCTGGATTAATGTGTTTACAAGAATCGCATGATACTCTATTAAGTGATCAAAGTAGGAATTGATTTCAATAGGCAAATGTTTGTTAATTAATACATTAAATGATTATTTTTTCACTATATAGTTCTTGTTCCACATAATATTTCTGTACTAATTGCACTAAATGTTAATAAGTTATATAAAGATGTTTCTTTGGACATTGATAGACAGAAGTTTTTTAACCTTACTCCCTTGAAATATGGTAAACACACTTTGAATGAATTTAATACCAGCATAATACATATTTTGTGCAGTTTGCTTTTTATTCACAAAGAGAAAGAGACTGAAACATGGGCAGATATGGGCTTCTTCAATTCCAAAGTGTTTAAAAATATGCAGTTGTTATTAAAGATCAGTTTTGGGTTTCTCAAATTTTGAATTATAGGATCAGACAATTCCTCCTCCTACCTCCTATTCCTCTTTTCCCATAATTGCAGGGACCACTTTTTTCAGCTATTCTGATTATACCAAAATTGGAACAACTTCATTTAACATAAATACTCCTTCCTAGAGTCATTCTTGGTTACTTGGCTGGCATCACCTTCAACACATTTTTTTAAGTAAGGAAATATATCTAAATCTATGGGCGGGGACTTGCAGTGAAGATGGCCAACTGACGATATGCCCAGGGAGGGCTCCCTGATGGGAGTTTTCTCTGGACTGTCATTTTTTCAACTTACTAGCAGCATTCTTTTAGTTTATATGACTCTCCTCGGTTAGGGGGAGTCCTAGAATCGCCTGACAAGATACAGCAGCAGGCTACAAGTAGTTTCAGGAATTGTTTCAGACTCCTGGTTTGCCATCACAGCCACCACAGACGCTGGAAGGCGAGCTCCGTCTTCCGCGTTCGGTTTCATTCCACTGGAAAGGGTCGAAAGCCGCCCTGTAGGGGTGACGAGCAAGGAGGGGACCCCCGCTTGATCACGGGAGGGCGGTAGCCCTTCCGCTTGATCTGGGGTAGCCCTTGAAACCGGTGGAGGAAAGACCGGCCATAGCAATATGGCTCGCCACTAGGCTGCAGACAGCCAAAGTCAAACTTACCACCAGGCACTTCTAAAGCAACACAGATGAAACTGGGTGAGATCTGATCTTCTATTTAAAATCCTAAGTATTTTTCGTCCTGTAAAAGCTGCTCAAAGTATCTTCCCCCTGTGAGGAGAGAGCGAAGGGAATTTCTACCCCACCCTCTAAGAATAGCAGCGACTGACTACCCAAGGGAGTTAAAGCACTAAAAGAATAACTGTAATTGGATTTATATGTTTCTGAAACTTGGGGACCAAAAGTTTTCTTATTCTCACTGAAGACTTTTGTTTTTATCTATAAAAAAGAAATAAAATTGGAAAAAGGACTGAAAAAAAGTTGGACTTAAAAACCCTTCGACTTCCGGGTGGCAAGGCGCCGCCGAAGACAGCTGTTTTCGGGCTGTCCGCTCCGCGGCTTTGTAGAACCGCCAAAAACAGCGCTGATCAGCTGTTTTGGCGGTTCGGAAGCCCCCTCCTCGGGAGAAGAGGAGGGGGTGAGTATCCAGGTAGGGGTAGAGCTCTCCGGGGCCGCCAGAGCTTAAAGTTCTGGCGGCTGAAGGATCGAGCCCCCCCGAAGCCTGGATTCCTCCGGGCTGTGCAGCGTTTCTGCTCCGTGCTTTTAGGAGCAGAACAAGGCGATCGCAACCATCCCTGCCTACAGGAAAGGACTTTGGAAAACAAGAAAGCAGGCAGAGCGATGCAGGAGAATAAGGTGAAAGTGGATTTTTGATCTTTGGCTCAATCCACATTGAAGACTCTGAAAGTGAAAGTGCGTAGTAAGTAACAGTGGGGGGAAAACGGCGGCTAAATCTTCCAAGCTTATTAGAAGTGCGGGGGCTTCCCCCCTGCAGCAGTCTTCATTGCAAGCCTTAATGCCCCCTGCACCTGCACCTTCGCCTGTTTTAACAGTTAAAGTTTTGCAAGATGCTTTGGAAAAGCATTCACAGCAAATAGCTGAGATTATAGATGAAAAGCTGGATGAAAAGTTGGAGGAGAAGTTTACAGGAATTAAGGCGGACATTTTACTTGCTTTTCAAGGCTTGGCGACATGTATTGAAAGCTTGGACGAAAGAGTGGCAGATCTCAGCCAAAATAATAGTAAATTAGAGGCAAAGATATTAGAGACTGAGAATGTGATGGATAAAATTGATAATGATTTGACATTGGTGCAGTATCATGAAATGGAGTTTGCTGTAAGAATTAGAGGTCTGAAAGAGAATCCTAAAGAAGATTTGAAGAAAATAGTTTCTGAGGCTTTGGAAGAGGTGTTGGGACGGCCAGCTGAAGGAATTGCTGAAGATATAGACAAAATCTTCCGTGTCAATTCCTGGATTGCAAGACAAAGGAAACTACCTAGAGATGTGGTTGTTTATTTTACAAAGAGAGCAACCAGGAATGAAATTATTCAAGTTTCTTACAATACTAAGCTTGTAATTGCAGAGCAAGAAGTTCTGGTTTTAAAAGAGATCCCTCCAAGAATTTTAAGGAGAAGAAAGGAATTTGCATTTCTGGCACAGGAGCTTAAGCAACGTGATATCAAGTTTAGAAGGGAGATCCCAGTGGGTATGGTGGTAATGTATGAAGGCGTGAGACACCGTTTTGTTACAGTGATGCAGGCACGTGATTTTTACAGTAAAGTCTTAAAAGCAATCCCCATACCACTTTTGGAATCAACAAAGAAGAATGGAGAGGGAAAGCCTCAAGGTGCTGAAGGAATAACACAGAAAGATGAGAAAGCAACAGGAGTGGATCAAATTTCAGCAGTATCGGAAGAAGCAAGAGACCAGAGGATTACATGTGCTGCTTCGAGACGAATGAGACGTGAGCAAGAACAGGATCAGCAGAATGTTGTGAAACCTCCAAAGCATACCTATAGTGAAGCTGTGGAAGGGGCGCGGCCTAAAAATGTGAAGGGGATCCTGGAAGACGCGCTCCAAAATCTTCGGGTCGCTAAAGATGGCGACTAAGTTTTTAACTTGGAATGTCAATGGATTAAACTCACCACAGAAGAGAAAGAAAATCTTTCAATATTTAAAACAATTTAAGACTGATGTTATTTGCTTACAAGAAACACATATTAGAGTTATGGACCAAAAGTACTTATTAAATTCAAGATTAGGCACACAATTTATTGCTTCTGCAACAAATAAGAAAAATGGAGTGGTTATTTATGTCAAGAACACAATTACAGCGGAGTTAATTGAAGCAGATCAACAAGGAAGATATGTTATAGTAGACTTGTTAATAGAAGGCAAAAAAACGCTTTTGGTTGGATTATATGCTCCTAATCAACAACAAGCTGACTTTTATAGTTTATTACACAGCAAGATTACTCAATTGGATTATAAATCTTTTATTTTTTATGGGAGACTGGAATGGTGTTTTGAATGTACAAATGGATAAGAGTGGATCTTTTAGAAGTACCCCAAGTCATGCTAAATTGCCTAAGTCTTTTTTTGAGATGATGGATGATTTGAAACTGCGAGATATTTGGAGGGAGAGAAATTTACAAGAAAAGGACTATACTTTTTTTTCTGATAGACATCAATCTTTTTCTAGGATTGATTTTATATTAGTGACTAATGATCTTTTTTCTAGGACTAAGAAGATAAAGATTTGTTCAAGAACTATGTCTGATCATAGTCCAGTTTGGTTAGAGATTGAAAAAGACATTAGAGACAGGCGTTCCTGGCGTTTAAATGAGAATCTGTTTAGAAATCAGGAAAATGTGGAAGAATGTAAAAAACAGATGAAGGTTTTTTTTGAAACTAATATGCATAAGGGTACCTCTATGGAAATGGTATGGGATGCTAGTAAGGCGTATATGAGAGGTGTGTTGATATATCTGAATAATAAATATAGACGTAATTTGGAATTTAGGAGGAAGGAATTAGAGAAAGAGATTAGGGAAAAAGAAAAGGCTTTAATTTTGAACCCACTGGATGTGAAGATTAAAGAGGTTATTAATTTATTAAGGGGGCAATTTGACAAGTTAATGGCTGATCAGGTGGCAACTAATCTACGGTTTGCTAGGCATAATACTTTTTGTAATGCCAATAAACCAGGTAGATGGTTAGCCTATATGGTAAGGAAGAAGCAAAGGGCTTCTAATATAGACAAAATAGAATATAAGGGTAAGGTTGTGTATCAGCAGAATCTTATTAAGGAAACTTTTGTTGATTTTTATTCTAAATTATATGCTAGAGATAAGATTAATGAAACAGACATTGATGTATATTTGAGGGACGTTAGCATCCCAGTTCTTACGCAAGAACAAAAAGAAGAAATGAATCAACTGATAACTGAGGAAGAAATATTTTTGGCAATGAAACAGTTAAAAGTGGGTAAAGCGCCAGGTACGGATGGTTTGACTGCTGTGTATTATAAAAATTTACAGTTTGAGATGATAAAGCCACTAAAGGAATTGTTTCAGACAATTCAAAAGGGGGGAGGAGTGCCTCCGTCTTGGAAAACTGCTTTTATTTCTTTGATTCCGAAGGAAGATCAGGATGTTACTCAAGCAAGAAATTATAGCCAATATCACTTTTGAACACGGATTACAAGATATTTGCTAAGGTTTTAGCTAACAGACTGATGAGGGTATTGCAACAGGTAATTCATGGTGATCAAACTGGGTTTATAAGTGGTAGACAAATGAAAAATAATGTGAGGCATGTAATTGATTTGTTGGAATTTTTGGAAAGGAATAACCAGATCCCTGCAGCATTGATCTTTTTGGATGCTGAAAAAGCCTTTGATCAATTGGATTGGAAATTTTTGATGAAAGTATTAGATAAAATGAATTTTGGGGATGAATTTTTACAACCAATCAGGGCATTATATCAAAAGCAAACAGCCCGAATAATTGTGAATAATAGTCTGGCTGAAATGTGTAATATTGAAAAGGGTACGAGGCAGGGGTGCCCGCTATCACCTTTATTATTTGTTCTAACATTGGAGATATTATTGATTAAAATACGGAATTCGGAAACAATTAAGGGAATTCAAATAAGAGATCAGGATTATAGATTGAGGGTGTTTGCGGACGATCTGGTTATTACGGTGACACAGCCAGAAAATTCTGTTATGGAATTGATGGAGTTGATATTGCAATATGGGAAAGTTTCTGGATTTAAGGTTAATATACAAAAAACTAAATTGTTATCTAAAAATATGACAGTATTACAAAAGGTAGCTTTAGAAAGGTTAACTGGATTTGAAATGGTTGAAAGGGTTAAATATTTGGAGGTATACTTGACACCCTCAAACGTAAAATTATACAAAAATAACTATGAAAAGCTATGGAACAAAGTGCAAAAAGAATTGGATAGTTGGAAAAAATTACAATTGTCATTATTGGGAAGAATTGCAGCAGTGAAAATGAATGTTTTGCCAAAATTTCTATTTTTGTTCCAAATGATACCCATTCTTAAAAAGGATTCAAACTTGGAGGAATGGCAGAAGGATATTAATAAATTTGTTTGGGCAGGGAAAAGGCCACGGGTTAAATTCAAAATTATGCAGGACACGCGTGAAAGAGGTGGTCTAAAAATGCCCAATCTTAAATTACATTATGAAGCTGCTGCATTATCAGCGATAAGTGATTGGATTAATTTAACACAAGGGAGATTATTAAATCTTGAAGGTTATGATTTGCTATTTGGTTGGCATGCATATTTATTGTATGACAAGAAGGTAGATAATGTGTTTAAGATGCATATTTTAAGACATGCTTTGTTGCGAGTTTGGAAAAAGCATAGACATAAGTTAAACTACAAGATACCTTTATGGGCAATACCGAAACACACAATAGAGAACATAAATGTTGGATTCAAACATGATGTGACTACATATAAGGAAATCTTGAGTTTGGAGAGGAATGTATGGTGTTTGAAGTCATATAATTTTTTACGAGGAAAAAAGATTGTTCAAACCTGGTTTCAGTATGGGCAACTACAAGCCAGGTGGAAAGAAGATCAGAAAATTGGTTTTTTAATCAATGATGAAAACTTGGTAAAGCAAATTAGAAATCAGGGCCCAGCACATATCACGGATATATCTTGCATTGATAGAAATTGATTCAGAAACAGAAATTGTTAAAGACTGTATGATAAAATGGGCGCAGAATATTCAGGAAGTTATTACAATGGACACTTGGGAAAAGATCTGGGTGAGAAATGTAAAATTTACACAAGCTCAAAATTTAAGAGAGAACTTTTATAAAATGTTTTATAGGTGGCATTTAGATCCTAAAAAGTTAGCAAGTATGTATCCGAATTATCAGCCTAAATGTTGGAGATGTGGTGGCGAAGATGCAACGTATTTTCATATATGGTGGACTTGTAAAAAGGTTAAAGCATTTTGGATTAAAATCTGGTGGAATATGCAGAAGATAGTCAAGAAAAGGATAAAGTTTTGTCCGCAATTGTTTTTACTGGGCATTATTACTGATACTACTGTTGTGGACATTAAGCTGATGCTGAACTTGATTACGGCAGCGAGACTTTTAATAGGGCAATACTGGAAGAAGGAAGAACTGCCGACTATAGAAGAGTGGACTTTAAAGGTTTCCAACCTGGCAGAAATTTATTTATTTATTTATTTATTTGATTTGTATACCGCCCTTCTCCCTAAGGACTCAGGGCGGTTAACATAAATAACAGAATACACAAATACAGATATAGATATAGAGAACAAATTAAACCCTAATTTTGCCCAAATGAAGAAGATAGTTACCTTAAAGCAATTATTACAACAGGACCCATCAGACCAGACCGGATAGCTCAAAGAGATATGTTTTTAGGTCGCGTCGGAAGGAGCGAAGGTCGGGAGCCATCCGGAGCTCAACCGGTAAACGGTTCCATAGGTCAGGCGCATCCACAGAGAACGCCCTCCCTCTGGGAGCCAACAGACGGCATTCTCCGAATGGCGGAACCCTTAGGAGGCCCTCTCTGTGGGAGCGCACTGGACGGAGGGACGTTGACACTGGCAGCAGGTGATTCCTAAGGTACTCCGGACCCATGCCATGTAGGGCTTTGAAAACCATTACCAGCACCTTGAATCTTATCCGGAGGACAACTGGGAGCCAATGCAGCTCACGGAGTAGAGGTGTAACATGGGAGTATCGGGAGACTCCCAACACAACTCTCGCGGCTGCATTCTGTACCAGTTGAAGCCTCCGAGTAGTCCTCAAGGGCAGTCCCATGTAAAGAGCATTGCAGTAGTCTAAACGAGAGGTCACGAGTGCATGAGTGACCGTACGAAGGGCATCTCGGTCTAGATAGGGCCGTAATTGGCGCACCAGGCGAACCTGGGCAAAGGCTCCCCTAGTCACAGCTATTATGTGGTCTTCCAAGGAAAGCTGTGAATCTAGGAGGACTCCCAAGTTGCGAGCCCTATCTGTGGGGGGTAATAACTCACCCCCTATAGAAAGAGATGGAATGTTCTGAATATCCCGAGATGCCGGTACATACAGCCACTCAGTCTTGTCAGGGTTGAGTTGAAGCCTGTTCTTCCCCATCCAGACCCGAACTGCTTCCAGGCAACGGGACATCACATCAAGGGCATCACTGAGGTGGTTTGGGGTCGAAATAAAAAGCTGGGTATCATCAGCATACTGGTGATACCCGACTCCAAAACCACGAATGATCTCTCCTAGCGGTTTCATGTAGATGTTGAATAGAAGTGGCGAGAGCACCGATCCTTGAGGGACTCCACAAGTGAGAGGCCTCGAGCTCGATCTCTGCCCTCCTGTTAATACCGACTGCGAACGTCCCATGAGATAGGAGGAGAACCACTGGAGAACCGTGCCTCCCACTCCCAATCCCCTGAGACGCTGCAGCAAGATACCATGGTCGATGGTATCGAAAGCCGCTGAGAGATCTAGAAGAACTAGGACAGAGGAAAAGCCTTTGTCACGAGCTCTCCAGAGATCATTTATTAGTGCGACCAATGCCGTCTCTGTGCTGTGTCCGGGCCTGAAACCTGATTGGTACGGGTCCAGATAGTCAGTTTCCTCCAGAACCAAAGGGAGCTGATGTGCTACCACACTCTCAACAACCTTAGCAAGAAAGCGAAGGTTGGAGACCGGACGAAAGTTATTTAATATAGTTGGGTCCAAGGTAGGTTTCTTGAGAAGGGGTCTCACCACCGCTTCTTTCAAGACGGAGGGGAAACAACCCTCACTCAGGGAGGCGGATATCACCGCCTGGAGCCAGATTCGTGTTCCCTCTCGAGCTGAATAAACCAGCCAAGAAGGGCACGGATCTAATAAACAAGTGGTGGAGCTCAGCTTCTTCATAATTCTGTCCACTTCCTTTGGGGTCACAGGATCGAACTCGTCCCATATAACATCGACAAGAACACCCATGTTCAGATCGTTAGACTCTGCCCAGTCGGAGTCCAAGCCGGTCCGAATCCGAGAGATTTTGTCCGACAGATGTTGGCAAAACTCCTCGGCACGACCCTGTAAGGGATCCTCCCTCACCTCTTGATTAAGGAGGGAGCGAGTTATCCTAAACAAGGTGGCCGGGCGATTATCTGCCGATACAATGAGTGTAACGAAGTAATTGGATCTCGCCATCCTCATTGTTGCGAGATAAGATCTAGTAAAGGAAATGGCGAAGATTTCAGCGTATTTGAAAGACCACTCGCAACAACGATATAATGCGGAGTGGAAAAAAATGGATTGATTACATTCAGAATAAATATGGGACTAAAAAGTTTCATTTAGCATTTGAATAAGTATTGATGGGATATTTATATTGCTTGTAGTCATTTTATAAGAGCTAAAGTGCGGTAGACTTAATAGTTTATTGTTATTAGCATATGGTAGTTTATGATTGTTTTTTTACTTTTATACCTTGTATTCAGCTCTGGAAAGTCGGGGAGGGGGGAGGGGGGAAGGGGAGGGTGAGAGGGTAGGATTGAGTTGGGAAGGGAGGGAGGGGGTGGGGGTTGGGATTTTAAAGATAAAATGTATTGAAAAACTTTTCAATAAAAAAAAAAACCCTTAAGCTACATCGGTGACATCTTGTGGTGAAGCTTGATATTACAACTTATTATTGCCTAAAGGAGACTTTGCTTGAAGCCCAGTCTATAGATAAGACTCTTTTAACTTTGATAAAACTATCTGGGAGAGGTTCAGCTGTAAAGAGAACTTCTGGATGGCATGGCTGGCCTCCTTGAACTATGAATGTAAACCTTTATTGATCTTTAGAGCTGTATGTGGGAAATTGCCTTTGTACTTTTTTATCAGAGGAATATTGGTCATTATTTGAGATGATGAAATACCTTGGATTATAAAATCTTACTTGACACATGACTTTTACTATAAAGACTACCTACAAAGACGTGAAATAGAGGTCCCATACCCACCTATAAAATAATTTTCAACATCTGATTTCAAAGTCCTCAACTTAATGCACCATAAGAGAAGATGGATGAAGACTAGGAAAAGATTCTTTCCATGTTGAAAGCAATACATGAAACCATCCTTTCAGCTTGTGACAAAATAAGAAGTTACAGAAAAGAACAAGATGTCAGCTTGGATATACAGACCCAAATTCCAAGTACAACTAAAAAACTAACAATGCAGAAGGTAAGAGAAGAAGTGGAACAATCAAATACTAAGACAGAGGATTCAATTGACCAACAAATACAGTCAATGGAATATTCCAGAAAAATGGAAAAGACTTTCTATATAAATCAGAAGAAATTTGAGGAGGAAACAGAACAGACTGAATGGAAGATAAACATATCAGGACAATTATGGGGATTTGGAATAATTGGAAGACGATTTAAAGAATACAGATGGGCTAGTCCTTCCAAAAAAATGGCAACTCTCTTATTCCAAAGAATATATTGACATGGAAGGCTAGTTGGCAAACAAAGAAATCCAGAATAAGACTGAAGAAAATTGGGGTTTTCATTTATCAGAGGGTATTTCATATTACTTTGTGTACCTCCACTCAACCATCTCTGACATTCTCTCTTTAGATACTGAGCTGAATTAACATATTGGTAAAGTGGCCACACGTTTTCCAGACTTACAAAGAGAGTATGGCTTAATAAGAAGCTGACAGAACATACAAAAATCCAGGTCTATAGAGCCTGCGTCCTGAGCACACTGTTGTACTGCAGTGAGTCTTGGACCCTTTACGCACGGCAGGAGAGAAAGTTAAACATCTTTCATATGCGCTGTCTCTGACATATTCTTGGCATCATCTGGCATGAAAAAGTTGCAAACAGCGCAGTCCTGGAATGTGCTGGAATTTCTAGCATGTATACACTATTGAAACAGTGATGTCTACGCTGGCTTGGGCATGTCGTGAGAATGGCTGATGGTTGGATTCCGAAAGACCTCCTGTATGGAGAACTAGTGCAGGAAAAGCACCCCAGAGGGAGACCAGAGTTGAGATATAAGGATATCTGCAAGAGGAATCTAAAAGCCTTGGGAATGGACATTAACTGCTGTGAAACCTTGACCTCTGATCACTCAGCTTGGAGGCTAAAGATACAGCATGGCCTTCTCCAATTCGAAGAGACACTTGTGCGGCAGGCTGAGGCAAAGAGGCAGTCCCAGAACCGGAGAAATCTGGGGGCTGGACAGGGGACAGATTGTATCTGCCCTCAGTGTGGAAGGAACTGCCACTCTTGATTTGGCCTTTTTAGCCACACCAGATGCTGCTATAGGACCTCTTTCCAGAGCACAATACCATAGTCTCTCGAGACTGAAGGATGCCAATCAATTAGAGGGCCAAAGGGAGAAGTTGAGAAAAGGGAATTTTTTTAAACAAAAATTATGAATATGTTTGATTTATTGATTATCTCAGATAATATATATAATGGGCTTTGATTTATTAAAGGGGATACTGTATTATTAATTAGATGGTGTAAGATGTGGGGAAATAGATAACTTTTAGGACATAGAACAAGATTATATCCAAATAGATAAGATGTGTATTTTGAATATTAGATTTTGTTATGAATTGAGATAAACTTTGGTTACCTAAAACCTGGAAATTATAAATATCAAATATTAAATATGAATATTGATGGGAAACTAAAAATTGGGAAAAACCAATATCAGGACATTGACAATGTAAAAATTGAATGTAAAAGTAATTAAGATATGTATAAGCTAAAAATTTATTGACAAATGTAATAATGATGTTTTTATTTAATTTATATAATAAGAACTATATTAGCTTAAATATGAGATAGCAGATATTAAGAAAAAAAGAGAAGAAATATTTGAGGTTGTAGTTTGAGATTTCTACTAAAGATTACTGAACTATTCATTAACTCAGCCACATTGCTTTTTAAATACCTAAATGCAAAATTAGAAAGTTAATAAAAATATTATTAAGAAAAGAAAAAAAGAAGATGTGCTTCAAAGCAAGAGATAAGCCAACAACTGCAGGCCGGGACTGCAATCACTTCATTGTTGAAAAAGTAGTCATTTTGGAATTTATTTTCCAAATGGTCAGTAAGTTGTGCCTTTCACTTCTCAATCACTTTTAGAGAGCATTATCTTTATTAAGCTAAGAGAAGCTCTCTTTAGCCACAGGCCTGCTATTCCTTTCAAAAGATCTGTACCATTTGTGGGGCTTCCTTATTGTAAAACAAGGAAGAGGGTTGCTAAAGGCAAGCTAAAATAAGGAAGTGAGGAGTATCTTTTTTTTTAACTTTGATGGCAAAACGTAAGGATAGAAAGTTGTATTATTTTACTATTTTTAAGTAATTTGTAGCTTGGTCTGCTTTGCTGTGGGTTATTTACTGAATTCTGATTGGCCAGCAATTCTACCGTTTGACCACAAGATGGAATGAAAAAGATGGAGCATGGAGTTGGCCAAATAGCTAAAGATGTGCTTGGGGTAAAAAAAAGTCTCCATTTTATAGATCAATTATGTTCGAAACATGTTATAAAAACTACTACTCAAACCACTTCAGAGATGCAACTATGTGAAGAAAGTTACCAAACCATTGAGTAATTTCACAAGGACACAATTGCAGTTTTGGAATATAAATCTGACACCAATCTTTATTCTGATGATGATTTAAATATAAACCTCCCAGCACAACTGAAAGAAGAGTTCCAAGAAAATCTGTAACTTTCAGAAGGACAAGTTTGGACTTTTTCTTCATGGATACTAACAAGGTTGAGAATTCATTGAGAAAAAGAAGTTTGTAACTACTTGATAGACATTGCAGAGAAGAAAAATATTTTATTCTAGGAAGATAAACTAGAAGGAGTGACTTAAATTTAATAAATTAATTGGCTGGAAGGAGCAACTTAAATTTAGTGAGTTAATTGGAGTTAGGATGGATTTATATATGTAATTGAAAGAATGTTTTAACTGGGTTTGAAAATGCATTTTTTCCTTTATATAGAATGCTTATGTTATTGCTAAAGCTTCTAAAATATTATTGAAAGTGTATTTGAAAACATCTGTGTTAAGATGAAGTCAAAAAAATAAGGATTAAAATTTGGTTTTACAAATTTTCTTCAATTTAGAAGTTTTAGAGTTTTAACATAGATGTTAAGAAAAGGTTTTTCCCCCCCTTTCAGGTTAAAGAATCTGAATGAGTATAGTGAATTTTGTTAATCTGTATGATCATCTATAAATATTAATGTGCAAACAGAAATATGTATTATTTTCCACAGCAAAAAAAGTAGAGATGGTTAAATTGCTTTATTCAAAAGAAATTAATATATCTCATTTTGTTTTTATTTGGAAACCACTTCTGAATTTTGTGCTTGTGATAGAAAATTAAAACTCTGATTTTGGTTTTTGGTTTGTTGTTATAGAAATGGCTAGTGTATGTTATTGTATAAAAGTGCAAAGTTGAGGTTGTAATGTTATATTCAATTGTGCTAAAGAGAGTTAGAAACCAATGCTTTTTTTCTCTCTTTCTCCCTTTCTACCCCTCACTTTCTCTTTTTTCCCTTTTCTCTTCCTCCAGTCCCCATTATTATTATTTTCCTTTGTATTTTATATTCTGAAAAACTAATAACAATGGCATGTGGAAAAATAAAAGGGTGAATGGTGGGGTCCCTGCCTTCCTTCATTCCTTCCTTCCTTACCACCCTGGAGTTTTCCCCATCAGGATTCTGGGAGTGATTAATATTCACAACAGCTTCTTGCATAGACGGGGAGGGAGAGGGGAGGACCTGATCTTGCTGAATTAGCTTTAAAAATAATTTGCTGCTCCTTTGAATATTTTTTGCCTTACCTGATGAATCTGGCAGTTGGGGAGCATCAGCATCTGCAACTGAAGTTAAACTGAATTAGTGAAATACAAACTATAAAAAATAGGTAAATTCAGATCATTTTTTTAAAAAATAGGCAAATACATGAGTTACATAGCAATTATGGATGTTTACATTCACAAGGTCCCCTTCAAGGATTACTGCCTTGTCGTGGCGAAGGGGCTTGCGTAATTCAATGAAGCTATGAGCTATGCCGTGCAGGGCCACCCAAGACGGACAGGTCATAGCCAAGAGTTCTGACAAAATGTGATCCACTGGCGAAGGAAATGGCAACCCACTCCAGTATCTTTGCCATGAAAACCCCATGGACAGTACAAAAAGAAAAAAAGATATGACGCTGGAAGATGAGCCCCTCAGGTCGGGAGGCATCCAATATGCTACTGGGGAAGAGCAGAGGGCTAGTACTAGTAGCGCCAGAAAGAGTGAAGCGACTGGGCCAAAGCCGAAAGGATGCTCAGCTGTGGATGTGTCTGGTGGTGAAAGGAAAGTCCGATGCTGTAAAGATTTTCTCTCCATAGGAACCTGGAATGTAAGATCCATGAATCAAGGAAAGCTGGACGTGGTCAAACAAGAGATGACAAGACTAAACGACATCTTAGGTATCAGCGAACTAAAATGGACAGGAATGGATGAATTTAATTCAGATGACCATCAGGTATACTACTGCGGGCAAGAATCCCTCAGAAGAAATGGAGTAGCCTTCATAGTCAATAAAAGAGTAGGAAAAGCAATACTGGGATACAATCCTCAAAATGACAGAATGATCTCAGTTCGAATCCAAGGCAAACCATTCAATATCACAGTAGTCCAAGTCTATGCCCCAACCACCAGTGCTGAAGAGAATGAAATTGACTGGTTCTATGAAGCCCTACAGCACCTTATAGAACTAACACCAAAAAATGATGTTCTTATCATCATGGGGGATTGGAATGCTAAAGTAGGAAGCCTCCTAGATTCACAGCTCATTTTGGAAGATCATATAGGGGCTGTGACTAGGGGGGCCTTCGCCCAGGTTCGCCTGGTGCGCCAGTTGCGACCCTATCTAGACCGGGATGCCTTGTGTACGGTCACCCATGCGCTCGTGACCTCTCTCCTTGACTACTGCAATGCTCTCTACATGGGGCTGCCCTTGAAGACCACTCGGAGGCTCCAACTGGTACAGAATGCAGCCGCGAGAGTTGTGTTGGGAGTCTCCCGATACTCCCATATTACACCTTTGCTCCGTGAGCTGCATTGGTTGCCAGTTGTCTTCCGGGTGAGATTCAAGGTACTGGTAATGGTGTTTAAGGCCCTTCATGGCATGGGTCCGGAATACCTCAGGGATCACCTGCTGCCGGCATCTACTTCCCTCCGCCCTGTACGCTCCCACAGAGAGGGTCTCCTCAGGGTGCCACCGATCAGAGAATGTCGATTGGTGGCCCCCAGGGGGAGATCCTTCTCTGTGGGCGCCCCGGGGCTATGGAATCAGCTTCCGGTTGAGCTCCGGACGGCGCCCGACCTTCGCTCCTTCCGTCGGGGTCTGAAAACATTTTTATTTGTACAAGCTGGACTGGCCTGATGAGGGATGAGGGATGGGTAGTTTTTAATGTTTGTATAGGTTTTAGTTTGGGCATGTTTAATCTCTTTTTAATTTTTGTATTTTTGTATGTTTATATTGCCCTGTACACCGCCCTGAGTCCTTCGGGAGAAGGGCGGTATAGAAATAAAATTAAATAAATAAATAAATAAATAAATAAATAAAAGATAACCGGAATAACAGGCAAGTTTGGCCTTGGAGCGCAAAATAAAGCAGGGCACAGGCTGATAGAATTCTGTCAAGAGAATACGATGGTGATAGCAAACACTCTTTTCCAACAACCCAAGAGACGGCTCTACACATGGACATCACCAGACGGTCAACACAGAAATCAGATTGACTATATGTTCTGCAGCCAAAGATGGAGAAGCTCTATACAGTCAGTAAAAACAAGACCAGGAGCTGACTGTGGCTCAGACCATGAGCTTCTCCTTGCAAAGTTTAGGCTTAAACTGAAGAAAGTAGGGAAAAGCACTAGGCCACTCAGGTATGAATTAAATCATATCCCTGTTGAATATACAGTAGAGGTGACAAATAGATTTAAGGAATTAGATCTGATAGACAGAGTGCCTGAAGAACTATGGACAGAGGTTCGCGGCATTGTACAACAGGTAGCAACCAAAACAATCCCAAAGAAAAAGAAATGCAAGAAAGCAAAATGGCTGTCTGAGGAAGCTTTGCAAATAGCTGAGGAAAGGAGGGAAGCGAAAGGCAAGGGAGAAAAAGAAAGATGCGCCCAATTGAATGCAGAATTCCAGAGAATAGCTAGAAGAGATAAGAATGCCTTCTTAAATGAACAGTGCAAAGACATAGAAGAAAACAATAGAATAGGGAGGACCAGAGATCTTTTCAAGAAAATTAGAGATATGAAGGGAACGTTTCAAGCAAAACTGGGCATGATAAAGGACCAAAATGGCAGGGACCTAACAGAGGCAGAAGAGATTAAGAAGAGGTGGCAAAATTACACAGAAGAACTATACAAGAATGAGGTTAACGTCCCTGATAAGCACAGTGAGGTGGTCACTGACCTCGAGCCAGACATCCTAGAATGTGAAGTGAAGTGGGCCTTAGAAAAACTGAGCAACAACAAAGCTAGTGGAGGTGACAGTATTCCAGCTGAGCTATTCAAAATCTTAAAAGACAATGCAGTAAAAGTGCTACACTCAATTTGCCAGCAAATTTGGAAAACTCAACAGTGCCCACAGGATTGGAAAAGATCAGTTTACATTCCAATTCCAAAGAAAGGCAGTGCCAAACAATGTTCAAACTATCGCACCATTGCACTCATTTCTCATGCTAGTAAAGTCATGCTTAAAATCCTACAAGCTAGACTTCAGCAGTATGTGGATCGAGAACTACCAGAAGTACAGGCAGGATTTCGAAGAGGCAGAGGAACTAGAGATCAAATTGCCAACATACGCTGGATCATGGAGAAAGCTAGGGAGTTCCAGAAAAACATCTACTTCTGCTTCATTGACTATGCTAAAGCCTTTGATTGTGTGGATCATAACAAACTGTGGCAAGTTCTTAAAGAGATGGGAGTACCAGACCATCTTATTTGTCTCTTGAGTAACCTATATGCGGGTCAAGAAGCAACAGTGAGAACTGGACACGGAATTACTGATTGGTTCAAAATTGGGAAAGGAGTCCGGCAAGGCTGTATACTGTCGCCCTGCCTATTTAACTTATATGCAGAGCACATCATGAGAAAGGCAGGGCTAGATGAATCAAAAGCTGGAATTAAGATTGCCGGAAGAAATATCAACAACCTTAGATACGCAGATGATACCACTCTAATGGCAGAAAGTGAAGAAGACCTAAACAGCCTCTTGTTGCAGGTGAAGAAGGAGAGTGCAAAACTTGGGTTGAAACTTAACATTAAGAAAACCAAGATCATGGCCTCTGGCCCTCTCAATTCCTGGCAAATAGATGGGGAAGAAATGGAGGTAGTGACAGATTTTATTTTCCTGGGCTCCAAGATCACTGCAGATGGGGACTATAGCCAAGAAATTAAAAGACGCTTGCTTCTCGGGAGGAAAGCCATGCAAATCTAGACAGCACACTAAAAAGCAGAGACATCACCCTGTCAACAAAAGTACGTATAGTCAAGGCTATGGTCTTCCCAGTTGCAATGTATGGCAGTGAAAGTTGGACCATAAAAAAGGCTGAGCGCCAAAGAATTGAGGCCTTTGAACTATGGTGCTGGAGAAGACTCTTGCGAGTCCCTTGGACTGCAAGGCGATCAAACCGGTCAGTCCTAGAGGAGATCAATCCTGACTGCTCTTTAGAAGGCCAGATCTTGAAGCTAAAACTCAAATACTTTGGCCACCTAATGAGAAAGAAGGACTCACTGGAGAAGAGCCTAATGCTGGGAAAGATCGAGGGCAATAGAAGAAGGGGACGACAGGGAATGAGGTGGCTGGATGGAGTCACTGAAGCAGTAGGCGTGAGCTTAGATGGACTCCAGAAGATGGTAGAGGACAGGAAGGCCTGGAGGAATGTTGTCCATAGGGTCGCGATGGGTCGGACACGACTTCGCAGTCAACAACAACACATTCACAAGGTATATTAGATTTCTTATCTAACAGTTCTTATGAATTTTTTTGGAAGAAGTACTGCTATTAAACTACTCCTAAGATACGGTGGCTCAGTGGGATGCGGTGGCTCAGTGGGTTAAGACGCTGAGCTTGTCGATCAGAAGGTCGGCAGTTTGGCGGGTCGAATCCCGAGTGCCGTGTTACAGAGTGAGCGCCTGTTACTCATCCCAGCTTCTGCCCACCTAGCAGTTCAAAAGCACGTAAAAATGCAAGTAGAAAAATAGGGACCACTACGGTGGGAAGGTAACAGCGTTCCGTGCGCCTTTGGCGTCTAGTCATGCTGGCCACATGACCACGGAGAAGTCCTCGGACAAGCGCTGGCTCTTCGGCTTTGAAACTGAGATGAGCACCGGCCCCTAGAGTCGGAAACGACTAGCACACATGTGCGGGGGAACCTTTACCTTTACCTTTAAGATACTAAGCCGTTTCAAAAGGATATCAAGATCACTGATGTAAAAGGCCACACAGAGATCAAGGAGGCTTACCTGATGAATCTGGCAGTTGGGGAGCATCAGCATCTGTAACTGAAGTTAAACTGAATTAGTGAAATACAAACTATAAAAAATAGATAAATTCAGAGCATTTTTTTAAATAGGCAAATACATGGGTTACATAGCAATTATGGATGTTTACATTCACAAGGTTTATTAGATTTCTTATCTAATAGTTCTTACAAATTTCTATAAATTTCTTTTTGGAAAAAGAAGAACTGCTATTAAACCACTCCTAAGATACTAAGCTATTTGAAAAGGATATCAAGATCACTGATGTAAAAGGCCACTCAAGGAGGGCTAGGACAGACACGCTACCCATGTTCTGCTCCCATCAGAGGCCATCCAATAGAGCCATCAAGTCCATCTCAGCGCTAGATCCCAGCCTGAAACATGACTGGAAAGGATCTAAGGTAATAATTTCTTCCAGGGCTCTTCAAACCTCACCGGCTTGGCAGCACTTTTCATCCTGTTGGTCTCTGCATAAAGTCCCCTCCTTTCATCATCTTCATCTCTACTTTTCAATCCTGGTTTGTTTTTCATATGTGAAAGCTGAAGGTAGAAAACCTTGCCTGACCAACTGTGGGGTTTTCAGGTGTTGAATGGGTGTATCACAACATACACAATTTATTTTCCAACTATATCCTAAATGCGAAGAGTTTTGCATACCATTTTATCAAAGCAAAACCCCTAATTTACATAAAAGTTGTTTTGGGTTTTCCCAATTGTGTATAAGTTGGTTTCAGGCACTGAGTTTTAGCATATTTCAGCTGGATGTAAATTGGGTTTCAATGGTGCCATGTCACCATTCAATCTTTTTAACCTTTTCTTCTCTAGCCTAAGTAGTTTAATGAAATTGCAGCCCCCTAGATCTTTGGGCAACTTTTCAAGGGTGGGTGGGTTGTGCCCTCCTTCAAGAACACTGCTGTGTCTACAGAGGCCAGTCTCATGCCATCCAACAGAATGTCAAGCAAACTAAAGCAGATCTTCACGATGCAACAAGGCTCAAATGGGATTTCTTCTTGGGATTAATACTGTTCCTGGGATACTTCTTGGATACCAGATTTGGATACCAAGTGTAGAAATGTACTCGTGTGTTTTTAGATATTTGGTGACTGTGCTTTCCTGAAATCAGCTCTCACTTCCTTTCCACTTGAGGCTTCTGCAAGAGAATGTGTCTTTGGATCGAATCTGGGCAGGTCATCAGGGACAGATGTTTTGTCTTCTATGCTTTCAGATTCATGCTGGAGCCCATCTTCAGGGAATTTCTCTCAAGCAGAGTTTGTGCTTTGGGTTGTTCTATGTGTGGTATTTATATGGTACCTGTTGTGTGTGGCTTTTTAGATGTTGATTGGGGTATAAATGGTTGGCTATTAAGTCATTGGCTATTGTTTGCTTGTGCTGCCAAGTCCTAGCCTCCTGAGTACTTGATAAGCTGGTGGCAAATCAGCATTCCAATTATTGACGAGGATCCCATTTACCAGGCTTCAATCACCTCTCCAGCTGTTTTTTTGCCTGCTCGTCCAACAATCTTAATAGATGCAAATGATATCCTTCTTTGTTCTCTTCAACCAGCACTGTATAGCCTGCTCTCTTTAACAGCAGCAAAGCATCACCACCTGTAAGATATTCTAATATTGCATCATGTCAGGAAACATTAAGAGACTGAATCATGTTAGTTACTGACCTGGTAACTTTCAAGTTCTCTTATGCTACCAGCCTCTCCAAGGAGGCTGGACCCATTAGACTGCTCTACCTTGGGCGATTAAAGTGTCCCACATTTCAAATCTTAGCTTCAAATATTCTGCTTGATTGGATACTTTCTGTCCAGTCTGCCAACTTTCTTTTTTAGGGAGGATGGTTGAAAAGGTGGTGACAAACAGCAAACAGATTATTCTACCCTTTTTACTCAGGTTTCAAGCCCAGATATGAGACAGAAAAAACATTGGTCACTTTCGTGGATGACCACTGATGAGACAGGGATGGATGTGGTACATCTATCCTTGCTTTTCTTGACCTTTTGCCTGCTTTGGATACCATGGTATCCTTAGGGGTTGAGGGTGTGTGGGTGGTACAGTTCTCTACTGATTCATCTCCTTCCTCCAAGGCTTGTTGCAATGAGTGTTGATAGGGACTGAGAGGTCCATCTCACAGCCCTCCTTTGTGGGGTGTTGCAGGGCTTGGTAATTTCTCTGCTACTTTTGAATATTTATATGAAAACCCTGGGAGTGATCATTCATTACTAAGGGATGAGATGTCAACAGTATGTGGATGATATCCAGTTATATATCTCCATCCCAGGTGAAGTGAGTGATGATACAGATGTTTTCCCTTGGGGCCAGGAGGCTGTGGAAGCCCGAATGGGGAATAACAGACTTGAGCTGAACCTCGGTAAGACAGAGTGGCTGTGCTTGGGTCCCTCTGCACCCATAAATTTAGCATCTTTGGTTTTTGATAGGGTTGCACTATCCAGACAGAAAGCATGCAGAATCTGGGGGTCCTCCTATACTCACAATTGCTGTCCAAATAGTATGTGGCAGCCATGGCTAGGTGGACCTTTGCTCAACTGTGCATTATGCACTAGTTATACCCTTTCCTGGATAGGGAGAATCTCCATTCAGTCATTTATGCCCTGGTCATCTTCCATTTGAACTATTGCAATGTGCTCTCCATGGGGCTATCTTTGAATGGGCAGCTGCTTCACTGGTATGGAATATAGCCTCATGGGCAATCTTGGGAGCTCAAAGAAGAGTACATGTAACACTTTTACTGCATGAGTTTCTGTAATGGATATGTCTCTATTCTCCTCTCCGGATGCTAGTTTGGAGGAAGAGGATGAGCTGGTCCCTGGCACCTCCAGGGAGGATAGGCCAGTGAGCCAGGGGTCTGTTGGAGATTCAGATCAGGGAGCAGTCGGCTCCAGCTCATCAGAGGAACTACAGCTGAAAAAACTGGACTGGCAGCCAGCTGAGCTTGGGCAGAGAGAATCCCAGATACAACAAGTTAACTTGGAGGCTCCAGGTGGGGAGTGAGAGCAGCTGTGGTCAGCGTGGATGAAGAGTTCAATAAACACCTTTAGCCTACTGTGGTGTGTGCACGTATGAGTGGAATAACACAGTTTCATAGAATGCCAGTCTGCTTCTGGGTCTAATTCAAGGTATTAGTCATGGGCCAAGTTACCTACGGAGCCACCTTAATCCCATTACTTCAGCACATCCCATCTTGTCATGCAGAGAATGTATGTCAGGGACTCCATCAGATAAAAATTCCCACTGGTGGTGTCCAAGTAGAGCGCCTTCTCTGCCATTGCCCCCACCATGTGGTGCCCCGCCACTCCTGGCCTATCGGAAATGTATAGAAGCATGGCTCTGCAGTCTTCTTTGGGATGCACAGAAGAGCATGCTTCTATAGAGTGGTTAGCACCCTGAAAGCCAACTCCATGCCTTTCAATTAATTTTTGATAGTAATTTTTAATCCATTCTTGCCTTTTTTAGATTGTAAGTTTTATTTATCAATTTTTTTACATTTTAATATTGTTTTATGTGTACACCATCCCTTCCTTTTAGGAAGAGGAACCATTTTAAAAATTTGATAAATAAATAAAACCTTTAAGTATATTCTTTAAATTTAGTTCAATGAACTGTTCGATTCAACTTGACTTTTTTCTTTTCTTTTTCCCCCCCTCTTTTCTCAGTGATAGGAGAGTGCCAAACTGAGTGACAGAGCAGATGCAAAGCAGGTCCAAGACTAGAAGGAATCTCAGACTAAAACTCCTCTCTGGAATCCCAGGGACCCACTGCTAATCCTGATCAACATCAATAAATTAGTTGAACACGATTCAGCAGGAGACAGCTACCCAAATCACAACTGGTGTTTATTTCCGGTTGATATTACATGAGAAAACTTTTCTGTAATATGTTGGATTTTCTTACCTTGCTGTAAAGTTTCTTTAAGTTTATTAGCAACATCATTTATATTGCTTTTTTGAAGGACATGAATGCACACCTTTGGAGCATCTTCTCCATAATTTTGAATCAGATGATCTACAACTTCTTGCTTGTTAGCTTTTTCCAATGAAGCTTTAGAAATGTTTGGCTTTCCATTGTGGTCAATATACATTAGCCGCCATTTGAATTCTTCAAATTGATTCTCAAAGAGGTCATTCAATCCTTTGTAAAGTTCTTCTCTCACAGTGCTGTTCATGTCAGTTATGATAGATTATACCTGACCTAAAATTAAAATTAGAGAATTAAACTGATATTTTATAGAAAATGTGGAGAGAGAGAGAGTAAAGCAAATGTTTTGGGAAGCTTGTCTCAGAGCTGCTTTGGGGGATGGCTTCCCCAAAGCCTAGTAAGAACCAGGAGAGGCCTGCAGTCTCCCAAATGCCACCTGATTAAGACAGAGCCCCAGCCAATAAGGGTGGCTTCCATCTTTTGCAAAACATCATCACTGGATTAATCACTGAGCTCCGAATGGGACAACTTGCCACGGCCAACTCGTTGCAGCCACCTTGCCACACCTAATTCGCTATGGCCAACTCACCATTGCTAACTGGCTATGGATGACTTGCCATGGGACAACTCGCCATGAGACAATTTAACAATTCAATTTCATTATTTATAGTGAATAAAAATGTTTTAATGCTTATCATTCACATTTCATTTTGCCCCTCCTTTTGAATCCTTTCTTTAATGATTCCATTCCACCATTTCTTTCATATTAGTGTAACTCGTCCTGCAGAGAGGTGGTCACAGTGAGTTGTCCCACAATGAGTTGGCCGTAGCAAGTTGGCTGTGGAGAGATGGCAAATTGGTTGTTGGCTGCAGGGTATTGTCATAGATCCCGTTGAGCTTTCTCCCTGATCGGCTCTAGTTTCTCTTCCTCTTCTGGTTTCAAGGAGTAAAAAGTAGCTCTGTTCCCAGCTTCAGTAAGCCAGGTTCTTCCTTTTGTTCTTTTGATGCCTGTCTTGACTCCTTTTAGGAACCAACTTCTCCTGCTGCTGTTTGCAATGTGTGGCTAAAGCTTTGAGTTTTCGTGCCACCCAGCAAGGCAAGGCAACAGGGTGGAAAAGGACACAGACAGGGTGGCAGATGGGGGGCTGAGCTGCATCCCCCCATGGGACCACAGGTCTGTGCAGCCTGTCATGCACTCAAATTTTGATCATGTGACCACAGAGGGCTGCAATGGCTATAACTTCAGGTATGAGTGGTAAGTTCCTTCATTCGGTGCCATTGTAATTTCAAATGAGCAGTGAACAAATGATCACAAGTTGAGGACTTACTGTAAAGTCTTTACATTACCTATAAAGAAAATGAGGTGAGGCACAGAATGAAGATGTATCTGGTTATAATTTAAGAGACAGTGTCAGATGGCACTCAACAAACACACTAATGAGGAATTGCTGAAGATCTTTGGGGTTCTAATGGTGTTTATGATGGGTTAGATCCATGGTGGCGAAAGAGCCCTCTCTGTGGGCACACATGCTGTCGCCCCAGTCCTAGGCCTTCAGCTGGGTTTTATAAAACCTTTTTGCTTTAGGCCTCCGCCACTGTGTGCAAAAAAAAAAAAAAAAAAAGGTTCAATCAATCAATAAATTTCAAGTTCTCATGGAAAAAAAAAAGATCTCGCAAAGTTGGAATTGATTGATTGAACTTTTTAGTCCCACCCAGTCTGCCGTTACCACCACAGCCATGCCCACCCAATGGGCCACACCCAGCCAGTAGACCACACCCAACCAATCCCACCTGGCGCCCAACAATACATAAGAGGCTTTTGGGTTGCAGTTTGGGCACACAGTCTCTAAAAGGTTCGCCATCCCTGGGTTAGATTAAAGCCTTTGGGACATGTAGCTGCTCATTTTGCCATACAGAAAAATACAATCCAAAGCAGCAAAGATAAAATTACAGTAGGAACTATAAACTATAGCATGAATCGTACAAAGCTACAATGCCATCAACGACCAGGTAATATGGATTAATCTTTGTAGACAACCCTTTAATATACAGTAACAATGATTCAAGTTTGTGTTTTAAACACAGATGCAGAATAGGAGACTGATGAGCTTTATGATCAAATTCAATTTGAAATCGACAGAACATGCAAGTACGTGCTGCTCATGATTGGAGACTGCAAAAGGAACATGAAAGAGAAAAATGTAGTTAGATTGTATGGCTGAGGAAACTGAAATAATGCAGCCGACTGTTCATTTTCTGCCATGTAGTTTATGCTAGATGATTAGACTGTAGTCAAATAACCCAAATTATATCTCTTCATAGACATCACAAGATGGAGTATATAGAAAAAATTTAGTACATTTAGAGGAGGAGGAGGAGGGGGAGATATTATATGTCCTCTATTTTCAAGGGGAACATCAGGAATTGCTTTGAAATCCTTAACCTCACTGATAAAGAACCAGAGGAATTATGGAAAGACATTCAAAAAGTTGTTTAAAAAGAGTGTGAAAAGAGACTGCCAGACTAGATGTTAAAGTAACTGTGGAAACTGTAGAGAAGAGAAGCCAAACCCCAGAAAGACAAAAATGTCAAAATAGCAGTTTCAGAGAGTTATGAAAAGAGACAAGAAGCAGAATTACAACATCTGTAAAGAATCTGATGTAACAAAGAGTGCTGAGAAGCACAGACAATTTACCACCAAAATATAGGTTTAAATGTGAACTTGTGCCAGTATCTAGTTATGTCCACTGCTTTCTTTTTTTCCACAAGCATCACTTCAGGCACCTCTTCTGATTCTTCATTTGACAAAAAAATTCAGTTTGTCAAGGAAGAGTCTAAGACAGTGATGGCGAACCCTTTACAGACCAAGTGCCCAAACTGCAACCCAAAACCCACTTATTTATCGCTGGGTGCCAGATGGGCAAGGCCCATTAGGTGGCCATGGCTGTGGTGGTCATGGCATTGGGTGGGTGTGGCCAAGAGGGGCATGGTCACCTCAATGTTGCTCCTAGGGAGGGCCACCTGTGGGGGGTGGGCAGGGTTGGGAGAGATGCAGGGGGTCTCTGGTAGGTGACAAATAGATTTAAGGAATTAGATTTGATAGAGTGCCTGAAGAACTATGGACAGAGGTTCACAACATTGTACAAGAGGTAGCAACTAAAACCATCCCAAAGAAAAAGAAATGCAAGAAAGCAAAATGCCTGTCTGAGAAAGCTTTGCAAATAGCTGAAAGGAAGGAAGCGAAAGGCAAGGGAGAAAAAGAAAGATGCGCCCAATTGAATGCAGAATTCCAGAGAATAGCTAGAAGAGATAAGAATGTTTTCTTAAATGAACAGTGCAAAGACATAGAAGAAAACAATAGAATAGGGAGGACCAGAGATCTTTTCAAGAAAATTGGAGAGATGAAGGGAACGTTTCATGCAAAAATGGGCATGATAAAGGACCAAAATGGCAGGGACCTAACAGAGGCAGAAGAGATTAAGAAGAGGTGGCAAAATTACACAGAAGAACTATACAAGAATGAGTTTAACGTCCCTGATAATCACAATGAGGTGGTCACTGACCTCGAGCCAGACATCTTGGAATATGAAGTGAAGTGGGCCTTAGAAAAGCTGAGCAACAACAAAGCTAGTGGAGGTGACAGTATTCCAGCTAAGCTATTCAAAATCTTAAAAGACGATGCAGTAAAAGTGCTACACTCAATTTGCCAGCAAATTTGGAAAACTCAACAGTGGCCACAGGATTGGAAAAGATCAGATCATCCAATTCCAAAGAAAGGCAGTGGCAAAGAATGTTCAAACTATTGCACCATTGCACTCATTTCTCATGCTAGTAAAGTTATGCTTAAAATCCTAGAAGCTAGACTCCAGCAGTATGTGGATCGAGAACTACTAGAAGTACAGGCAGGATTTTGAAGAGGCAGAGGAACTAGAGATCAAATTGCCAACATACGCTGGATCATGGAGAAAGCTAGAGAGTTCCAGAAAAACATCTACTTCTGCTTCATTGACTATGCTAAAGCTTTTGATTCTGTGGATCACTACAAACTGTGGCAAGTTCTTAAAGAGATGGGTTACCAGACCATTTATTTGTCTCTTGAGAAACCTATATGTGGGCCAAGAAGCAACAGTGAGAACGGGACATGGAACCACTGATTGGTTCAAAATTGGGAAAGGAGTCCGGCAAGGCTGTATACTATCGCCCTGCCTATTTAACTTATATTCAGAGCACGGAGGCACTCGACCGCATTGTACCCATGCGGCCCCTGATCCAGCGCAGATCCCAGTGGGCTCCATGGTTTTCCGTTGAGCTCCAGGAGATGAAGCGTCGGAGACAGGGCCTAGAGAGCTGTTGGAGATCCAGCTGGTCTGAATCCGACCAATTGCGACTAAGGTCCTCTACGAGGTCTTATCTCGCGGCAATGAGGGCGGCAAAGTCTAAATACTTTGCTGCCCTCATCTTGTCCACAGATAATCGCCCGGCCGCCCTGTTCAGGGTGACCCACTCCCTCCTTAATCAGGAGGTGAGGGAGGAGCCCTTGCAGGGTTGTGCCGAGGAGTTTAGCCAACATCTGGCGGACAAAATCGTTCAGATTCAGGCCAGTCTGGACTCCGACTGGGCAGAGTCTGACGGAGGTGACACGAGCGGTCTTGGTGACGTTATCTGGGAAGAGTTCGACCCTGTGACTCTGGATGAAGTGGACAGGATCATGGGGAAGCTGAGCTTCACCACGTGTTTATTGGATCCGTGCCCCTCCTGGCTGGTCTATGCGGCTCGGGAGGGGACATGAGACTGGCTCCAGGCAGTTATAACTGCTTCTTCGAGTGAGGGTAGCTTTCCTGCCGCCTTGAAGGAGATGGTGGTGCCCTGGACCTGGCTATTTTGAATAACTATCGTCCGGTCTCCAACCTTTGCTTTCTTGCAAAGGTTGTTGAGAGCATGGTGGCGCATCAGCTCCCTTTGTTCCTGGAGGAAGCGGATTATCTGGACCCATACCAATCGGGCTTTAGACCCGGGTACAGCACAGAGACAGCATTGGTCACGCTGGTGAATGATCTCTGGCGGGCTCGGGACAGGGGTTGTTCCTCTATCCTAGTCATATTAGACCTCTCAGCGGCTTTCGATACCATCGACCATGGTATCTTACTGCAGCGTCTCAGGGGGTTGGGAGTGGGGGGCACTGTTCTCCAGTGGTTCTCCTCCTACCGCCTGGGACGTTCGCAGTCAGTGCTGACAGGAGGGCAGAGGTCGGCCTCGAGGCCTCTCGTTTGTGGGGTTCCTCAGGGGTCGATCCTCTCGCCTCTCCTGTTCAACATCTATATGAAGCCGCTGGGTGGATCATTCATGGTTTTGGAGTGGGGTATCATCAGTACGCTGATGATACCCAGCTTTTTCTCTCCACCCCGAACCAACCCAGTGATGCCCTCACCGAGGTGGTCCAGGTCTGGATGGGGAGAAACAGGCTTCATCTCAATCCTGCCAAGACTGAGTGGCTCTGCATACCGGCATCTCAGACTAACCAGTCTATTCCACCTTTGATGATGGGGGGTGAGGTGTTACCCTCGGTCGATAGGGCTCGCAACTTGGGCGTCCTCCTGGATTCACGGCTCAGTTTTGAAGACCATACAGGAGCTGTGACCAGGGGGGGCTTTGCCCAGGTTCGCCTGGTGCGCCAGTTGTGGCCCTACCTAGACCGAGATGCCCTGCGTACAGTCACTCATGCTCTCGTGACCTCCCGATTGGACTACTGCAACTTTCTTTACATGGGGCTGCCCTTGAGGACCACTCGGAGGCTTCAGCTGGTGCAGAATGCAGCCGCGCAGGTTGTGATGGGGGTTTCCCGATACTCCCATGTAACACCTCTGCTCCGCGAGCTGCACTGGCTTCCAGTTGCCCTCCGGGTGAGATTCAAGGTGCTGGTGATGACTTATAAAGCCCTAAATGGCTTGGGTCCGGGATATCTGAGGGAACACCTGCTGTCAGCATCAATCTCCCTTCGTCCTGTGGGCTCCCACAGAAAGGGTCTTCTCAGGGTACTGCCGGTAAAAGATTGCTGGCGGACAATACCCAGGGGGAGGGCCTTCTCTGTGGGTGTGCCTGCCCTTTGGAACCAGCTGCCTGTAGAGCTTAGGACTGCCCCCGACCTTCGTTCATTCCGCTGGGACCTGAAGACCTGGCTCTTTGAGCTTACTGGCCTGGACTGAGAGTATTAATTGGGGTTTTAATTGTATTTTAACTGGGGTTTTATTTCAAGGTCAATATAATTTTTTTTAATTGATTTTAAGTTTTGTAATTTGTTGTATTGTTTTAAAAAACCTTGTGAACCGCCCTGAGTCCTACGGGAAAAGGGCGGTATATAAATCAAATAAATAAATAAATAAATAAACTAAACAAGTGACCAGATTCAAATTATCCTATTTCAGAGACATTATGGAAAGGTCTGGCTCTCTGGAAAAGTTCTAGTCCCTCTTTAGGCATGAAAGCTGTCGCTGGGCAACTTTGGGCCAGTCATTTTCTCTTAGCCCAATTCACCTTACAGAAGAACAGGAGGAGAAGGAGGAGGAAGTATTAGGTATGTTTGCTGCCTTGGGTTATTGATAAAAGGAGATCCATTTACTGCCAGGGGTTTCCTCTATCACAAACTGATTTGTTTCCACTTAAAATTGTACAGACATTTATCCCAATGCAGACCCCACCAAGAACCTGGTGCTTCTGTCTATATACTTTACTACTTCACCTCACTGCTGAAGTTTGGATTTCTTCCAAACAATAATAAATACATAGGGGAGAGTAAGGTTTCTGGGTAGAGTCAAGGGTTGGTTTCCCCACAGAATGTTATCATCTGGAAGATGGGAAATGGCTCTCACTGGAATGACTGTCACACTCTGGAAAGCAAATGAAATTTATTTTGCTTCTATTCTTCCATTGTTAATTTCAGTAACAACTAAATAATTTTAATTATTGAGATCAGTACAACAATGGGTATATAAATACATTGCTTGTTATAGGGAGTTTGATTAATGTATCTTGTTTTGCAAAAGATTCAGGCCTTCCTTGCTCCATTTGCCTTTGGAAGGGCACTTGGTCAAAGTCTATGAACACCTCACAATTGGCTTGAGCAGCCAGTTCTGCAAGATTTGAGTTCTGCTAATGTCTTGCATTGGCTAAGAGCAAAACTCTTCTGCCACAGCAGGCTGAATTGTTCACCCTCTGGTTCTGAGAATATGGAGAGATTGAGATGCTTGGAGCATGACTGGAGGAACAGCTGATGCAAGATGACTTGCATCTCATAAGCAGGGACATAAAATTGTCTGGCTGAAGCATGGCAAGCATTATTAAGATGGCTTCAAAATGCACTTAGTTGGAGTTGAAAGTGAAAACCTAAAGCAGTTGCCTCAGAAAAGGTTCAGCAATGCAGAAGGAAGGAGTCATGTTAGTCTAAATATTTATCAAACTACTCCAAGAACCATTATGAACCAAAGTTTATGGTCTTCCTTATTATACACTAATATTCAGAATATGGGAAACAATACATTTTATGTATACAGTTGAATAAATATAAAGAAAAACTAGTGGGATAGATCCCACAACTGGGAACATGGCAATTAAAGGATACAAATTGCTCAGAAATTGAATGGAGAGAGGAGCTTCCCTGTGTTAAAAGTATTCACAAGTATTCAGAAATCCAAATGAAAGAACTCTATAACATTGTAAAGTGCTGTGGATTAAGCTAAAAACAGTACTATTGTTGGTGCCTAGTATTCCCCCAACCACCACCAATGAGAAGATGTAGAAGATGATTCCGCAAAACAAAATGCAGAACTTACAAAGGCGCCTAAAGCTTGAGCAATAGGAGTCTAACAGTGCAGAAAAATCCTGGATTCCGGGAGGGGGAAAAGTGACTGCTCCCCCCAAGTAGTGAGTTCATTTGTCCACTGGTCCACTTGTCTGAGTGTTTACAATTCTCTTTTTCTCTTTTGTGATTGTGATTCAATTTCTCCAAGAAAAGTACATAAATCATCTTTGTACCAGTTTACGTATCATAGCAAAAAAGAAAAGAAACTGTTCTTATTTTCCTGATAACAACTTACATGGTGTTTTAAATTCCTTATTCTTTAACCATTTGGAGGTCTTCCTGCCACAAAAAAATTTCACCGCTCCCTGGCACACCCAAAACTGAGAAGGTCTGGCATTTCACAGGAGTCCTTGCACGATACAAGGTACAAGTAGCTGTGCTCAGTTCCAGGGTGAAGGCACCAAGGAAGCCTGCATCATCTTCTATGGAAGGGTTGGATATGTTGTAATGGTGTCCAGTTCATGGGGTACAGCCAGATCCAGGTTATAACTTGCAGTAGTTTGGAATGCAAATGTGTCCCCTGTTAAATAGTGGGTTCTTTGATGCAGGAATGAAGACGCGAAGCTGAGTGCAGGTTAACTCATACTATATTTCATGCTGGAACTGTACTAAGGCAAAGGCTGCAACCAGCCGCAATATATAGTCTAGCCCCTAGGAAGCAGCCAATAGGTTTAATCAACCATTGCCGCCTGGGGATAGCCAATTGCAGCACAGGAGACTGGCAGTCTGGGTTGCTGGAGAGTCGTTAGCTGCTCCAGCAACCCACGTGGTATATCACAAGAGCCCAGTACATAACATCCCCAATTTTCTTTCTCTGACATGGGGGGGAGAGGCAATTGCACACGCAAGTCCACGTAGACTCAGGATTGGAGGGCATTTTTAGCATTGCAGGGAAGCAATTCTTATTTAGGGGTAGCCAGAGCTTTTTTTGTCATAGAATGCTGAGAACGGAGTTCCAGCACCTTTTTTGAATGGAACCTTGTAGGGTAGGCAAGGTGGGTTGTATGACATGTGAGTTCTGGCACCTTTTTCTTTTACAAAAAAAGCACTGGGGGTAGCAATCCTTAAACTCCACTGAAGATGTTACCTAGCCTGATAACGAAATGTTCGGAAATCAACCCACAAAGTTACAGGTATAAATCCAATGCTGAACTGCAAAGCCCATTCCCTTTTCTGCCTGCTGTAAAGAGCAGTTTCACTTTCACAGACACAGGTATTAATTACTCCAACCCTCTTCCTGCTATGGTCTTCCCAATTGCAATGTATGGCAGTGAAAGTTGGACCATAAAAAAGGCTGAGCGCTGAAGAATTGAGGCCTTTGAACTATGGTGCTGGAGAAGACTCCTGCGAGTCCCTTGGACTGCAAGGCCATCAAACCGGTCAGTCCTAGAGGAGATCAACCCTGACTGCTCTTTAGAAGGCCAGATCCTGAAGCTAAAACTTAAATACTTTGGCCACCTAATGAGAAGGAAGGACTCACTGGAGAAGAGCCTAATGCTGGGAAAGATTGAGGGCAATAGAAGAACAGAGAATGAGGTGACTGGATGGAGTCACTGAAGCAGTAGGCGTGAGCTTAAATGTACTCCAGAAGATGGTAGAGGACAGGAAGGCCTGGAGGAACGTTGTCCATAGGGTTGCAATAGGTTGGACACAACTTTGCAGCTAACAACAACTTCCTGCTTGTATTTCCTGTCTGTTTCTTTACTGTTGATGATTAATCCTAAAAGGCAGAAGATATCCACTACTTCAGTACAGATAGTCCTTGACTTATGACTGTACTGGAGCCTGTCCATTACAATTGTAAGTTGTGACAGTGGGTCATCATGTGACCAGACCCAATTTTTAAGCTCTTTTTCTGTCATCCAGAAAACAAATGCCAATGGGTGTGTTTTTGCCCAAAACAGGAAGTAAAACTTTTAGCAAAAAATCTCATAAATCCAATGTGATTGAGGAAAGCATGCAGGTGAGTGACTAATGAGAAAGGCCTGTGCAGGAGCAGAGTTCTGCTCAGGTAAGCCTAGATTTCATTTTAACATCAGTGTGGAGACAACTATGGCCTATGACAATATTAGGCCACAGGACTTCAGCTGTTGGATTACACAGAGACCCATAAACAGTCAGTCACTAAACTAAACATTAGGCAGAAGGACTGTTCATTGAATACGGAGTGTATTACCCCAGACCAGAAGCAATAAGTTATTCTAGCCTCCTCCCTCACCATCAAAAATCAGGATGAGGATCTACCTCTCCAGGAGTGGCAACTAACAATGGAGAAGGAAATAATCCAGGGAGCTCTTAATCTCATTCAGAAAGAGAAGGATTGCAGTCATACTTTTTTAATGAAGAAATTGTTGTATCTACATTTCCAGAAAGAAGTATTCTGGACTAGTTCTTGCAAAATGTAACATAGATATTTAATTGACAATTGAAACAGACTCTTTAAATTTGCTGCCTCCCAATCCAAGAGCACAGAAAACGCCAAACGAAGTTCCCTCCCATTCATGAATTGCAATGGGAGGGGGAGCCCTGAAAGCAGATATTCTCTGTGAGGGTTTGCACCCTCACAGAGAAGCACCCACTCTCATAGCCTCTGGACTACCCACTTTTCCAGAAGGCCCTTGAGACTGGACTGTTGTGGGGCTTCTGGTGGCAGGAATTATTACTCTTCTATGATTAACTTCACTTTTAGGCTGTATGCCAAATTTTATTCTGTTGTGTTCTTTTATTGCTGAACTGGATCTTGTGGTTCCTCCTATATATTGTAACCATTTAAAGATTTCAGTGGAGGTGACCACTACTGCACGTTCTTAAATATATGAACAAATATACAGAAGAACTGTTTTGGGGAAACCCTTTGGAAATATTTTGGAGTTGGGACTTTTTTAGAAGTCTTGCTTTTAATAGATGAAAAACTTGTTCACAATCCTCAATGACCCTCCAATAGATGCTCACAAGGAGGTCAGGATAGGCAGAAAAAAGCCTCATTCTGCCAGCAGATCCAAACTTCCAGCATCCTCTTACTCCATCCTCTTCTCCAATGAGACCCTGTGATGGACAACAACAAACTCTTGCCAGCTGCTCCCCTCCTTGGCAGCTCCCAGACAACCATCAGGAACAGCAAAGAGGACAAACCTCTCTCCTTCCCTACAACTTTCTCACCAGGCAAAATGTTGAGGGGAGCATCTTCACCTCCCCTCCCCCCCATACCACTTTACCAAGCTGACAACTCCAACATACTGTACTTTGTTAGTCAGACTCAGACTCAACAGACTAGATTAGAACTAATGGATATGTGTCACCTGGCACATAAAACCTTTTTCCTTCTTTCTCAGAAGGCACATGTTTCCTGGTAAACTAATGCCCCAGTCCTCACCTCTTCTGCTGAAGCATGTGGTTAAACATTTGTGGGAAGACAGCACACACACACACACACACACACACACCAGATAAAGAAATATTTTGGGAATATTAAAAGGCAGAATATTATATTTTCCCAAAGGATCTTAAAGACAGAAAAGCAGGGCCAGTTTTTCTTAATAGCCCCCAGTAGAAAGTCAGGAAACCACCTTTTAGAAATACAGATCTGTTAATCCCATTCAGCCCCATTCATGAGCAAAAATCTCTCTGTGCTTATAGGCTGATAGTGGAAATCAGGGTCCCTCACGTTTCCTCCCTGCACGAATTATGCTGAAATGTTTTTCTCAAAGGCCTTATATTTTTGCAAAGCATTGGACCAGAACGGTCTATCATACACACAACTGTGTTACATAAAATCCAACCCTCCTATATTTAAGCACTTACAGGCTTACCTTTTTGTGGCAAAAAATGGAGTCTGAAACTAAATTGGTCCTGTATTTGTAAGCAGACAATAAAATGCGGTCCTTCGGAGGCCTCCTGTTAAAAGCCCTTTCGTTTTCAAAAGTGCCCCTCCCTTCCTCCTTGCATTTATTGTGTGAGTCCGTTTCCTCTGCAGTGTCTTGGGGCAGCTGCTTCAAGAGAGGAAGTTTCACAGCAGTTCTGCTTAATCGGTCATATCAAATAAGAGGGCTGTAAAAGCCTTGAAAAGATGCCTTTAAACAAAGGTTTAAATGAACACATGTACTCGATGCTTCACTTAATGTCTTGCAGTAATACTTTTCCTGATTCTTTCTCAACCTCCTGCAGAGTTGTAATACCAGGAAAGGGTCTTGGGGTATGTGCAGATTCTTTTTCTCCTCTTTTCAAGAGATGGAGGAGGCCAAGGACGTGGAGGAGGCTACAAGGAAGACAAAACTCTTCTGAGGAGAGCCCAAGGTGCTCTAGAAAAAGGGTTCCCTCCTTTTTCCCCTTCAGATTTTGGGAGAAGTATTTGCTTAACTATTATATTCCTGTCAATTCCCTTCTGAAGCTCTTGCTGTTTGTGTGTATGTGGTGCCATTGCTATCAATCTTGATATTGCACTTTTTAAACTATCATTGGTATTGTTTGAATTAGATCAGTGATGGCGAACCTTTTAGAAACGAGTGCCCAAACTGCAACCCAAAACCCACTTATGTATCTCTGAGTGCTGAGTGGGTGTGGTCCACTGGATGGGTGTGACCCACTGAGTGGGTTTGACTATGGTAGTCATGGCAGACTGGGTGGGCGTGGCCAGGATGGGCACGGCCACCTCGATGTTGCTCCTGGGGAGGGATGCCTATGGGGGACAGGTAGGGTTGGGGGAGATCCAGGGAGTCTCTAGTAGGTGGGGCAGTGGGCAGGAGGCTCGTCCTGCAGGGTGAGGTGAGGCAAGGGAGAGGGCAGGGCAGAGGTGCCATTGCCGTGGGCCAAGGCAAGGCGAGGCAAGGACAGGGGCTAGTTGCAGACAAAGGGCAGCTCCATTGGGGAGGAGGTGGAGGAAGAGGGTTTAAGCAAGTTTAGCAACTGGAGTGGGGATCCCCCAAAAAAACAAACATGCTTCGTGGATAACCTCAAAGCACGATAGAAGATATCAAAACCTGCTGCAACCACCAAGCAGATGGGAGGGGAATAAAAACCAAACAGCCCCCCCCCCCCCCCCCCGGCCAATCCTCAACAGAAATGCTCATGACGATGAGATTCCTGTTTGGCAGCGTCTAGACAAGTTGGGAAAGTCAGTGCTCGGCTTTCCAGCTTGATTTTTTCTTCGTCTAACAACCTTAAAGGGTCAAAAGTTGCCTTGGAGAGGCAATGAAGTAGGAGGAGACTTCAGGAGCTCAATGTTCTGTACCAGCCTGCTACTGCCCTGCAGAAAAGGCAGGGACAACCCCTTTACAAACGGCAAGAGGCTGGAATTAAGCCTGCCAAATTTATTGACATAAAACAGAGCAAAACAAGACACCAACCATGAAACAGGAGCTATGAAACAGGAACTATTCAAGCGGTTGCCTTCAGCAAACCAGCCCTCCCACGCATTCCCCTTTTATACAGTTCAGGGCATGGCTTCTCTCTGCCTCCTTCCGAGGTGCCCCATTGCCTTCCTCTGTTTACTCCTGATTGACTGCCTCCTGTGTCGGGCGTCCTTGAACAGGGCCAGCTGTGGGTCATCTTCATCCACGCTGTCAGGCTCACACAGCTGGGTCTCTGTCGTGACCAGTTGGGAGGGGCCTGGCTGAGGGCTCTCATCAGCAAGCTCTTCAACACACCCCTCCTCCTCTGAGTCGTCCGACCCAACTGCTGAACCCACAGGCTGACCCTGAATCACAACACTCAGATCAGGGGGCATCCAATCAGAGCGAACTGTAAGACCCTCTGCAAAATGAAGATAAAAGGCTGTTTTTTATCGTCAGCCATAGACGCTTCCAGCGGGAAGCAGAAATTACAAATCAGAGAAACTCCGACAGCGTGTTGAACCTGGGTGAGCAGATTGTTTCCTTTCCTTCTCTCAGAAGATTATTAATGTTGAATTCCTGATGATAAGAGCTGGAAGGCAAAGACCCACAGAAGATTTATGAGCGGCGGGTAATTATTTGGGGTGGAAGATATTCTTGGTTTAAAAATATCGGACTTGGACATTGATAAATAAGCTAAGGAGGACATCTAGTGGTGAAAAAAAAAGAAGAATGGAATTTCTGTAATATTCTTTGTTGATAGAAGCGTGACCTTGGGAAGAACAGCTGCAGTAAGATAAGGCTGAGTTTCAAAGCTACTTTTATTGAACTGGAATAGTTTAAACAGACACTGTTTTTGCCATAGACTGTAAACCTCAAAATGACTTCATCTAATATTACCAGACTTACGAAAAAAACCTCTGCACCCTCTGTTGGCCAATCCAGCCCTACAACACAGGGATCCATTGAAGCCATGTTACAAAGGGAAAAGACCACAGTTCAAAGTGAAACACAGACTTCGTTAAAATTTATTCAGGATTGTATCTTGAAAAATCAAGAGACTGTGGAAAAACATCGCTTGGAGACACAAGGGAATCATAGAATTACACAGGCAACATTGGAGAAGTTAAATGAAGAAATGATGGCTATAAAGGAGAAACTTGAATCTCAAAATCAAATGATATTACAAAATCAACAGGAGATATATAAGATTGAAGAAAAAACAGGTGAAAATGACAAAAAGATAGAATTTTTACTACAAGAAAATGAAAAGTTGGACAATGGAATTAAAATTTTGGAAATGGCAAACGTGGAACATTATTTGAGATTCCAAAATATTCCTGAGGATAAAGCAGAAAATATAGAAGAGGTGATTATTGATATCCTGGAGGAGGCTGTTAAAACAGACCGATCGGAAATTTACCTTGAGTTGGACGGGTTTTTTCGCTTCAATTCAAGTTATGCAAGAAGAAATAAATTACCAAGAGAAGTACATGTACGGTTTGCAAGGAAGTCAACAAGAGATGAAGTATTGAGGAAAGTAAGAGATGAACCAATACAATATAAAAACAAAGAAATTGTGGTCTTAAAACAGATACCTAAAAGAATTAGAGATTCATGAAGACAGTACCATTTTCTGACTACGAAACTTATAGCTAAGGGTATAAATTTCAGATGGCTGACACCAGAAGGCATTTTAATAAACTGGAACAATACAAGATACATGTCGGGCCCTGGGAGGCCGACATTCGGGAGGGGCTCCCGCCGCCCGCCGAGCCTCCGCGCGAGCCGAAAGCCGCCCGCCGCCCGCCGCCCGCCGAGCCAAAAGCCAGCTGGCTCCGCCCGGCCCCCTCGCCTCCTCCCCCCGACGC